>LR990667.1:6060591-6605621 GCA_905147715.2 Xestia xanthographa | reverse complement strand
AAAGACACAATAACAAAAATTATAGAATGTGTAAAATTAATAACATTGGTAGAATAAATATTTATAAAATACTGTGCCCGTTAATAAAAAGAACAAAAAGGCAATAATAATAAAAAGCACAAAAGATAAAATCGAAAATTTTATAAAATTGATAACAAAAATAAATTTGATGACATACACTAAGAATCAGAAACAAAAAGTAAAAATGGAGGAATGTGTAAAATTTATGAGCTCAAAATGAAAATCCCAGGCGGCCAGAACATTTTTGGTTTTCGATCATGGGTGACGTTTTCATAGTTTTTGGGGTCGCTGAATACAAAAATGAGGTCAATTTTCAAAAAATGACCTCATTTTCGTTATCAGCGACTCCGAAACCATGAAAATGTCACCCACGACAGAAAAACCAAAAAACCAACTTCAAGTATAAATAACAGGCGTGAATGTTTACAGAGTGAACCTCAGTGGCCATTATGTCGCGCAAAAGTCCAGTCGCGCAAGTGTCTTTCGCGCAAGTTTCTTGATACCTACTACCTACCTACTTCCTACCTACTACCTACCTACTACCTACCTACTTCCTACCTACTACCTACCTACTACCTACCTACTACCTACCTACTACCTACCTACTACCTACCTACTACCTACCTACTACCTACCTACTACCTACCTACTACCTACCTACTACCTACCTACTACCTACCTACTACCTACCTACTACCTACCTACTACCTACCTACTACCTACCTACTACCTACCTACTACCTACCTACTACCTACCTACTACCTACCTACTACCTACCTACTACCTACCTACTACCTACCTACTACCTACCTACTACCTACCTACTACCTACCTACTACCTACCTACTACCTACCTACTACCTACCTACTACCTACCTACTACCTACCTACTACCTACCTACTACCTACCTACTACCTACCTACTACCTACCTACTACCTACCTACTACCTACCTACTACCTACCTACTACCTACCTACTACCTACCTACTACCTACCTACTACCTACCTACTACCTACCTACTACCTACCTACTACCTACCTACTACCTACCTACTACCTACCTACTACCTACCTACTACCTACCTACTACCTACCTACTACCTACCTACTACCTACCTACTACCTACCTACTACCTACCTACTACCTACCTACTACCTACCTACTACCTACCTACTACCTACCTACTACCTACCTACTACCTACCTACTACCTACCTACTACCTACCTACTACCTACCTACTACCTACCTACTACCTACCTACTACCTACCTACTACCTACCTACTACCTACCTACTACCTACCTACTACCTACCTACTACCTACCTACTACCTACCTACTACCTACCTACTACCTACCTACTACCTACCTACTACCTACCTACTACCTACCTACTACCTACCTACTACCTACCTACTACCTACCTACTACCTACCTACTACCTACCTACTACCTACCTACTACCTACCTACTACCTACCTACTACCTACCTACTACCTACCTACTACCTACCTACTACCTACCTACTACCTACCTACTACCTACCTACTACCTACCTACTACCTACCTACTACCTACCTACTACCTACCTACTACCTACCTACTACCTACCTACTACCTACCTACTACCTACCTACCTACCGGTTAATTCGGACGGGTTGTATATATTTAAAATAATTTCGGACAAAAACAATGCACATAAATCAATCTTCCGTTTATTTTGCGTTTACTATGAGCTTATGCACGTAAAAAATACATAGTACATTCGACTTCGGCAATCAGCCATCATTTGAGTCTTCAACTGTTTTAGTTATCGCTTTTCAATTGTATTTTTCTTGTTACCCATGTTACACAAAAAAAAATTGATTCAATGATATTATTAATGGCGAATTGGCGCGGAGCAAAGTGACATAGACTACCCGTCTCAACAGAGCGAGGGCAACTGATCGGCGAGTGATCGGTGAAACAAACTGATGTCTCAAGCTCGCGTCACGCGGGACGGAAGACTGCGTATTACGCGGAATAAAAATGTAGTAAGCGCCAAATGCTTTGAGTCTGTTATCTCTTAAAATAGAAAATATTTTGAAAAAATGCCAATGTCAGCTATAGGTTATACATGAGTGATAATATTTATCAAGTTTATGGTTCAGTAACATGCACCAAAATAGAATAAAAACCAAAAATGTTGAAAATTACAGGTAACTTTGTGATGGTTTTCTATCGAGAAAATTTTATCCTATTATGTTTTTCGCCAATGTCAACCATCACATTCATAATGAAGTTTCCTGACATATACTTTTTTTCCAATTGGAACATGATTTACTACTCTAAAAATCTAATCAAAGATTGAAGATTTTGCTTTAGGCCCGCTCTAAAGCAGCAGTATTTTTAAGATTTTGGTGTACAATAAAGTATATTCTATTCTATTCTATTCTAAAGCGTGCCTGGACCATGTTATATTAAAAACGAAACAAAAAGCATTTACTTTTTCTCTAGGCACTAGTATTACTGACCATGAAGCCGTATTATTTTGTATGAAAAGCGACACTACTAAGGATAAAATAATAAAATCAAAATTAAACTATAAAATTGACAATGAAAAACTGAAATTCGACTGCCAGAATTGCACTTTTGACGCTGTTTATCAAGAAAATAATTTAAATAACGCTGTGAATAATTTCATTAACATAATAAAACAATTAATTACTAACAGCACAACAATAAGAATAACACCTAGAAATAAATTAATAATTAAACCCTGGATATCCGTCGGTATGCTACGATGCATAAGAACAAGGGATAGAATGCATAAAAAATTAAAAACAAATGTAAATGACACCATACTAAAAATAACGTATTTGAGATACCGCAATCATTGCAATAATTTGCTCAATAAACTTAAAAAACTATACCAAAAAGATCAACTTAATATGTCGAAAAATAATTCAAAAAAACTCTGGACTACCATAAAATGAATAACTAGCAATCATAAACAAAACTAAATACCACAACAGCTTTTGTCTACCGAAAAAGAACCCATGCAAGATGCGATCAATAAAACAAATAAGTACTTTTCAACTATAGGCAAACAATTAGCAGATATGATACCTTCACATATTCCCACGTTCAAGCCAGTAATTAAATCTACACTAAACTCTTTCGTTCTTTTGCCCACTGACAACGAAGAAGTTGAAAGGACGATCAAAAACTTAAGAAATGACTGCGCTCCTGGATGGGATCAAATAAGCGCTGACGCTCTAAAAATTACATGTGAAACCATCACACCAGTACTTGCAAACCTAATAAACTGCTGCTTTGAGACCAGAATATTTCCTACTTCACTGAAAAAAGCCGTGATACACCCAATACATAAGGCGGGAGACAGAGGTAGTGTCAATAATTATAGGCCAATTGCAATATTAACAACATTATCTAAACTTTTTGAACGCATAATAAATAAAAGGCTCACCAAATACCTTGAGGAACGTAATCTTTTCGCTGACAATATGGATTTAGATTCAGTCGCTCGACAGATAGTGCTGTTCTTGACCTTGTTAACTTCTTGGTGAGTAAATTGGACAACAAAAAAAAAATGCTTAACCATATTTCTTGACCTTGCAAAGGCATTTGACACGGTCTCTGTCCCCCACCTTGTACAAAAACTTGAAAACCATGGAATTAGAGGGGTCCCACTGGCATTGCTAACAGACTATTTAAAAAATAGAACCCAATGCGTCAAAATTGGAGATTATACCAGCAATGAACTACCAGTCGACTTTGGCGTGCCGCAAGGTAGCATACTGGGTCCTACCCTTTTCCTTTGCTACATAAATGAACTTTGTACTCTTAAAATCCCAAACTGCCGCATATCTGCATACGCTGATGACACTGCCCTCACTTTTTTCTCAGACTCGTGGGATGAACTCTATAACTTTGCACAAAACGGGTTCAATACAATATGTCACTGGTTATTGTCAAAATCTCTTTCATTGAATGAGGATAAAACTAAATACATTGTCTTCTCGATGACAAATCGAAATAAACCTCCTAACCATTTAGATAAGATTTATGCACACAAATGCAACTAACCTCCTATTCCAAACTGCACTTGTCCCAACATAAAATCAAATACCTGTATTAAGCATCTCGGAATTGAACTTGACGCTAACTTAACTTTTGGAAATCACTTACTATCCGTATCCAAAAGAATCCGCAAGCTCACTTATATTTTTAGGGATCTCCGGGATGTTGCAGAGAAACAGACCATGAGAATGGTGTACGAGCCCTTGGTACAGTCCATCCTTAGTTACTGCATAACCACTTGGGGAGGAGCTTGCAAAACAAAAATGATAATGCTTGCGAGAGCCCAGAGAATGATCATAAAAGTGAGTTTATCAAAGCCGCAACGTTTCCCTACCTCTAAACTTTATGAGGAAACTCAAGTTTTGACTGTCCGTCAGCTGTACATAATGTTAACGATACTTCGTCAACGCTCCTATATATCAGAAGAACTAAGGAAACGCAAAGCCTTCACTAGAAGAAGTTATGCACTTTGTAAAACAACAGCTGTACGCACCTCTTTTGCTCAAAGATTCTTCTCATTCCGTGGAGGAGAACTGTTTAATAAACTCAATAAAGAAATTGATATATCTGACTGTCGCAAAACTGAATGCAAGACTAAACTTAGAAAAAGGTTACTTGAATTAAGCTACACTGACACTGAAAAATTGATTGAGATGATTTCTTGATTTTTGCATTTTAGATTTTATACATACATTTATATATATATAGATTATACAGGTATAATGTAGTATTGTATTTCAAACTGACACACACACACACACACATAAGCACACATGCGCGCACGCACGCACATATTAGCTCATTCATCCACTCACATATATCTGCTTACTCGCGACGTCCACAGTCTAAACAACATAATTTAATTGGGGGGCCTGGAGTCCTGAAATACAGGCCTAGTTTAGACTCCAGATCTCCCACAAATTACACACTTTGCCAGAATTTCTGTGTCTGACTGTAATTTATACTCACGTTGAAATTATGTAATTTGTGGAGATAAATAAATATTATTATTATTATTCCGTTTATTCATTTAAATTCTTACTTAATTACATTTTTAAGTATTTCTTAAAATAAAAGCACAAAAAAAAACACTTTAAAATATAAAAAAATAGAGATCCACCCGGTGTCGGGAGCAGGGTCCAAGCCACCGGTGGTTAGGGCTGCAGAGACAGGAACCTCCTCACAATGCGAGCCGTATCGAGGAGTACCGCCTTCTGAATCAGGGCCTTGATCCAACCGCCTAAAGAGAGCTTCGATAGATGGTCATCGAAGCTCTTGGCTATAAGGCCATTGGCCGTCACGACAATCGGCACAATGATAACCGAATTCATATTCCACATGTCGCGAACCTCGTGTGCCAAGTCAAGATATTTTATTTGTTTCTCTTTCTCAGCTTTCACGAGGTTCTCGTCATGCGGAATGGTAACATCGATTATCATTACGCGGCGCGCTGATCGGTCTATCATCACTGTCAGGCTTATTGGCGACAATAGTCCTGTCAGTAATGATAGACCGATCCCAGTAAAGCGTGACATGGTCTTTTTCGAGAACTGGGTCGGGCACATACTTGTAGTACGGTACCTCAGATTCCACAAGTTTATATTTCAAGGCAAGTTGCTGGTGTATAACCCTGGCTACTTGGTTGTGCCTGTGTAAGTACTCGCCGTTAGCCAGACGAGAACAACCAGAAATGTTATGTCTGATGGACTCACCCGGAAGGTGGCATGCCCGACACACGTCAACCGTCCCGTCCTTCATAATATATTTCCGGTAGTTGTTCGTCAACATAACTTCGTCCATAATCGCACAGACAAAACCTTCAGTTTCCCCAAAGAGGTCGCCAAAACGTAACCAGGACACGGACGCTAGAAAATCTACATCGGGCCCATGAAGATCCCGGTAGAAGCGCCCATGAAGCTCTTTGCCTTGCCATACTTCCTTGCGGTCATCAGTGGTAAGTACCTCAGGTTTGTGCCAGTTCTCTTTAGCCATGGACAGCGGGGTGAGTCCCTTGTCCACTGCGACCACATTGCATCTTTTGTTTTCAGAAAATAAACAAAATGTTTTCTTGTGTCATCTATGAAACTCAGCACATACTTAGTACCACTAAGAGATGGAGTTTGAATAGGGCCACATAGGTCAGTATGCACTAAACCTAACACATCTGTAGCTCTAGTATAGGACCTCTTAGGAAAAGGCAATCTAGATTGCTTTCCTACAATACACGGTACACACTGTTGATATTCAGACACACTATAGTTAATACCAGTAGCCATACCTGACTACAGCAGTTGCATACTCCTGGAGTTGAGGTGCCCTAGACGTCTGTGCCATACCTCTTGTGATGTCAAGCCTGCTGCTACTGCTGCAGTTGCCTCTAATGCCTTATCCTCAGCACAGCTATCGTCAGACACAGTGTCAAGTTGATAGACACTATTTATTTGAGTACCTGTAGCTAAAACTTCAACACCGTCATAAACAGTACACGAAATGCTATCAAATGTAACTATATAACCCTTTTTAGTGATAGCACTAACTGACAATAAATTTGTACATAAATTAGGTACATAATAAGTATCTTTTATTGTCTTTACACCTTTCTTTAAACGTACTTTCACTTGTCATATTCCAGCAGTTAATAGTTTCTCACCATTTGCAATACTCACATCTACAGTTTTATTTGGAGTGTTGTTTACAAACAATTTTTCATTATTGCACATATGGTTTGTGGCCCCGGAGTCTATATATCACACATCACTCTTACCTTGACAGAAAGAGCAGCGACAAGAGCCTTGTCCTTTGGTTGAATCTTCGGTTTGTTCCTATCTCGACCATGACTGTGAGTCTGTGTCACCTTTTCCGCTGCAGGCTGTCCTGTAGTTTGTTTATCGGGACAATTCTTCAAGATGTGCCCAACACGCCTGCACTTGAAACATTTAGGCTGCTTCCGTGTGATAAGAGCAGTTACATTATCTTGCTTCTCTTCTCTCCTTCGTGCCTCTTCTAATAGTTTGGCAGAGACATGTTCAGTACTTAACTTAGTACCAGCATTTTCAATGGCCATAATCAACGGATCAAAGTCTTCAGTTAGGCCACTCAGCATTATAACAGCTATAATTCATCGTCGAGTGACGACTCAATTTCACTCAATTGATGCGAGACTTCCTTTAATTTTGTTGAGGTAGTTCTCCATTGAGCTGCTATCACATAATTTTGTGCCAAACAAACTTCTAAGAAGACCTAGTCTTCTGCACAATCCGCGACCTTCGTACGCCTTCTTCAGGTTGTGCTTCATAAACACTTTTGGCGGTGCAAAAGTATAGAATTACTGTCAGATGAACCGATAGGGCTATTCGCGCCAGCGCCTTTTCCTTTTCTCTTTTCTTTTTATCGTCGTTCACGTCATTTTCAACAAATTCCCATAATTCTTCATGAATCAACAACATTTGCATAGAGAACTTCCAAGTGGAGTAATTTTGTGAACCCTTTAGTTTCTCAATTGAATTCATATATTGTGTTGTCGCCATTTTTTATAATGTTCGTGGCGTGTTACAACAATGAGGATTCCGCTTACCGGTTTTTTAATCCGCTAATCTGTCCGAAATATCAGCTTCTTACAGTATTACTAACCACGCTTTAATGAATTAAAGTAGAACGATAAATAAGCACACACAAACGCATACATGGCAAACCATAGAGAGAAGAAAGATGACCAAAAACATAAAAATAGTTGTCACTGCATTGCCAGAGACGAAATAGGTTGCGTTTACAAACTTAAAACAGTTATTCTAACAGAATCTCCGCACCAATATTTGCTGCTGCAGCGCCCATGTATCCAAAAACTTTCTTGAGTATTCTCGCAACATTGCCGATAGATGGCATTCGCGGTAGGAAAGAGACTTCTTCCCGCCGCCATTCGCTCACATTGTGTGTGCGCACCGCTCCGCCTTTTAAAAATTCCGTTTTGGTGAAACCTTGAAGATATTCGTAAAATAAATGGACCTGCATCTGTGCTTCATTGAAAACTTACAGTGCAGTGTTGATTTTTGGAGTTTGAACCATTCTACCGGTGGATTTAACAAGATTTAGCTCGCCGGCCGGCAGCCCAAACTTACGAGCCATCACGTGCGCATGAACGAGTGATCTTCCCATTCGCCTGGGTCTGAGTGGATCTCTGGATTGCCAAGGTACGTGGGCCAGTTCTGCTGCTAATTGTATTTCGTCGCATCATTCTTCAGATACAGTTAACATAGGTAGTGCCTTTAGCCTACACGAGGTATTCGCACGTTTAGAGAATCGATTTTCAATCGAATTCAGGTCTTTTTTTTTTTTTTTTTTACTTCTACCCGCGCGTCCGGCAGACACAATGACGGAGCGATAGCCGGCGGCGGCCATCATTCCTTTCTTGTGCGAGGCAGCGTTCGCACGTGCCTTACAAATAAAAAGTGAAAAATACTTCGTTTAGTTTTTGTCATTATGCCGAAACGCAAGAACGAAGAAAAAATCAAGCGTTATCAACGCTAAATTCGACGAATAGAACAGGAGCAGCGGAAATTCAGACGAATTATTTATTCGTCATCGTCAGAAGACTCCGACAAAGATTCAGGTTAGTAAAGTGTTTATTCCGTTGTATCCACTGTAACCAAGTCTCGATTATTACGCCTGGAAGTTGACCGTGTGTCATCAAGAAGGTAATTTATTGCCGGGAGGTTAACCGTGGGTTAACACAATGGTATTTCGTAATCGTAAAAAATGATTACGTATCAAAAATCGAGAACAAAATCGCCTGGAGGTGGATCGAGTATCCTCACGAAGGCTATACGATTTTGTACCAAATCAAATTACATCTAATTTGAGTTACTAGGCAAATAAAAATACTTTTATCACCACGTGTGGTAATTATTTTTTGCAAGTTTGGTTTTATTTTTCTAAGTACCCTCAACCAGTAACAATTGTTATTGTTGCTTTACAGAAAATGAAAACCTCGACAACGCTAACCCAGAGTCTCTCAACTGCTCTTTATTATATTAATCACATGGGTGCGTGTGGTGTCGGACGTAAAGAATAACACCATCCCATATCTTCCCGTGGGTGTCGTAAGAGGCGACTAAGGGACTTACCAGAGAATGGGCAGCAGCGCTTTCTGTGTCTTATGTAAGAACTGCACTCACTGCGATCGCCAACCCGCTTGCCAAGCTTGGCGATTATGGCAAAACCCCCCCATGAATAGCGCAACAAAGAAATGGCCCCTAGTGCCCGGCAGCCCGTCTACCCTTGACTACGGCAGCGGTCGAGGCTACGGCGTGGCAAGGGGTGCGAAGAATCTCCGGAAGGGATCCGGCTGCCAATACCAACGACTGGACCTGGCAACATATAACACGCGCACACTCCGGACTGACGAGAAGATAGCGGAACTAGAAGAGGAATTGAGCAGGCTGCGATGGAGTATTGTGGGATTATCTGAAGTCCGAAGAGAGGGGGAGGACACGATAATCCTGAAATCCGGCAACCTGCTCTATTTCCAAGAGGGTGACCGGCAGTCCCAGGGTGGTGTTGGGTTTATCGTCCACAAGTCCCTTGTGAACAACGTGGTGAAGATCGAGAGTGTGTCGACCAGGGTGGCGTACCTTATACTCAGAATATCCTCAAGATATTCGCTGAAGGTCATACAGGTCTACGCCCCGACCTCGGCACACCCCGACGACGAAGTGGAGACCATGTATGAGGATATATCTAAAGCCATGCATGGTTCCAAAACTCACTTCACAGTTGTCATGGGGGACTTCAACGCGAAACTGGGCAAACGAGACGGGGATGAGCTGCAGGTGGGGCAATTTGGAGTTGCACATCGGAATCGCCGGGGTCACCAACTGGCTAGTTTTATGGAGAAGGAGGGCCTCTATATGATGAACTCCTTCTTCAGAAAGCGTGAGCACAGGAAGTGAACCTGGCAGAGCCCCGATGGTGCAACTAGAAATGAGATCGACTTCATCATGTCAACCAAGAAGCAAATGTTTAATGATGTCTCTGTGATCAATTCGGTGAAAACCGGGAGCGATCACCGCATGGTAAGAGGCGCATTGAACATCAACATCAAGCTTGAAAGTGTAAGATATTTGCTGGGAATAAAGGAAACTGCCTGGATGTCTGGTGCGAGTGCTCAGTGTATTCCAACTGCCAAAAACTAGAACTACCCACCACCCATTATTATTATGTACTAAACTACCTACAACTATTCTTATATACTACACTCCTCTACACTTAATTTAGACAGCAAATCTTATAATATAAGTAACTACAAAAAACACAATTATAATTAAGAAGGCGGTTGTACTTCGAACAATAAAAGTACCTATTACATAACACTAGTAGGTAAGTACCTAGTACATATATTATTATAACTATTGATACTATTGATTATAGTTCGGCTTATTTTGTCGACATTGACGAATAGGCCGCAACCGCGGCAGGTTGTTAGGTGGCTGGTCCGGGGGAGGTTCGACGGGCTTCGGTTCCTCCGAGCAAGTGGTAATGGTGACCTGTGACTGTGCCTGATCCGACGCGCTGTCATCCTTTGTGCGCTGAACGATATCACTATTTGGATTTATAACGGGCTCATCCGCTACATCCCTCCCTTCCCCCTTATCTACATCAGGATCCGGAAAGACAATGGAACTCCTAGTCCTACGCTTTATCTGGTCAATGTGTCGATGAACCTGATTCCCACCTTCGCCTATAACCTTGAAGTTGGAAGAACCTACTTTTCTGTCTACTGTTCCAGGTATCCACTTTTCCCCCTTGTGATACTGTCGGTACCACACTTCGTCTCCGGTCTCAACCGTGCGCTCGGCGCCACTCGCGTATTCGACCTGTCGTCGCTGCACGCGGCTCATTCGTGACTCCAAATCTGGCTTCAATGCATCTAAACGAGTTCTCATCGGCCTACCTAACATTAGCATGGCGGGACTTTGACCCGTTGACGTATGTTCGATATTTCGGTAGAACATTAAAAATGTTTGTAACGCTTCCAAAATGTTTTTATTTTCAAAATCTGCCTTTCTGATAACTCGTTTTAATGTTTTTACTGCGTTTTCCGCGGCCCCGTTGGATGCGGGATGATAAGGCGCCGAAAACATGTGTTCTATTCCGTCGGCCCCGAGAAATGCTGCAAACTCGCTACCAGTAAAGGGTGGTCCATTATCCGTAACTAACTGTTTAGGTATGCCCCACCTACTCCACAGTTCTCTCAACTTTGGAATGACATTAGCCGACGCCGTACTTGGCACACAAAAAATTTCCAGCCATTTGGACATGGCGTCCACAACTACTAAATATGTTTTACCCAAAATAGGCCCTAAAAAATCCAGGTGAAGCCTCGACCAGGGGCGGCGCGGCCAGGGCCACGGTCGCGGCGCCTGCCGCGGCGGCGCGTCCGCCTGCGCCGCGCACGTCGCACAGGCGCGGCACATGTTTTCGATGGCTTCATCGATGCCGGCCCACCACACATAACTCCGTGCTAACGCTTTGGATTTTACAATTCCCATGTGGGGTTCATGTAACATATCTAAGACCCTCTGCCGACACCTATCCGGAATTATCAGCCGGTGACCCCACAAAACGCAACCTAGCTCTTCGTACAGCTCATTACGTCTATTATAATACGGCTGTAATCCTATAATTTCGCATTCCGAAGGCCAACCATTCCTAATAAAACCTAACACCCTACTCGTGATTGGGTCTTTAGCAGTGCAACTTTTAATTTCATTATAATCTAATAGCATCGCTTCTTGAGCATGATGTAAATGCGTTTGTTCCGGTAGCGAGTAAGAAACCGGTTTCTTATCGGGCAACGGTAAGCGAGACAAGCCGTCCGCACTGTTATCGTCTGTTCTTACATACTCAATATCGTAGGTATACGCGGATAATATAATCGCCCATCTTTGCATCCTACTCGCCGTCATGGTAGGAATGCCAGTATTTGGCCCGAAAATAGACACTAAGGGTTTGTGGTCGGTCCGAAGTGTAAATCGCCTTCCAAAAACATATTGGTGAAACTTTTTCATGCAAAATATGATAGCTAAAGCTTCTCTATGGATCTGGGAATAATTTTTCTCAGCACTCGTGAGCGTGCGTGACACGAACGCGACCGGCCGCTCCGGCCCGTCGGCACCGCTCCCCACTTGGCTGCGACAGGACGCCCCCGACCCCGCACGGACTCGCGTCGCACGTCATTACTAGCGGCTTGTTTGGATCATAATGTGCAAGAACTTTTGAACTTACTAAGTCTTTCTTAATACTATTGAATACTTTTTCACATTCCCCCGTCCAGTTCCATTCTGTTGCTTTCTTTAAAAGATTATATAACGGCACTAACTTCTGACTAAAATTATTTACAAACTTAGCAAAAAAATTAGCAAGACCTAAAAATGACCTTAATTCCGATACATTTTGTGGTCTAGGAATTTTAGTCACAGCTTCTATCTTTAAAGGATCCGCCTTAATACCGTCCTTCGATAAAATATAACCTAGGTAGGATACCTCTTGTACAAAAAATACGCATTTTGACTTTTTAAGTCTTAACCCACTGTCTACTAATCGTCTAAAAACCATTTCTAACGCTTTAAGATGTTCCCTTTTTGAATGGCCGCCAATTATAATGTCATCAATGAATACTGCCACATTCGGTATATCTTTCATCAACGTAGTCATGATTCGTTGAAATATGCCCGGACTAGAAGACAACCCAAATACTAATCGGTTATACCTAAACAGACCCCTATGACTATTTATAACGGTATATTTTTTTGATTCGTCTAACTCGATCTGATTATACGACTGTGATAGATCAATTTTGCTAAAATATTGAGCCCCATTTAGTGCTACGAGCACATCATCTATTCTCGGAAGTGGGAACCTATCGACCAGTAAAGCGGGATTTAGTGTACCTTTGTAGTCTACACAGATCCTGAGTGTACCATCAGATTTATTTACGGGAACAAGCGGCGAGGCCCAGTCTGAGCAGTCAACAGGTTCGATGATACCGGCGCACAGCATGGCGTCCAGCTCGGCGTCGACGCGCTCGCGCAGTGCGAACGGCAGCGGCCGCGCGCGGTGGAACACCGGTGCCGCACCCGGGCGCACTCTCAAAGTTGCCTTACCGCCCGTGAACCTCCCCAGACTGCCATCGAACAGCTGCTTATACCTATCCAACATAATACAAATCTCATCATTTATGTGAACATTTTTCAAGTTATCATTGGCCATATTAAAACACTCAAGAGTCGGAATTCCTATGTTCAATTCTGTAAGCCACTGTCTACCTAAAAGAGAAGTGGTTCCTCCTTCGATCACAAACAGTTCTAACTCTTTTGTCCTGTCTTGATATTTGACTGTGGGCTTAATAAACCCTAATGGTCTAATTTTCGATCCATCATAAAATGTTAAACATAGTTTGTGAGGCTGAATTTTTATGTTTAAAATGGGAATCGTACGTACTTTTACTAATACATGATATTGGCGTTCCGGTATCTACTTCCATATATATAACTTCATTATCGATGTTTATAGCCAAACTCACCGCCTTATAGTCTCTCAAACACAATTGATGTAGATACACTTCCTCTCCGGAGTCTTCCTGCGACTCCGCACTATCATCAGCCGCCTGGCCGTAATGGAAGCCCCGACCGTCCCGTCCCCCCTCGTTTGGGCACACACGTCGTAGATGACCCGGTCGCTTGCACCGGCTGCACACGTAGTCCCGGAAACGACAGTCTCCGATGGCGTGACCCGTCGCCCCGCAGCCCGTACAGTTTCCCCGCGGCTCGCTGCGCTTCGCCGACCTCTGCTGTGAGTCGCCGTGCCGAGCGCCGGCGCTGCCTCCGCGCGCCCGCCCGGCTCGGCCCGAGCGCTGGTCCCGCGCTTTCAACGTGTGCACGTCCACAGTTCCCGCGGATCCCTGCTGGCTCTTATCTTCTACCGCAGCTGCATCGCGCTCCGCAGCTTCTAATGATATCGCTAGTTTTACCGCCTTTACATACGTCAAACTGTCATCCTCCGCGAACAATCGCTGCTTGATGACGTCACTTTTCAACCCGCACACAAATTGATCCCGCAAATTGTCTTCTAAACTTTCTTTGAATTTGCAATTCCGCGCCAGCTTTTTCAACTCTGCCACATAGTCACCAGCACTCTCGTCTGCTCGCTGCCTTCTCTGACGAAATCTATAGCGTTCCGCGAGCAACGACGGGGTCGGTTGAAGATGATTACGCAACATTTCCTTTGCCGCAATGTACGTCAACTCCGCTGGTTTTTCCGGACTTGCAAGGTTCATCAGCAACTCGTAGGCCTCGTCCCCCATCAACGAGATCAACGTTGGCATTTTTAACTCCTCCTTGATTCCATTAGCTTGGAAATACATGTCAAGTCGGTCCACGTACGACTGCCACGATCCCGTTGTCACGTTAAACTCACGAATTTTACCGATAGACATTGTTCGTGATTACGGTTCTGTTACTGCACGCACAAAATTGAATTTAACTCGTCGCCAATGTAAGATATTTGCTGGGAATAAAGGAAACTGCCTGGATGTCTGGTGCGAGTGCTCAGTGTATTCCAACTGCCAAAAACTAGAACTACCCACCACCCATTATTATTATGTACTAAACTACCTACAACTATTCTTATATACTACAGAAAGGTATCGACTGATGAAGTCTATGCTCCGTCCAGCACAGATCCAAATCCAAAACCCCGAGAGCTTTCAGCTTGAACTCTAGAACCGTTTCGAGTGCCTAGGAAGCTCAGTGGACGAATACAACGATGGGTTCGTGGAAACTGTCCATACGACCGGGTCTAAGTTCTTCAAGGCGCGTCGTACAGATCAGAACAAGAGGCTCTCCGATCACACTCTCAAGCTCATGAAGGAGCGGCGTGAGATGATCCTGCAGTCTTCAGACGAGGCGTGTAAATACCGGCAGCTCAATAGACGGATCTCTAAATCCTTGAAGAGCGACCTCCGCCGCTTTAATACCGAGCGTATTAAAGACGCGATTGAGCGGAATAAAGGCTCCAAGGTATTTGCAAGGGATCTGGCTATTGGGCAGAGCCAGCTCACGAAACTGAAGACCGATGATGGTAGGATCTTATCCGCCAAACCGGAGCTTCTGAGGGAGATCGAGAGCTTCTATGGACAGTTGTACACGTCAACCAGTAAACCCGTCGTAGATCTAGCCAACGACCCAAGAGCTAGACTGACCCGACACTATACCGAAGACATCCCGGACGTCAGCCTGTACGAGATTAGGATGGCTCTGAAGCAGCTCAAAAACAACAAGGCACCGGGTGATGACGGAATTACGGCCGAACTCCTGAAGGCGGGTGGAAAACCGGTACTTAAGGCCCTTCAGAAGCTGTTTAATTCCGTCATACTTGAGGGAAAAACGCCACAGGCATGGTGCAGGGGTGTGGTGGTGCTCTTCTTCAAAAAGGGTGACAATGCCCGGCTGAAGAATTATAGGCCCATCTCACTTCTAAGCCATGTCTACAAGTTGTTTTCTAGAGTCTTCACGAATCGTCTCGCGCGCAGGTTTGACGATTTCCAGCCACTCGAACAAGCCGGTTTCCGAAAAGGCTTTAGCACCGTGGACCACATACATACGCTGCGGCAAGTTATACAGAAGACAGAAGAGTATAACCTGCCTCTCTGTTTAGCGTTTGTGGACTACGAGAAAGCCTTCGATTCGATCGAGACTTGGGCTGTACTGCAGTCTCTCCAACGGTGCCAAATCGATTATCGGTACATCGAGGTGTTGAAGTGTTTGTACAAAAACGCCACCATGTCAGTCCGACTTCAGGACCAAGCCTCGAAACCTATCCTCCTGCAGCGAGGTGTAAGACAGGGAGACGTCATATCTCCGAAACTGTTCACCGCTGCACTGGAGGATGTCTTCAAGGTTCTGGACTGGAGAGGGCTAGGCATCAACGTCAATGGCGAGTACATCACTCATCTTCGGTTTGCCGATGATAAAGTGGTAATGGCTGGGACCATGGAGGACCTCAGTACAATGCTCGATGACCTCAGTAGAGCTTCCGGAAGAGTGGGTCTAAAAATGAACATGGATAAGACTAAGGTCATGTTGAATGCCCATGTCACACCCACTCCTATCAAGATCGGAGACTCTACTCTCGAAGTTGTAGACGATTATGTGTACCTGGGACAAACGGTCCAGTTAGGTAGGTCTAACTTCGAGAAAGAGGTCAATCGTCGAATCCGACTCGGTTGGGCAGCGTTCGGGAAATTGCGCGGTATCTTCTCGTCCACCCTACCGCAGTGTCTCAAGACGAAAGTCTATGACCAGTGTGTGTTGCCAGTGATTACATACGGGACCGAAACGTGGTCGCTCACAATGGGCCTCATCAGAAAGCTTAAAGTCACCCAAAGGGCAATGGAGAGGGCTATGCTCGGAGTTTCCTTGCGCGATCGAATCAGAAATGAAGACATCCGCAAGAGAACAAAGGTTACCGACGTAGCCCGAAGAATTGCCAAACTTAAGTGGCAGTGGGCAGGGCACATTGCTCGCAGAACGGATGGCCGATGGGGCCGAAAAGTTCTGGAGTGGCGACCGCGAACCGGAAGACGTTGCGTTGGAAGGCCTCCCACTAGGTGGACCGATGACCTGGTGAAGGTTGCAGGAATCCGCTGGATGCGAGTCGCACGGGACCGGTCAATGTGGCGACACTTGGGGGAGGCCTATGTCCAGCAGTGGACGTCTTTCGGCTGAAATGATGAATGATGATGGGTGGAATCCGGTTCCCACATCTGAATGACCTGACCAAGAGTATTTGGCAATGGTGCGAAAAGCGAAACATCTTTATATATGCGTCTTATATAAATACACACGACAACGTTGAAGCCGATGAAGAATCGCGGAAAGTAAATGAGGACACAGAGTGGGGACTATCGGATTGGGCGTTCCAAAAGATAGTCCAAACACTCGGAGCTCCTAATATTGATCTTTTCGCTTCTCGTGCCACTGCAAAATGCATTCAGTACATCTCATAGAAACCGGACCCCGACGCCATGACAGTTGACGCTTTTACGGTTAGTTGGAACTCTACGTTCTTCTACGCATTTCCACCGTTCACTCTAATACTCAGATGCTTGCGTAAAATGATTAATGAAAAAGCTACTGGTATTTTAGTTTTCCCTTATTGACCTGGTCAAGCGTGGTTCCCATTGCTTAAAAGAATGCTTATCTCAGATATTATCTTCTTCGAACCTAACAGGGGCCTTTTGCATTCTCGTTTCAGGATACGCCACCGGCTCCACGCCAGCCTTAACCTGGGGGCCGCGACGCTCTCAGGGCAGCATTTGCAAGACTAAACACCCCTGACATAGCTCTAGATCTAATGCTTTCATCCATTTCTGAAAGTACCATGAGACAATACTCAGTTACATACAAATTGTGGTGGCAGTATTGTTTCGATAATAATATAGATACCTTCGAATCCCCATTACCATCCGTAATAGCCTTCATAGTTGATCAGTTCAATAAGGAAGCAGCATATGGAGCTATTAATAGTCATCGCTCTGCCCTATCATTACTCCTCGGGAATAACGTAGGATCAGATGAACGAATAAAACGTATATTAGAAGGCATTTACAGGCAAAAGCCATCGTGCCCCAAATATACTGCAACCTGGGACCCAAAACTGGTTTAGATTTCATTTCCGGATGGTATCCAAACAGTACACTGAATTTTAAGAAATTTACTAAAAATTTAACTGTTTTGTTGGCCTTGCGTACGTCACATCGCGTCCAGACCTTATATCTTATTAAAATCAATAACATCTACAGGTCTCCATCTGGAATAAAGATATTTATAACTGACATTATAAAAACCTCGGCTCCAAATCGTGAACAGCCAGTTTTGTTTTTACCTTTCTTTGTGAACAACCCAAGCATATGCCCAGCAAAGACTCTCGAGGACTATCTTACAGTAACATCAGGTCTTCGGCCTGAAGGAACAGATAACCTCTTACTAACTCACAAAAAACCTCATACAAGAGCATCGTCACAATCCATAAGTAGATGGATCAAACAGACTCTAGCAGAGAGCGGCGTCGACGTCGGCGTGTTCAGTGCACACAGCACGCGTCACGCCTCCACCTCGGCGGCGGCCTCTGCTGGAGTCTGCATTGACACCATTAGGAAGACCGCGGGTTGGTCTGCCTAGTCTCTGACATTTGCTAGATTCTATAACCGCCCAGTGACGGACGATGGAATCTTTGCTCGTTCTGTCTTTGAGATGATTTAATTTGTTAGATAAGTAATATTTCACTAAGTACTCATTATATAATTGTTACACAAGAACCTACTTAGTTTAAGATATTTGTCTGTTTTTGATATTTTTATAACAAGAATTGGTTGATTTTGTAAAGATCTTACGATGATTATGTACTAGAAGTGTTTTATAATTATTTTTGTTATAAAATAAAACGTTTTCTACTTGATTCATCAAAATGTTTATTTGACACAAACCCACTTTGCTCATGACGGAAAAAGTCTCTAAACATCTACCTATGTTAACTGTATCTGAAGAATGATGCGACGAAATACAATATGAGATCAAACGAACTTCTTGAAGTGAAGTTCGATCATTATTGTATGAGTCGCATCATTCGAAGATACAGGGTTCCCACCCACCCAAACCCCACGTAGAAAACGGTAGTCTCTGAACATGAATGATGACCGCCTCCGGCTATCGCTCCGTCATTGGGTTGGCCGGACGGGCGGGTAGAAGTAAAAAAAAAAAAGACCTGAATTCGATTGAAAATCGATTCTCTAAACGTGCGAATACCTTGTAGGCTAAAGGCACTACCTATTTTAACTGTATCTTCGAATGATGCGACTCATACAATAATGATCGAACTTCACTTCAAGAAGTTCGTTTGATCTCATATTATTCTTTCATATTGGTTTCACGAGGATTCATCAATAGCGGAATTTGAGGCCCGCCATTACATAGATTCTTAATTTCAAATTTTGGTTAGTTCCTAAAAACAACCACAAAAAAACCGGCCAATAGCGTGTCGGGCCGCGCTCAGTGTAGGGTTCCGTAGTTTCCCGTCCGTCACAATAAGTGTTCCCACATATGAGTTTAAAGGTATCCATTATGTAAAAATGCTTGCATATACGAATATACTACAAACAGTCCAGAAATTATTTTGTACAACTTTTTGTCTTTTTTGTACAAAAACTGTTGTTTCCATCTAGTTCAAAATGATTTTCCTAGAAAGTCATAATAATGTTCTACTTTTCAGATTTGTTTCATATTTTCTAAACTTATGGTTCAAAAGTTAGAGGGGGGGGGACACATTGTTTTTAGGGTTCCGTACCCAAAGGGTAAAAACGGAACCCTATTACTAAGACTTCGTTGTCTGTCCGTCTGTCCGTCTGTCCGTCTGTCTGTCACCAGGCTGTATCTCATAAACCGTGACAGCTAGACACTTGAAATTTTCACAGATGATGTATCTCTGTTGCCGCTATAACAACAAATACTAAAAACAGAATAAAATTAATATTTAAGGGGGGCTCCCATACAACAAACGTGATTTTTTTATAATAATTTGTACGGAACCCTTCGTGCGCGAGTCCGACTCGCACTTGGCCGGTTTTTTTACTTTTGGAGCAATTATTTCCGAAATTATTGACAATATCAAAAAAGATTTTAGAAAACCCCTATTCATTTTTAAATACCTTTCCAACAATAAATCACACATTAGGGTTGAAATAAAAAAAAAAATCACTTCCCACTTTACATATAGGGGGGCTACCCTATTAAAACATTTTTTTCCATATTTTATTTTACCACTTTGTCGGCGTGATTGATATACATATTGGTACCAAATTTCAGCTTTCTAGTGCTAACGGTCACAGAGATTAAGCGAGGACGGACGGACGGACAGACATGGCGTAACTATAAGGGTTCATAGTTGACTACGGAACCCTAAAAAGGTGCAGGCTATTTACACGCCTCATCATATTTTTGGTCCTTTCGAGCCGGATTAATGATCCCTAATTAGGTTTTTATGTAACATTTGGTGAAAATGATAAATTCATTACCGCACAATAGTTAGGTAGGTATATTTACGTAAACCTTTGGTAAATATCTGCTTAAACAACGCATAAAATTGACAATAGATTTTACGTAATTTATTGGTAAATCTGACAATATTGCTATATAGAATTGAACGTGTTACGTATTAATTGGTAAAGTTCATTCTATGTAGGTATACTTCATATAAATTTCACTTTGGTAACACGTCTAATAGTAGGTAGTTACCATCATTTCGGCTTGGTGCGTATTAGTTATTTTTTACAGATACCTCCTCATAGTTGGTAGGTGCGCTATAATTGCGAACCGCCTGTTGGGTATTTACCGCATTCCAGATACAAAATGACTGATAAACAACTAAAGCCGGAAGATTTGCTGACGATTCTTCATGAAAAGAAGGGATTGTTATTTAAACGCCTTAATCGATTATAATGGTTTATCGAAAAATATTTCGTCGTTCGATTCGAGAATGAACGAGAGTTTTATGACTGAATCGGAAACAATTGACGACATTCAAAATAAATTTGAATCTTATATCAATCAAATTAACCATATAAACATTAGTTTGAAACCTGGTTCCAGTCCCGACTATGCTTGTTTAGAATCCTTTGAAGATTTATATATTCACGTTAAACGTATTAGGAATAAAATAAACAGTAGTCAATCTCCGTTAACACAAAGTAGTAGTAATCCAAAAACGCTTTTTGAACCGCTTACAATAAAGTTGCCTCCTATCGCGCTGCCATCTTTCGACGGGAAGACCTAGAATTGGCTGGTTTTCTATGAGTCGTTCAAGTCGAATATTCACGACAATGATCAGCTGACTGATTCGCAGCGTGTGCAGTACTTGATAGGTAGGCTTACACATAACGCATTGAAAGTTACCGCTGGTATTGTGCCTACGGGTGATACCTACAAGTTCATATGGGATTTTTTTTTTTTGTTAAAAAATACCAGGACAAGCGCTCATTATATACACACTATTTAAATAACATTTTAGACTTAAAAAGTTGTTCTTTTAACGCAAATAGTCCCGATTCTTTCATTGAAACATTTAGTGCATCTATTGCATTGTGCTATAATTATGTGCGCAGCCGTGAGGCACACAGCTGTTTTTCCTCCTTATTTTGTATCTTTTTTTTATATGTGTGTGTGCTTTTATCTGACGTCAAATAAACCTTTTTCTTTCTTTCTTTCTTTCTATGAGAAAAATAGACTCACAGACTGGTCAATCGTTTGAACTTTCCATTCGCGATGTTGAAATTCCCACTACGAAATTGTTGATTAGTTTTGTTCAAGATCAGGCAAAGATATTATAGCACGCTCGAATTTGTCTCATTCGATCGCGAACTCGAAAAATAATAATAATAGACCTCATGGTTCCGCACCTCGCGAGTCACGCACGCAGACGAAAGCGTTTGTTGTGAGTGAATCGACTGATTTTTTCGCTTCTACCCCCGCGACTTCAATTTCGAGTTGTGCCACAGAATAACAAGTGTTGTGCGTACTGTAAAGATAACGCTCATGTTCATTTGTATGACTGCGTTAAGTTTAAATCCGCGTTGACTCCTAGAACTAGGTTCGAGTTTATGAAATCCAAACGTGGTTGCGCGAATTGTCTGAGCACGTCACACGGTTTGAGTAATTGCAAGTCGACCTCAGTCTGTAACATATGTAAAAAACACCATCATACACTATTACATTTTGATAAAGAAAATAATCCGCAAACAGCTGATGTTAAAACAACGAATTGCAATGTAGCCCTCGCTTTGCCTCCCGCATTCCTCTCACCCCGCGCTGCGTCTTCGCTCGCCCCGGCACCCGCCGCGTTGCCGCGCTCTTATTCTCATTGCGATAAGGTCGATATTCCTGTGACTGTGTATGATTCGTGTGATACTACAAAAACGTCTCCGACACATAATACAGCCGTGTTATTATATAGCAGCTGATACAAAGACTAGGGCCGCAATTCTGTTATCAACCGCTCAGGTTTATGCACAAGCTAATAATAATACATAGTTCGGGTCATAAAACAATAGTGAGGTGCTTAATCGACAATGGTTCGCAAAATAATTTAATAACTACAGCTTTTTTTTTTAAATCTTTATTTATTTACGGGGTTTTTTCTTTAAAGAATATGTCACCCCGATGATTATATACAATTAAATAACATATATATGTAACTTATATACTAAACTAGCCTACCCGCAACCTTATAACCGTAATAATAATAGAATAAAGTGTTCTAGCCTCATCGGACAATGGTGAGGCCAGAACGCTATTATAGAAGCCAACATTAAAACTACTGACAAAAGCTTGACGCCTTTGGACAGCCACACGAGCACACTCCGTCAGGACATGATGGACATCTTCTATGACTCCACAGACAACACAATTTGGTGAATCGACTTTGTGCATCATGAATCCAAAGCTATTGAGCGGTATGGACCGGATCGGAGTCTCAAAGCCGTCACGACTTCTTGCCTGCTCATCCTGCCCTCGCTGAACCAGAGTACTCGTGGAAGAGATGGCTGAATCGTTTTGTACCAAATCCCCTTAGTCAAAGACCTTTCATCAAAGTATTCTGACCATGCTTGAGTACATTTGTCTCTGACCAAGGGTAAGAGCTCAGTATGCCAAGGAAAACAAGGATACATTTCTCCATCAGACCCTGCTTTGTTTGCTAAACGGTCAACCATCTCATTGCCCTCCAGTCCAACGTGAGATGGAATCCACTGCAATACAATTATTTTACGATTGGCAACAAAATCAGTAATGCTTTTTAATATATTGTACGCCAGTGGAAGGCCCCTAAAAGGTGAAGTACTCGTGCATCTCATCAGATGGAAAAGAGCACTTTTTGAGTCAGTGAAGATGACAAATCGATCACCGTCCAAAGATTCGGCATAAGCCAAAGCTTCAGCTATAGCAATTAGCTCTAAATGCATTATAGAAACTTTAGATACAATTTTGAATTTAAAAGAAGCACCTATTTGTGGATCGAAAAAAGCTGCGCCACAGTAATTCTCGCGTCTAGAACCGTCCGTATACATACAGTAAAAGCCAGAGTATTGTGCATTCAGAGATGTACTACATATTGTTCTAAGGTTATATACATTATAACAATGCTTAGGTTTATCTACTGAATCTAAACAAGGCTTTACAATACCTGATAAGTCCATATTGCTCACCCAAGTGTCCATGGAAAACATGCCAACTTTATTGTTGCAGTACATATGTTCCTGCTTTAGAACATCGTGAGACAAAACTAACAGTGGCTTTTTCTTATTTCTCCAATAGGAATTATTGTAACAAAGACCATGTAGGTTATCCAGTAAATTGATTAACGGAAAACGGAAGGACCTAGATTTTAAATAAAATTTACCAGCTAAATATCAATAAATGGCAATATTAATTCAGATTCCATTACGTGGATCGGAGTACTTTTGATAAACCCACCAATTAACCGCAAACAAATGTTTTGTAATCTGTCCAACTTAATTAAATGTGTGTCGGCGCTATTGTCTAGTAAAAAGCTACCGAAGTCGATACGGCTACGAATAAGGGAAATATACAATCTTCTTAAGTGGTTGGGATGAACACCCCACCCAGGACCAACTAAAACCCTAAAAATATTAATCAATTTAAGCACTCGATCACGGACCTCACTTACATGTTTCTTCCATCGAAGGCTTCTATCCAGCCACAATCCTAGGTACTTGACGTGGTCTACTAACTCTAACAAAGTACCGTTTAAACATATTTCTATAACTGGCCTTCTAAAACCTCTACTAAATAAACAGATTTTACTTTTGGCGGGGGAAATGTTTAATCCTACTTGTGTCAACATGCTGTTGATGATATCAAGTGCAGACTGGATCTTGCGTTCGCCCTCGCTAACAGAAGAACACTGCACGTATATGGCGAAGTCATCCGCGTACTGGGATATACAAATGTTGTTTTGCACACGTTTACAAATGTCAGACGTTACTATATTAAATAATATTGGGGATAATGGATCACCCTGAGCTAGACCAGTACCGGAATGTCTACTAATAAAGCTATTACCAATTTTTATTTTGAGTACTCTTCTATGGAGAAAGTTCCATAGATATTTACAGATACGGGAACCAACTTTAAAGCTATCTAAAACATTTATTAAAACAGAATTATTTACATTATTGTAAGCATTATCTATATCTAGAAAACAACCCATAGTGGAACAACCCTCGGAGAAACCAGTTTGAATTGTGGTGATTAAGCAGCTTAAGACATCTAAACACGATCTACCTCTACGGAAGCCAACTGTATTCACAGAAAATGTGTTATTTTTTTTCAAAAAACCATTCCAATCTTCTGTATAAAATATAATGGAAAATTTTGCAAATGCACGACAGTAACGATATAGGTCGGAAGGAAGAAGTGTCACTAGGGTCACGACCAGGTTTTGGAATAGGTATAATACAAATGTCGCGCCACTGATAGGGAACAAAACTATGATGAAAAAAGTAATTAAATAAAGTAAGTAATACAGATTTACCTACATCAGGTAAGTTTTTAATCATAGAATAAGACATATCGTCGCATCCAGGAGATGTATCCTTAGATTTAATACATTTATCTAGCTCCTGAATAGAGATCTCACATTCTAATGTAGGGTTACTATGGTAAACGGTAGGGGTCGGTGGGGACACATAATCGGGTGTTAAGGAATTTAAAAGATTTGTGGCACTTTGAGCGTCCACAAAATGTCTAGGCGAACGGTAACCTTTCAGCCATCTCATTTTGCGCCACATTTCACTAGACGATGTAGTGTGATCAACCGAGGAACAAAACTTTTGAAAGTTCATTCCCCTAGCCTGTCGGATTAACCTTTGGGATGTATTTATCCTACCATTAAGAGTATCTAGGTTTTGGGGTGTCGGATTACGTCTGAACTTAGATAAAGCTAACCTACGATGCGCTACAGTTTGTGACAGTTCGGCAGTCCAGTATGGTTTTGGAGTGAAATTTGAAGTAGGGTTTTGATTAAATTTAAACATCGGAATGAATTTATTAGCCGCGTCATTCAAAATATCTAAAAATGAATCATACGCTTTTTGGGGTCATTCGGTAAACATAAATTTAGAAATTTTTCTTCTAGATATTTTTTATATGAAGTCCAGTCTGCTTTTCCAAAATTTCTTTTAATAACTGAGGGAAGGAATGACGTACACAATGTTGAAAGTTTAATAATTAAATGGTCGCTGCCTAGATTTTCATTTAAAACGGTCCAATTAAAGTTTAACGCAATATCTATAGAAACCAGTGAAATATCTGGGGAAGATTGTTGTAGGTTGTTATCCACTAAACGAATTCGCGTATGTGTTCCATCGTTCAAAGAAATAAAGTTGTTGTCCATTAATGAGTCGTGAATAAGACTGCCTCTGCGGTCAGTTTTATAGGACCAACTAGCGTGATGGGCATTGAAGTCACCTAGAATTAACGTGTTGGATGGCCATAATGAAAACAGACTATCCCAGTCCTGCTGAGTGGTTACGATTCTCGATGGACAATAAACTGAAACGATATTCTCAAACGAGCCACAGTTAAATACTTGCACGCACACTACCTCAATACCTGTGTTAGTGACGAGAACGCGACGCAGCTGCGACTTAACAGAATTGTGTACTATAATAGCTACACCACCGTATGAGTCATCCCGGTCCACGCGATAAACATTAAAACCACTAACTTTAAAATTACATTCTGGCTCAAGCCACGTCTCACTAAGGGCAGCAATATGTACTTTTTCCTGACACAAAAGTTCTTGAAACGATGCTAACTTTGGCTTAATACTTTGGGCATTCCACTGCAAGATATTTAACTTAAGTGATTTTTTAGCCATCGCAAGGAATAAAAAAGTTAAACAATGCTTTTATCCACGGCCATTCTGAAACAAAACTCACTGACACTAGGGTTAACCATTCAAGGCACAACTGGAAGACACACCTTATCTTGAAGATTAAACCTGTCTTTTTGAGGTAGATAACTTCCTTTATTCTGGCCCACAGCTCTTTGAAAGAAGGACATTTATCTTTACCCTCGTCATCAACGGGCAATTGATGAACGTCTCCTTCGTCTGCATCTGCATTCCAGAACATCCAGTCTTCTTTTAGTGGGCACTTTTTATTTTTCGGAGGCTTTGGGGTATCATTGTTCCTTCTAGGCGTGGAAGGGGTCTGTATCTTGTGGACTGTGGCCTTTGTTTGAACTACTTTGGCAAAGGTAGGATTTCGGGTTTGTAAAGAGCCGTCTTCGGGAGGTATGGAAGAAGAACGATTTTCTTGAGCTGCCGGAGCTTGATGAGGGATGATAGTTTCGGGGGGGGGTGGGTTTTTCGTGAGGCACATAACATTCTAGGGCTTTTCTATAAGTACATCCAAACTCTGACATTATTTCTCTCAATCTTCTTTCTTTCTTGTAAACCGGACAGGACCTGCTGAGCAATATGTGGTTACCCTTGCAGTTAACACACAAAAACATTAACGTATCACAATTGTCATGATGCCCACCACAGTTCGGGCACACCACGTTTTTCGAGGGGCACATTGTCCGCACATGTCCTAACCTCCAACATTGGGAACATTGTGAAACTTGGTGTATGTAAGGCAATACTTTAATATTTATGTCACATACCCGAACTGATGCCGGTAAATGATCACCTTCAAAGCACAGTCGAAGGGTCTCGCTGGGGCACCAACCACCTTCATCCCTGTTGCGACGGTCTAGCCTCTTGAATGATAAAAGCTTAGCGGGGGCCGGACATGAAATATTTTTCAAGATCTCGTCATCCGTGAAATCGACGTCTACGTCCTTGATTAAGCCATAGCAGATAGACAATTCCATGGCCTTCTGGAACCTCCATCCTTTCTCCAAAAGCTTCTCACACATGATAAAGTTCTGAGCAGCCGATTCACACTCAAATTGGAAGCGTATTTTAAAAGGGTTTAAATATTTAACTTCTCTTATCTTAGAAATTTTATTTTCTTTCAAAATACGTGCCATTGCAAACTGTTTCGGAAGGCGGTCTTTATGTGAAACGTATACCTCGTACTTTTCCTCTTTTACAGACTGTGAGCTTCCGTGACAGATCTTTTTTTTACTCGTCTTAACTTCTTTCCAGCCTTCTTCGTCTTCAGTACTGTCTTCTCTTTCCCTCTTTTGTTTGTTTTTACCATCATCATCATTAATATCCATGTCCGAAGAATCATTCAATAAGCTCTGTATATCATTAGGGAATGCGGGAGTATCACAGCGCGGTGAAGCAATTACGTCATCATTCATGGCGCGATCGTGAAAGGCACACGCAGCTGGTAGGTCCGGCGCACACCTGTGGCACGTGTCACTGCAATGCGTAAACAACTCTTCGAGCACCGAGGATAGTAATTAGATACGCAACAAAAAACACAACCAGACCGCACGAGTACGGCTATGAAGTACGTTATGTAAAGCATACCCCCAAATAATAATCATACCCTCAAATTAAAACTATAAATATCATCTTCTACCCACATATATTTTTTTATTACACTTGGTAAATGTTTCTTTCTGAGTATGAGTGAAAATATTATGGTAATTATGTTTAGGGATAAAAGCGTTATGATAAAAAACAGTAGGAGTTTAAATATATTCACATTAATGATACTAATAAATACAATTTTCGGAAACATGAGTTTTATGAACATCGCCGGTAGCACTACAAATAGTATGAATGAAAAATTTAGGATGAAAAATTTTAGGAAGAGTGATCATTCGGATTACAAATCATTAGGAAGAACAATTTCGGGTAAAGAACTTTAGGTGAGCCAATATGGACCCCGGGAATAGAATACCCGACTCTGGCATGGCTGGCACAACTTTTGAAAATTTCCTCGCACATGCGAGTAGCGATGTGACATTGTGGGACATAATAAAATCAAATAGTATTAAAACAATTTAATCAGATTCTACGTAACTTGGCAAACTTATGTCATCCAACTCCCACTTAAGTCAATTTACTGAACGGTATTAGAAACGTTCAGTAAATTGACTTACGTAAGTTACTGAACGTTTTTCTTCTGGCACTCGATCCAGTTCAAAAGCGATTAGCCTTCCGAACGCCGCATTTCGTGGGTCACTAGGTCCTGGTTGGTTAAAATCCTCCGGAGGTAACTTGGAGACGTCACACCTTAATTCATTTGCGTCCCATATTCTCAGTTGATAACTTGATACATAATTGCACTCGTTATATCTTCCGAAGAAAGTGTCTGTTTCTTTTGTTTTCTTTGCACAAAGTTGTTCGTTTGGCGATGCTTTCCTTTTACGACTTACATCACTTAGTATACTTGTTGAGTAAGGTCTGGCTATATCCTCAGGATCAGGAGAAGACATAATTATCACTTACTATAGCAAAAATTTAAATTATAAACCTACCCGATAGATTACTTCTAGTATTCATTGTTTTTTAGTGTTGCCAACCAAAATGAAAAATATGATGAACGAATGAAATATGCAATAAATTTCATTTAAATTAAGATTTCCGTGACATCTGAAATTAAACTAAAATAATAATTTAATTGGGTAAACTAGTTGGTAAACGAAAAAAAGTAAAATTATTTAACTACTTTGTACTACAAAAAAATAGGTATTTAAAAAAAAACTGTTTCATCCACCAAGTTTCTGAACGCACCTTTTCGACGTTTGACAGATGAGGTTTCAGTTGTCAGTGCGATGACGTTTGCTTGTCAGTGCAATTTTGATTGGGAAGGAAAAAAATGGTCGCTTCCGTGGTCTTGTTTTTTTTGATGCACGCTGTTTTCGTGTAATTATTGATTGAAACTTTGAGTTATTGTTAATCCGATACCATCTTGATCGGTGTTTGATATTTTGTTGATAATTGAGTGAAAATTGAGAGATCTCGCCACTTTGGGTCGTGACCGCGAGTAATTTGTTGGTTATGTAGCCGGCCTTTGTCATTTGGACGCCGGTAACTTCCTAAATTCAGTGCTGGACTATTGTACATCCCCGATTGGGTTAGCAAACCGGGATAAAATTCAGTTGGACATTGATGAAAAGTGCCACGTGTGTGATCAGAAGGTTTGACCAGGGAGACGACGGTACGCGCTGTGGGGCGCCCTTTGGTTACCGTCGAATCTACATGATTTTACATACACAACACAGGCACATTTACACTTACACCCCACCCAGATACGACGTAACCAGGGACTACGTCACATCACCAGTACCAACGTGATGGTAAGTGTATCTAATAGGTGTTTTCCCTTTGTCGATTGGACAAATATTGTTTTGATTAGGGCTCCGCGTAATCGCGGACATCGTGAGTCTGTTTGTGCAGTCTCACACAACTGGTAGCAGAGCGTGGTTTAATTGTTAAATTCACCACTTATTGTCGAGTTAAAAGTATTGAGAAGTCTGATTTGTTGCCTGTCAGCCTGACTCAAATTAAACATAGATTGTTTGACATAATATATTATGATATGTAGTGTCCCTTGTGGCT
The DNA here is from genome assembly GCA_905147715.2 of Xestia xanthographa. Classification (NCBI taxonomy): domain Eukaryota; kingdom Metazoa; phylum Arthropoda; class Insecta; order Lepidoptera; family Noctuidae; genus Xestia; species Xestia xanthographa. The sequence continues at coordinate 6,575,861 of LR990667.1, read as the reverse complement.
TGTACTTTAATTTGTTATTGTATAAACAAGGTATTGCTTGTACAGGGACGGATTTGAACTTGTAATAATTCAAACTAAGTTTTATTATTTGGTTTAAATTGTAGTTGGGTCCGGGAAAATTATTCCTGTTGATTATTTAATTGAGTTTAATTTGTTTATTTGATATTTGTCCCAATGGCTTCATTGAAAGCTGTAAACCAAGCCATTGGTGGATTGACCTCACAGCTAAGATGGTTTGCCTCTGCTGCTGCAACCGCTGAGCGTCTAGACCTGGAAGAGGCCACGCTTGCCCGGTATGAGCAGTTGAATGCGAGATTGAGTGCGGTTGACACTTTGTTTGCTCGCTTCAATGAATTGATTTTGGACTTGGACCTGGAAGCATTGGGTCAAGCAGCCCGTGATAAGGTTGTTGCGGATTATGACCAGATGTTGAACCTGGGTGACATAATAAGTATGCGCGCCCGTCAAATTTTGAAGAGTCGGGACCCTGCCCAGGTCAAAACAGAGACCTCTGTTGTTGCAGGCCCTGGACTTTTGGGTAGACTGCCTACCCTGGAGCTGCCACATTTTGACGGTCACTTGGACCATTGGTTAAGCTTCAGGAACCTGTTTGACAGTTTGGTTGATTCGCGTTGTGACCTCCGACCGGCCCAGAAGTTGGCTTATTTGTTGTCAGCCCTAGGAGGTGAGGCTCGAGCCTTGGTGCAGCACTTGCCGGTGACCGACTCGGCCTATCCCACCGCTCTGGAACTTCTATCCCGACGATACCAGAACAAACGTTGCCTGGCTGATGTCCATATTGACCAGATCTTGGGGTTGCCGGCCATCACCAGAATGTCAGCGTTGCGTGCTGACCTATTGAATCCATTGCTGGCAGCAACCAACGCCTTAAAACGATTGGAGTTGCCGGTGGACTATTGGTCCTATCTTTTGGTGCACCTAGTGTTGCAGCGGCTTCCGTCAGACTTGAGGCCCCGTTTTGAGCAGAAGTATGGTGGGGATAGTGCCACCCATCTTCCCCCCTTTGAGGACCTCGTCAAATTTTTGGAGGATGAGTGTCGTTTCCTCGACAACGCTCGTGGTGCCACGGGGTCAAGCCAACCGCCCTCTCGGCCGAGGGCCCAGGGACGGACTAGGACTGTCGGGCCTGGTGATAGCCGCCCTGCCCCCCGTTTTGGTGGCACCCAGAGTAATCCTGCTTGCGGCTATTGTAAGGCCACGGGACATGGCGTAGTCACTTGCGTGGCCTTCTTGGAGTTGCACGTGAGTGCCCGCCGCCGAGTTGCCAATGCACGCCGTCTGTGCTTTTCTTGATTGGGGAATCATTTTCATCGGGATTGCCCCAACCCCCGCCCTTGTTCAATTTGTAGGGGCTCACATCTGGAAGTTTTGTGCGCCAACGCGAACCGCTCTGACAGACCAGCCTCTGATGGGGGTTCGCGCAGGGGAAATGGAGATGAGCACCGGGCTCCTCGCTCGCCGGTTCAGAATCGAGGAGGGGCCCGCAACTTTGACCGCCGTACTCCACCCCCCGCGCCAGTTGATCGGGAGCCGCGCGACCGCCGATTGACCTCCCCTCGTGAAGGCGACTATGCAGCTGCTGGTAGGCGACATTGGCCAGACCAGCACCGTCTTCCCTCCCCTCCGTTGGCGGAACGTCCCCGTTTGGCGACGCGCCCCCCGCCACTCAGGCGTCAAGTGGGATATGCCCCTCCAGCGATGGCGCGCGGCTCGGGACATCGCGCGGACGAGGAGTTTGATTACTATCCTCACCGGGATAGACCCCAGCCTGGATGCGGCGATCGGTCGCCGCCCAGGCATTGCTAGGAAATTGGCGCCTGTCCCGCTAACGTACCTCCCCAGATCGACACGGTTTTGTTGCCAACGGCATCGGTCAGGGTCTGGGGACCCACGGGGGACTCTGTTGTGGTCCGTGCCATTTTGGACACGGGAGCCCAGGGTTGCCTTTTGTCGTCTTGGTTAGCGGGTCGGGTGAGCCTGGATGTCCGTGCCTTTTCAGGCACGATTAATGGAATAGGCGAAACACCTATCCCGACTGTTGAGGGACAAACCTTATTTGGGCTCACTCCTGTGAGTTGTTTGGACCCTAAGTTTTTTCCTTCGGCCATTGTTCTGACGAGTATTTTGGGCTGTCATCCCCAACGTCAGCTGTCGCCTGATTTTGTCCGGTTGACGTCAGGCCTGGATTTGGCTGACCGCCGGTTTGATTCCCCTAATACAACTTATTTGATATTGGGTTCCGATGTACTAGGGAGAATATTGTTGGGTAATATGAAAGTCTTGCAGCCGAATGGTTTGGTGGCTGTCTCGACCATCTTTGGCTTTGCGGTGATGGGCCCAGTGTTGAAGGCTGCCCCTCCACCTGAGCCTGATTTTGCGTTGGCGTGTGGCTCCGCTCTCTCTGACGCTGTTCAGAGGTTTTGGGAGGTTGTGGAGCCACCGCAAGTGGCCCGCTTGAACCCGGAACATGAGGAGTGCGAGTTGTTCTATCAGAACAACACAGGTCGACTCCGTTCCGGTCGGCTCGTAACACGGTTGCCTTTTGTTGCAGTTCGACCACCTCTCGGCGAGTCCAGTCCACCTATGGCCGAGAAGAGATTGTTGGCGATGGAGCGCCGTATGGCCAGGGATCCGGTGCTGCGGCAGAAATATTTAGATTTCATGCGTGAGTACGCAGACTTGGGACACATGTCGGTGTCAAATTTGGATTGGCGCTCAGTTGAGCATTACTTTCTGCCGCATCACGCGGTCCTCAAGGCATCCACCGGTAAGCTGCGCACAGTGTTTGATGGGTCTGCGCGGACTTCCTCTGGTGTTTCTTTGAATGATTGCTTGCACTCCGGCCCCAAATTGTTGAGGGACCTTTGTGATGTCATCACGTCTTTTCGTCGTCATCAAGTAGTCTTTGTGGCTGACATCAAAATGATGTTCCGACAAACGGTCATTCACCGAGATGACAGACGTTATCAGTTGATCCTGTGGCGAGAGAATCCCCGGGACCCCATGGTTGTTTATGAGCTCAACACGAATACGTACGGCCTTCGATCGAGCCCTTTTGTTGCTATTCGTTCGCTTTGGGAGCTCGCGGACCGAGAACGCTTGAAGTTCCCTCGGGCGTCCGCCATCTTGAAAACGGACTTGTATGTTGATGACGTCTGCACTGGGGCTTCCACGGTTGAGGAAGCTATCCTGTTGCGTGACGAGTTGGTTCAAATTTTGGATTCCGCTGGCTATGAGTTGCGTAAGTGGGTGTCCAACTCGCCAGCACTGTTGCAAGATGTGGAAGAGGATCATAAGCAGGATCCTCATTTGTTTGAAAATGCTGACAACCCTGCTATGTTGGCCGTTCTCGGCGTTCAGTACCGACCAGTCCAAGACACCTTTACGTATGATGTCGATTTGGAGTCACCACACACTTGGACTAAACGACTGGTATTGTCTACTGTCGCGAGAACCTTTGACCCGAATGGTTGGATATGCCCGGTATTGTTTTGGGCGAAATGTTTTCTCCAGCGCCTTTGGACCGCGGAACTTGGTTGGGATGAGCCACTTCAGGAAACCCTATTGGAAGATTGGCTCCAATTTGTATCTGCACTTCCTGCGGTCAACGAGGTCGCGTTACCACGCGCTATCCTCCCCCCTGGGAACTATACTGCAACCCTTCATGGGTTTTGTGACGCATCTTCGCACGGTTATGCAGCTGTTGTTTATCTGCGCACCGTCAGCGCGACAGGCCAGGTGAAGTTGTCATTGATCATCAGTGATAGGAATAGGTAGTGCTTATTAGCCTAAACTTCGAAGAACAGAGACGAATCGGAGACTTCCTTAGACCATATTTTTTTCCGGGACATCACGTAAGTACATCAAAAATTAATGTTATTTGGAATAAGTAATTGGTCTATGTTTACCTAAAGTTTGCGACTAGACATAACATAACACAGTCGTTACAACCATCAAAATTTCTGAAAGTTTTCTATTTAAGAACATTTTGGAAACGACTTCTTCATCATAAAACTATGATACGCTATCTTTGTCAAGGAGCCGTACACGTTTTGAACTAAATATCTACTTTCTAGCTCGCTCTCGGCCACGTTTGTTGAAATTTCTAAAGTTCAAGTGATTTATCATTTCAAAAACAAAAGGTATTTGGATTTTATCTTACTAAAATATATTTCTAAAGTATATTTCAAAATTTGCAAAATTCTAAAATAATAGCCGGGTCACATTGTTTAGTAACACACTTAGTGCTTAAACTTTAAAAACATCATTTAATCTTTATTGCACCGAAAGTAAAATGGGCGGACTTTTATGGCTGCGCATTTAGTTATCCACTCTTAGAATTTACAAAACAAAACTCGCCGTGGTCGCATAATAAAATATAGTCTAAGGAAGTCTCCGATTCTTTTCTCTGTTCTTCTTCGAAGTTTAGGCTAATAAGCACTACCTATTCCTATCACTGTTGATCATGGCCAAGAGCAAGGTGGCCCCCCTCCGGACGGCATTGACCATCCCTAAGCTAGAGTTGTCAGGGGCGGCGCTTCTTGTGCGTCTCTTGAATCACGTTGCTCAAACTTTAGGTGGATCTGTGAACATTCGGAATTCTTACGCCTGGACGGACAGTCAAATTGTTTTGTGTTGGTTGAAGACGTCCGTCCACTCCTTGGAGGTCTTTGTTGCGAACCGAGTGTCACAGATACAAAATTCCGAAACGCCTTTGATTTGGAGGCACGTGCCTGGAGACTTGAACCCCGGCGACGTAGCCTCACGTGGGTGCATGGCCCCCCGCCTGATTGTGCACCCCCTTTGGTGGGGACCGGATTGGCTGACTCGCCCCGAGGATGATTGGCCTCGAACGCCAGTTTTGATGTCGGATCCTTTGCCCGGGCTTAAGGTGCTCGCTGTTGGGACGAAGGACCCTCCGTTTGATCCTGATATTTTGTTGAATCGATACAGCTCCCTCGACAAATTGTTGAACGTTACCTCGTGGATCAGGCGTTACCTCGTGGATCTGGCGCTTGTCCCCTGGATTCCTGGCATTGTGCCAGGAATCCAGGGGACAAGCGCCTGTCACCGGTTCTCTCTCCTCAAGAGCGACAGGAGTCACTCTTCCTGTGGGTTCGCTCTGTGCAGGCCGTACACTTTGAGAAGGAGATCGAGACCTTGAAGTCCGGTAGAGTTAAGTTGTCGGGAGCCGTTAGTAAGTTGAACCCCTTTTTGGATGAAACGGGTCTTTTGCGTGTTGGAGGACGGTTGAGGCACTCTAGCCTTCCTTATGGGGTCCGTCACCCCCTTTTGTTGCCCAAGGCGGGCCATTTGATTAAATTGTTGGTGACTGATCGTCACATTAAGAACTCGCACGCCGGTTGCAATGCGCTGTTGGCCATTCTGCAGCGAGAGTTTTGGATTTTGTCGGCTCGTCGTACCATTCGTAGCATCGTCTTCCGTTGCATACCGTGCTATCGGACTAAGGCCCCAACGATGCAGCCCCAGATGGGAGACTTGCCTGCTGATCGTGTCAATGAGGCGAGGCCCTTTGCAGGCGTAGGAACGGACTTTGCTGGTCCCTTTTCGATAAAGACGTCTACCCTTCGCAATAGTAAAATTGTCAAGGCTTATTTGTGCGTATTTGTCTGCCTGTCAACTAAGGCAGTGCACTTGGAGCTGGTATCCTCCCTCTCGACGGAGGCCTTTGTGGCAACTTTGGATAGATTTACGTCTCGCCGTGGGTTACCTTCTCTGATCAGGTCTGATTGCGGTACCAACTACAAGGGTACATGTAACTATTTGAAAGAAGTGTATGACTTTCTTAATGAGAGCCAGGTTGACATTGGTAACAAATTGGCCCATCGAGGGGTCACTTGGTTGTTTGACCCGCCAGCCTGCCCCCATTGGGGGGGTATTTTTGAGGCCGCGGTGAAAGCGGCAAAGGGACTCTGGCGGAGATTGTTGGGAGACACCGTTCTCACCTTTGAGGAATTAGCTACGGTATTTTGTCGCATTGAAGCGGTACTAAATTCGCGTCCATTGTGCCCGCTCTCTTCGGACCCTAACGATTTGGAGGCTCTAACCCCGGGCCATTTCTTGATTGGACAGCCACTTGTCGCTCTGCCTGAGTACCCTTTTGTTGATGTGAGCCAAAATCGGCTATCGCGGTTTCAGTTGGTGCAACAGCTCACTCAGAGCTTTTGGAAGCGTTGGAGCTTAGAGTATCTGCACATCCTCCAGCAGCGCGTCAAGTGGACTGATAAAACTCATCCGCCCAAGATAGGAGACCTCGTCCTTATTAAGGATGCCAACCTTAAGCCTCTGTATTGGCGCCGGGGGCGCATTCTCAATTTGGTGGCTGGCACCGACGGGGTACCTCGTTTTGCTGAGGTTTTAGTGGATGGATCGGTTATGAGGAGAGCGGTCGCAACCTTGTCAAGACTGCCAATTGATTAGCGGACGGGACGGCCCGTCCGGGGGGGGTAGATGTTTCATCCACCAAGTTTCTGAACGCACCTTTTCGACGTTTGACAGATGAGGTTTCAGTTGTCAGTGCGATGACGTTTGCTTGTCAGTGCAATTTTGATTGGGAAGAAAAAAAATGGTCGCTTCCGTGGTCTTGTTTTTTTTGATGCACGCTGTTTTCGTGTAATTATTGATTGAAACTTTGAGTTATTGTTAATCCGATACCATCTTGATCGGTGTTTGATATTTTGTTGATAATTGAGTGAAAATTGAGAGATCTCGCCACTTTGGGTCGTGACCGCGAGTAATTTGTTGGTTATGTAGCCGGCCTTTGTCATTTGGACGCCGGTAACTTCCTAAATTCAGTGCTGGACTATTGTACATCCCCGATTGGGTTAGCAAACCGGGATAAAATTCAGTTGGACATTGATGAAAAGTGCCACGTGTGTGATCAGAAGGTTTGACCAGGGAGACGACGGTACGCGCTGTGGGGCGCCCTTTGGTTACCGTCGAATCTACATGACTTTACATACACAACACAGGCACATTTACACTTACACCCCACCCAGATACGACGTAACCAGGGACTACGTCACATCACCAGTACCAACGTGATGGTAAGTGTATCTAATAGGTGTTTTCCCTTTGTCGATTGGACAAATATTGTTTTGACATCGTGAGTCTGTTTGTGCAGTCTCACACAAAAACATAGAGAAGGATTTTCTTTTTAGCTCTTCCCTAGTCACTAGATAGATGGCGCTAGGAGTAAGTATTATAATGCAAGGAATGGAACCTAAAAAACCGGCCAAGTGCGAGTCGGACTCGCGCACGAAGGGTTCCGTACCATTATATATAACATTAGACGGCAAAAAAAGGGCAAAAAAATCACGTTTGTTGTATGGGAGCCCCCCTTAAATATTAATTTTATTCTGTTTTTAGTATTTGTTGTTATAGCGGCAACAGAAATACATCATCTGTGAAAATTTCAACTGTCTAGCTGTCACGGTTCATGAGATACAGCCTGGTGACAGACAGACGAACAGACGGACAGACAGCGAAGTCTTAGTAATAGGGTTCCGTTTTTACCCTTTGGGTACGGAACCCTAAAAAACTGATTTTAACAAAGCGCGAGAAAACTAGGTTATATTCGGAAGGTTAAGCAAATAAAATTGTCAGTCAACGAGAGTATGTGATTATTGTGACGTGACACAATGTTTTTTTTCCAAGCGTTTTGGCTTTGGCACCAACTAACACTAACTCTAAACACTAACACCTAAAGTTCTTTACCCGAAATTGTTTTTCCTAATGATTTGTAATCCGAATGATCACTCTTCCTAAAATTTTTCATCCTAAAGTTTTCATTCATACTATTTGTAGTGCTACCGGCGATGTTCATAAAACTCATGTTTCCGAAAATTGTATTTACTAATATCATTAATGTGAATATATTTAAACTCCTACTGTTTTTTATCATAACGCTTTTATCCCTAAACATAATTACCATAATATTTTCACTCATACTCAGAAAGAAACATTTACCAAGTGTAATAAAAAAATATATGTGGGTAGAAGATGATATTTATAGTTTTAATTTGAGGGTATGATTATTATTTGGGGGTATGCTTTACATAACGTACTTCATAGCCGTACCGGCACTCGTGCGGTCTGGTTGTGTTTTTTGTTGCGTATCTAATTACTATCCTCGGTGCTCGAAGAGTTGTTTACGCATTGCAGTGACACGTGCCACAGGTGTGCGCCGGACCTACCGGCTGCGTGTGCCTTTCACGATCGCGCCATGAATGATGACGTAATTGCTTCACCGCGCTGTGATACTCCCGCATTCCCTAATGATATACAGAGCTTATTGAATGATTCTTCGGACATGGATATTAATGATGATGACGGTAAAAACAAACAAAAGAGGGAAAGAGAAGACAGTACTGAAGACGAAGAAGGCTGGAAAGAAGTTAAGACGAGTAAAAAAAAGATCTGTCACGGAAGCTCACAGTCTGTAAAAGAGGAAAAGTACGAGGTATACGTTTCACATAAAGACCGCCTTCCGAAACAGTTTGCAATGGCACGTATTTTGAAAGAAAATAAAATTTCTAAGATAAGAGAAGTTAAATATTTAAACCCTTTTAAAATACGCTTCCAATTTGAGTGTGAATCGGCTGCTCAGAACTTTATCATGTGTGAGAAGCTTTTGGAGAAAGGATGGAGGTTCCAGAAGGCCATGGAATTGTCTATCTGCTATGGCTTAATCAAGGACGTAGACGTCGATTTCACGGATGACGAGATCTTGAAAAATATTTCATGTCCGGCCCCCGCTAAGCTTTTATCATTCAAGAGGCTAGACCGTCGCAACAGGGATGAAGGTGGTTGGTGCCCCAGCGAGACCCTTCGACTGTGCTTTGAAGGTGATCATTTACCGGCATCAGTTCGGGTATGTGACATAAATATTAAAGTATTGCCTTACATACACCAAGTTTCACAATGTTCCCAATGTTGGAGGTTAGGACATGTGCGGAAAATGTGCCCCTCGAAAAACGTGGTGTGCCCGAACTGTGGTGGGCATCATGACAATTGTGATACGTTAATGTTTTTGTGTGTTAACTGCAAGGGTAACCACATATTGCTCAGCAGGTCCTGTCCGGTTTACAAGAAAGAAAGAAGATTGAGAGAAATAATGTCAGAGTTTGGATGTACTTATAGAAAAGCCCCAGAATGTTATGTGCCACACGAAAAACCCACCCCCCCCGAAACTATCATCCCTCATCAAGCTCCGGCAGCTCAAGAAAATCGTTCTTCTTCCATACCTCCCGAAGACGGCTCTTTACAAACCCGAAATCCTACCTTTGCCAAAGTAGTTCAAACAAAGGCCACAGTCCACAAGATACAGACCCCTTCCACGTCTAGTAGGAACAATGATACCCCAAAGCCTCCGAAAAATAAAAAGTGCCCACTAAAAGAAGACTGGATGTTCTGGAATGCAGATGCAGACGAAGGAGACGTTCATCAATTGCCCGTTGATGACGAGGGTAAAGATAAATGTCCTTCTTTCAAAGAGCTGTGGGCCAGAATAAAGGAAGTTATCTACCTCAAAAAGACAGGTTTAATCTTCAAGATAAGGTGTGTCTTCCAGTTGTGCCTTGAATAGTTAACCCTAGTGTCAGTGAGTTTTGTTTCAGAATGGCCGTGGATAAAAGCATTGTTTAACTTTTTTATTCCTTGCGATGGCTAAAAAATCACTTAAGTTAAATATCTTGCAGTGGAATGCCCAAAGTATTAAGCTAAAGTTAGCATCGTTTCAAGAACTTTTGTGTCAGGAAAAAGTACATATTGCTGCCCTTAGTGAGACGTGGCTTGAGCCAGAATGTAATTTTAAAGTTAGTGGTTTTAATGTTTATCGCGTGGACCGGGATGACTCATACGGTGGTGTAGCTATTATAGTACACAATTCTGTTAAGTCGCAGCTGCGTCGCGTTCTCGTCACTAACACAGGTATTGAGGTAGTGTGCGTGCAAGTATTTAACTGTGGCTCGTTTGAGAATATCGTTTCAGTTTATTGTCCATCGAGAATCGTAACCACTCAGCAGGACTGGGATAGTCTGTTTTCATTATGGCCATCCAACACGTTAATTCTAGGTGACTTCAATGCCCATCACGCTAGTTGGTCCTATAAAACTGACCGCAGAGGCAGTCTTATTCACGACTCATTAATGGACAACAACTTTATTTCTTTGAACGATGGAACACATACGCGAATTCGTTTAGTGGATAACAACCTACAACAATCTTCCCCAGATATTTCACTGGTTTCTATAGATATTGCGTTAAACTTTAATTGGACCGTTTTAAATGAAAATCTAGGCAGCGACCATTTAATTATTAAACTTTCAACATTGTGTACGTCATTCCTTCCCTCAGTTATTAAAAGAAATTTTGGAAAAGCAGACTGGACTTCATATAAAAAATATCTAGAAGAAAAATTTCTAAATTTATGTTTACCGAATGACCCCAAAAAGCGTATGATTCATTTTTAGATATTTTGAATGACGCGGCTAATAAATTCATTCCGATGTTTAAATTTAATCAAAACCCTACTTCAAATTTCACTCCAAAACCATACTGGACTGCCGAACTGTCACAAACTGTAGCGCATCGTAGGTTAGCTTTATCTAAGTTCAGACGTAATCCGACACCCCAAAACCTAGATACTCTTAATGGTAGGATAAATACATCCCAAAGGTTAATCCGACAGGCTAGGGGAATGAACTTTCAAAAGTTTTGTTCCTCGGTTGATCACACTACATCGTCTAGTGAAATGTGGCGCAAAATGAGATGGCTGAAAGGTTACCGTTCGCCTAGACATTTTGTGGACGCTCAAAGTGCCACAAATCTTTTAAATTCCTTAACACCCGATTATGTGTCCCCACCGACCCCTACCGTTTACCATAGTAACCCTACATTAGAATGTGAGATCTCTATTCAGGAGCTAGATAAATGTATTAAATCTAAGGATACATCTCCTGGATGCGACGATATGTCTTATTCTATGATTAAAAACTTACCTGATGTAGGTAAATCTGTATTACTTACTTTATTTAATTACTTTTTTCATCATAGTTTTGTTCCCTATCAGTGGCGCGACATTTGTATTATACCTATTCCAAAACCTGGTCGTGACCCTAGTGACACTTCTTCACTCCGACCTATATCGTTACTGTCGTGCATTTGCAAAATTTTCCATTATATTTTATACAGAAGATTGGAATGGTTTTTTGAAAAAAAATAACACATTTTCTGTGAATACAGTTGGCTTCCGTAGAGGTAGATCGTGTTTAGATGTCTTAAGCTGCTTAATCACCACAATTCAAACTGGTTTCTCCGAGGGTTGTTCCACTATGGGTTGTTTTCTAGATATAGATAATGCTTACAATAATGTAAATAATTCTGTTTTAATAAATGTTTTAGATAGCTTTAAAGTTGGTTCCCGTATCTGTAAATATCTATGGAACTTTCTCCATAGAAGAGTACTCAAAATAAAAATTGGTAATAGCTTTATTAGTAGACATTCCGGTACTGGTCTAGCTCAGGGTGATCCATTATCCCCAATATTATTTAATATAGTAACGTCTGACATTTGTAAACGTGTGCAAAACAACATTTGTATATCCCAGTACGCGGATGACTTCGCCATATACGTGCAGTGTTCTTCTGTTAGCGAGGGCGAACGCAAGATCCAGTCTGCACTTGATATCATCAACAGCATGTTGACACAAGTAGGATTAAACATTTCCCCCGCCAAAAGTAAAATCTGTTTATTTAGTAGAGGTTTTAGAAGGCCAGTTATAGAAATATGTTTAAACGGTACTTTGTTAGAGTTAGTAGACCACGTCAAGTACCTAGGATTGTGGCTGGATAGAAGCCTTCGATGGAAGAAACATGTAAGTGAGGTCCGTGATCGAGTGCTTAAATTGATTAATATTTTTAGGGTTTTAGTTGGTCCTGGGTGGGGTGTTCATCCCAACCACTTAAGAAGATTGTATATTTCCCTTATTCGTAGCCGTATCGACTTCGGTAGCTTTTTACTAGACAATAGCGCCGACACACATTTAATTAAGTTGGACAGATTACAAAACATTTGTTTGCGGTTAATTGGTGGGTTTATCAAAAGTACTCCGATCCACGTAATGGAATCTGAATTAATATTGCCATTTATTGATATTTAGCTGGTAAATTTTATTTAAAATCTAGGTCCTTCCGTTTTCCGTTAATCAATTTACTGGATAACCTACATGGTCTTTGTTACAATAATTCCTATTGGAGAAATAAGAAAAAGCCACTGTTAGTTTTGTCTCACGATGTTCTAAAGCAGGAACATATGTACTGCAACAATAAAGTTGGCATGTTTTCCATGGACACTTGGGTGAGCAATATGGACTTATCAGGTATTGTAAAGCCTTGTTTAGATTCAGTAGATAAACCTAAGCATTGTTATAATGTATATAACCTTAGAACAATATGTAGTACATCTCTGAATGCACAATACTCTGGCTTTTACTGTATGTATACGGACGGTTCTAGACGCGAGAATTACTGTGGCGCAGCTTTTTTCGATCCACAAATAGGTGCTTCTTTTAAATTCAAAATTGTATCTAAAGTTTCTATAATGCATTTAGAGCTAATTGCTATAGCTGAAGCTTTGGCTTATGCCGAATCTTTGGACGGTGATCGATTTGTCATCTTCACTGACTCAAAAAGTGCTCTTTTCCATCTGATGAGATGCACGAGTACTTCACCTTTTAGGGGCCTTCCACTGGCGTACAATATATTAAAAAGCATTACTGATTTTGTTGCCAATCGTAAAATAATTGTATTGCAGTGGATTCCATCTCACGTTGGACTGGAGGGCAATGAGATGGTTGACCGTTTAGCAAACAAAGCAGGGTCTGATGGAGAAATGTATCCTTGTTTTCCTTGGCATACTGAGCTCTTACCCTTGGTCAGAGACAAATGTACTCAAGCATGGTCAGAATACTTTGATGAAAGGTCTTTGACTAAGGGGATTTGGTACAAAACGATTCAGCCATCTCTTCCACGAGTACTCTGGTTCAGCGAGGGCAGGATGAGCAGGCAAGAAGTCGTGACGGCTTTGAGACTCCGATCCGGTCCATACCGCTCAATAGCTTTGGATTCATGATGCACAAAGTCGATTCACCAAATTGTGTTGTCTGTGGAGTCATAGAAGATGTCCATCATGTCCTGACGGAGTGTGCTCGTGTGGCTGTCCAAAGGCGTCAAGCTTTTGTCAGTAGTTTTAATGTTGGCTTCTATAATAGCGTTCTGGCCTCACCATTGTCCGATGAGGCTAGAACACTTTATTCTATTATTATTACGGTTATAAGGTTGCGGGTAGGCTAGTTTAGTATATAAGTTACATATATATGTTATTTAATTGTATATAATCATCGGGGTGACATATTCTTTAAAGAAAAAACCCCGTAAATAAATAAAGATTTAAAAAAAAAAGCTGTAGTTATTAAATTATTTTGCGAACCATTGTCGATTAAGCACCTCACTATTGTTTTATGACCCGAACTATGTATTATTATTAGCTTGTGCATAAACCTGAGCGGTTGATAACAGAATTGCGGCCCTAGTCTTTGTATCAGCTGCTATATAATAACACGGCTGTATTATGTGTCGGAGACGTTTTTGTAGTATCACACGAATCATACACAGTCACAGGAATATCGACCTTATCGCAATGAGAATAAGAGCGCGGCAACGCGGCGGGTGCCGGGGCGAGCGAAGACGCAGCGCGGGGTGAGAGGAATGCGGGAGGCAAAGCGAGGGCTACATTGCAATTCGTTGTTTTAACATCAGCTGTTTGCGGATTATTTTCTTTATCAAAATGTAATAGTGTATGATGGTGTTTTTTACATGTTACAGACTGAGGTCGACTTGCAATTACTCAAACCGTGTGACGTGCTCAGACAATTCGCGCAACCACGTTTGGATTTCATAAACTCGAACCTAGTTCTAGGAGTCAACGCGGATTTAAACTTAACGCAGTCATACAAATGAACATGAGCGTTATCTTTACAGTACGCACAACACTTGTTATTCTGTGGCACAACTCGAAATCGAAGTCGCGGGGGTAGAAGCGAAAAAATCAGTCGATTCACTCACAACAAACGCTTTCGTCTGCGTGCGTGACTCGCGAGGTGCGGAACCATGAGGTCTATTATTATTATTTTTCGAGTTCGCGATCGAATGAGACAAATTCGAGCGTGCTATAATATCTTTGCCTGATCTTGAACAAAACTAATCAACAATTTCGTAGTGGGAATTTCAACATCGCGAATGGAAAGTTCAAACGATTGACCAGTCTGTGAGTCTATTTTTCTCATAGAAAGAAAGAAAGAAAGAAAAAGGTTTATTTGACGTCAGATAAAAGCACACACACATATAAAAAAAAGATACAAAATAAGGAGGAAAAACAGCTGTGTGCCTCACGGCTGCGCACATAATTATAGCACAATGCAATAGATGCACTAAATGTTTCAATGAAAGAATCGGGACTATTTGCGTTAAAAGAACAACTTTTTAAGTCTAAAATGTTATTTAAATAGTGTGTATATAATGAGCGCTTGTCCTGGTATTTTTTAACAAAAAAAAAAATCCCATATGAACTTGTAGGTATCACCCGTAGGCACAATACCAGCGGTAACTTTCAATGCGTTATGTGTAAGCCTACCTATCAAGTACTGCACACGCTGCGAATCAGTCAGCTGATCATTGTCGTGAATATTCGACTTGAACGACTCATAGAAAACCAGCCAATTCTAGGTCTTCCCGTCGAAAGATGGCAGCGCGATAGGAGGCAACTTTATTGTAAGCGGTTCAAAAAGCGTTTTTGGATTACTACTACTTTGTGTTAACGGAGATTGACTACTGTTTATTTTATTCCTAATACGTTTAACGTGAATATATAAATCTTCAAAGGATTCTAAACAAGCATAGTCGGGACTGGAACCAGGTTTCAAACTAATGTTTATATGGTTAATTTGATTGATATAAGATTCAAATTTAATTTGAATGTCGTCAATTGTTTCCGATTCAGTCATAAAACTCTCGTTCATTCTCGAATCGAACGACGAAATATTTTTCGATAAACCATTATAATCGATTAAGGCGTTTAAATAACAATCCCTTCTTTTCATGAAGAATCGTCAGCAAATCTTCCGGCTTTAGTTGTTTATCAGTCATTTTGTATCTGGAATGCGGTAAATACCTAACAGGCGGTTCGCAATTATAGCGCACCTACCAACTATGAGGAGGTATCTGTAAAAAATAACTAATACGCACCAAGCCGAAATGATGGTAACTACCTACTATTAGACGTGTTACCAAAGTGAAATTTATATGAAGTATACCTACATAGAATGAACTTTACCAATTAATACGTAACACGTTCAATTCTATATAGCAATATTGTCAGATTTACCAATAAATTACGTAAAATCTATTGTCAATTTTATGCGTTGTTTAAGCAGATATTTACCAAAGGTTTACGTAAATATACCTACCTAACTATTGTGCGGTAATGAATTTATCATTTTCACCAAATGTTACATAAAAACCTAATTAGGGATCATTAATCCGGCTCGAAAGGACCAAAAATATGATGAGGCGTGTAAATAGCCTGCACCTTTTTAGGGTTCCGTAGTCAACTAGGAACCCTTATAGTTACGCCATGTCTGTCCGTCCGTCCGTCCTCGCTTAATCTCTGTGACCGTTAGCACTAGAAAGCTGAAATTTGGTACCAATATGTATATCAATCACGCCGACAAAGTGGTAAAATAAAATATGGAAAAAAATGTTTTAATAGGGTAGCCCCCCTATATGTAAAGTGGGAAGTGATTTTTTTTTTTATTTCAACCCTAATGTGTGATTTATTGTTGGAAAGGTATTTAAAAATGAATAGGGGTTTTCTAAAATCTTTTTTGATATTGTCAATAATTTCGGAAATAATTGCTCCAAAAGTAAAAAAACCGGCCAAGTGCGAGTCGGACTCGCGCACGAAGGGTTCCGTACAAATTATTACAAAAAAATCACGTTTGTTGTATGGGAGCCCCCCTTAAATATTAATTTTATTCTGTTTTTAGTATTTGTTGTTATAGCGGCAACAGAGATACATCATCTGTGAAAATTTCAAGTGTCTAGCTGTCACGGTTTATGAGATACAGCCTGGTGACAGACAGACGGACAGACGGACAGACGGACAGACAACGAAGTCTTAGTAATAGGGTTCCGTTTTTACCCTTTGGGTACGGAACCCTAAAAACAATGTGTCCCCCCCCCTCTAACTTTTGAACCATAAGTTTAGAAAATATGAAACAAATCTGAAAAGTAGAACATTATTATGACTTTCTAGGAAAATCATTTTGAACTAGATGGAAACAACAGTTTTTGTACAAAAAAGACAAAAAGTTGTACAAAATAATTTCTGGACTGTTTGTAGTATATTCGTATATGCAAGCATTTTTACATAATGGATACCTTTAAACTCATATGTGGGAACACTTATTGTGACGGACGGGAAACTACGGAACCCTACACTGAGCGCGGCCCGACACGCTATTGGCCGGTTTTTTTGTGGTTGTTTTTAGGAACTAACCAAAATTTGAAATTAAGAATCTATGTAATGGCGGGCCTCAAATTCCGCTATTGATGAATCCTCGTGAAACCAATATGAAAGAATAATATGAGATCAAACGAACTTCTTGAAGTGAAGTTCGATCATTATTGTATGAGTCGCATCATTCGAAGATACAGTTAAAATAGGTAGTGCCTTTAGCCTACAAGGTATTCGCACGTTTAGAGAATCGATTTTCAATCGAATTCAGGTCTTTTTTTTTTTTACTTCTACCCGCCCGTCCGGCCAACCCAATGACGGAGCGATAGCCGGAGGCGGTCATCATTCATGTTCAGAGACTACCGTTTTCTACGTGGGGTTTGGGTGGGTGGGAACCCTGTATCTTCGAATGATGCGACTCATACAATAATGATCGAACTTCACTTCAAGAAGTTCGTTTGATCTCATATTGTATTTCGTCGCATCATTCTTCAGATACAGTTAACATAGGTAGATGTTTAGAGACTTTTTCCGTCATGAGCAAAGTGGGTTTGTGTCAAATAAACATTTTGATGAATCAAGTAGAAAACGTTTTATTTTATAACAAAAATAATTATAAAACACTTCTAGTACATAATCATCGTAAGATCTTTACAAAATCAACCAATTCTTGTTATAAAAATATCAAAAACAGACAAATATCTTAAACTAAGTAGGTTCTTGTGTAACAATTATATAATGAGTACTTAGTGAAATATTACTTATCTAACAAATTAAATCATCTCAAAGACAGAACGAGCAAAGATTCCATCGTCCGTCACTGGGCGGTTATAGAATCTAGCAAATGTCAGAGACTAGGCAGACCAACCCGCGGTCTTCCTAATGGTGTCAATGCAGACTCCAGCAGAGGCCGCCGCCGAGGTGGAGGCGTGACGCGTGCTGTGTGCACTGAACACGCCGACGTCGACGCCGCTCTCTGCTAGAGTCTGTTTGATCCATCTACTTATGGATTGTGACGATGCTCTTGTATGAGGTTTTTTGTGAGTTAGTAAGAGGTTATCTGTTCCTTCAGGCCGAAGACCTGATGTTACTGTAAGATAGTCCTCGAGAGTCTTTGCTTGGGTTGTTCACAAAGAAAGGTAAAAACAAAACTGGCTGTTCACGATTTGGAGCCGAGGTTTTTATAATGTCAGTTATAAATATCTTTATTCCAGATGGAGACCTGTAGATGTTATTGATTTTAATAAGATATAAGGTCTGGACGCGATGTGACGTACGCAAGGCCAACAAAACAGTTACATTTTTAGTAAATTTCTTAAAATTCAGTGTACTGTTTGGATACCATCCGGAAATGAAATCTAAACCAGTTTTGGGTCCCAGGTTGCAGTATATTTGGGGCACGATGGCTTTTGCCTGTAAATGCCTTCTAATATACGTTTTATTCGTTCATCTGATCCTACGTTATTCCCGAGGAGTAATGATAGGGCAGAGCGATGACTATTAATAGCTCCATATGCTGCTTCCTTATTGAACTGATCAACTATGAAGGCTATTACGGATGGTAATGGGGATTCGAAGGTATCTATATTATTATCGAAACAATACTGCCACCACAATTTGTATGTAACTGAGTATTGTCTCATGGTACTTTCAGAAATGGATGAAAGCATTAGATCTAGAGCTATGTCAGGGGTGTTTACTCTTGCAAATGCTGCCCTGAGAGCGTCGCGGCCCCCAGGTTAAGGCTGGCGTGGAGCCGGTGGCGTATCCTGAAACGAGAATGCAAAAGGCCCCTGTTAGGTTCGAAGAAGATAATATCTGAGATAAGCATTCTTTTAAGCAATGGGAACCACGCTTGACCAGGTCAATAAGGGAAAACTAAAATACCAGTAGCTTTTTCATTAATCATTTTACGCAAGCATCTGAGTATTAGAGTGAACGGTGGAAATGCGTAGAAGAACGTAGAGTTCCAACTAACCGTAAAAGCGTCAACTGTCATGGCGTCGGGGTCCGGTTTCTATGAGATGTACTGAATGCATTTTGCAGTGGCACGAGAAGCGAAAAGATCAATATTAGGAGCTCCGAGTGTTTGGACTATCTTTTGGAACGCCCAATCCGATAGTCCCCACTCTGTGTCCTCATTTACTTTCCGCGATTCTTCATCGGCTTCAACGTTGTCGTGTGTATTTATATAAGACGCATATATAAAGATGTTTCGCTTTTCGCACCATTGCCAAATACTCTTGGTCAGGTCATTCAGATGTGGGAACCGGATTCCACCCATCATCATTCATCATTTCAGCCGAAAGACGTCCACTGCTGGACATAGGCCTCCCCCAAGTGTCGCCACATTGACCGGTCCCGTGCGACTCGCATCCAGCGGATTCCTGCAACCTTCACCAGGTCATCGGTCCACCTAGTGGGAGGCCTTCCAACGCAACGTCTTCCGGTTCGCGGTCGCCACTCCAGAACTTTTCGGCCCCATCGGCCATCCGTTCTGCGAGCAATGTGCCCTGCCCACTGCCACTTAAGTTTGGCAATTCTTCGGGCTACGTCGGTAACCTTTGTTCTCTTGCGGATGTCTTCATTTCTGATTCGATCGCGCAAGGAAACTCCGAGCATAGCCCTCTCCATTGCCCTTTGGGTGACTTTAAGCTTTCTGATGAGGCCCATTGTGAGCGACCACGTTTCGGTCCCGTATGTAATCACTGGCAACACACACTGGTCATAGACTTTCGTCTTGAGACACTGCGGTAGGGTGGACGAGAAGATACCGCGCAATTTCCCGAACGCTGCCCAACCGAGTCGGATTCGACGATTGACCTCTTTCTCGAAGTTAGACCTACCTAACTGGACCGTTTGTCCCAGGTACACATAATCGTCTACAACTTCGAGAGTAGAGTCTCCGATCTTGATAGGAGTGGGTGTGACATGGGCATTCAACATGACCTTAGTCTTGTCCATGTTCATTTTTAGACCCACTCTTCCGGAAGCTCTACTGAGGTCATCGAGCATTGTACTGAGGTCCTCCATGGTCCCAGCCATTACCACTTTATCATCGGCAAACCGAAGATGAGTGATGTACTCGCCATTGACGTTGATGCCTAGCCCTCTCCAGTCCAGAACCTTGAAGACATCCTCCAGTGCAGCGGTGAACAGTTTCGGAGATATGACGTCTCCCTGTCTTACACCTCGCTGCAGGAGGATAGGTTTCGAGGCTTGGTCCTGAAGTCGGACTGACATGGTGGCGTTTTTGTACAAACACTTCAACACCTCGATGTACCGATAATCGATTTGGCACCGTTGGAGAGACTGCAGTACAGCCCAAGTCTCGATCGAATCGAAGGCTTTCTCGTAGTCCACAAACGCTAAACAGAGAGGCAGGTTATACTCTTCTGTCTTCTGTATAACTTGCCGCAGCGTATGTATGTGGTCCACGGTGCTAAAGCCTTTTCGGAAACCGGCTTGTTCGAGTGGCTGGAAATCGTCAAACCTGCGCGCGAGACGATTCGTGATGACTCTAGAAAACAACTTGTAGACATGGCTTAGAAGTGAGATGGGCCTATAATTCTTCAGCCGGGCATTGTCACCCTTTTTGAAGAAGAGCACCACCACACCCCTGCACCATGCCTGTGGCGTTTTTCCCTCAAGTATGACGGAATTAAACAGCTTCTGAAGGGCCTTAAGTACCGGTTTTCCACCCGCCTTCAGGAGTTCGGCCGTAATTCCGTCATCACCCGGTGCCTTGTTGTTTTTGAGCTGCTTCAGAGCCATCCTAATCTCGTACAGGCTGACGTCCGGGATGTCTTCGGTATAGTGTCGGGTCAGTCTAGCTCTTGGGTCGTTGGCTAGATCTACGACGGGTTTACTGGTTGACGTGTACAACTGTCCATAGAAGCTCTCGATCTCCCTCAGAAGCTCCGGTTTGGCGGATAAGATCCTACCATCATCGGTCTTCAGTTTCGTGAGCTGGCTCTGCCCAATAGCCAGATCCCTTGCAAATACCTTGGAGCCTTTATTCCGCTCAATCGCGTCTTTAATACGCTCGGTATTAAAGCGGCGGAGGTCGCTCTTCAAGGATTTAGAGATCCGTCTATTGAGCTGCCGGTATTTACACGCCTCGTCTGAAGACTGCAGGATCATCTCACGCCGCTCCTTCATGAGCTTGAGAGTGTGATCGGAGAGCCTCTTGTTCTGATCTGTACGACGCGCCTTGAAGAACTTAGACCCGGTCGTATGGACAGTTTCCACGAACCCATCGTTGTATTCGTCCACTGAGCTTCCTAGGCACTCGAAACGGTTCTAGAGTTCAAGCTGAAAGCTCTCGGGGTTTTGGATTTGGATCTGTGCTGGACGGAGCATAGACTTCATCAGTCGATACCTTTCTGTAGTATATAAGAATAGTTGTAGGTAGTTTAGTACATAATAATAATGGGTGGTGGGTAGTTCTAGTTTTTGGCAGTTGGAATACACTGAGCACTCGCACCAGACATCCAGGCAGTTTCCTTTATTCCCAGCAAATATCTTACATTGGCGACGAGTTAAATTCAATTTTGTGCGTGCAGTAACAGAACCGTAATCACGAACAATGTCTATCGGTAAAATTCGTGAGTTTAACGTGACAACGGGATCGTGGCAGTCGTACGTGGACCGACTTGACATGTATTTCCAAGCTAATGGAATCAAGGAGGAGTTAAAAATGCCAACGTTGATCTCGTTGATGGGGGACGAGGCCTACGAGTTGCTGATGAACCTTGCAAGTCCGGAAAAACCAGCGGAGTTGACGTACATTGCGGCAAAGGAAATGTTGCGTAATCATCTTCAACCGACCCCGTCGTTGCTCGCGGAACGCTATAGATTTCGTCAGAGAAGGCAGCGAGCAGACGAGAGTGCTGGTGACTATGTGGCAGAGTTGAAAAAGCTGGCGCGGAATTGCAAATTCAAAGAAAGTTTAGAAGACAATTTGCGGGATCAATTTGTGTGCGGGTTGAAAAGTGACGTCATCAAGCAGCGATTGTTCGCGGAGGATGACAGTTTGACGTATGTAAAGGCGGTAAAACTAGCGATATCATTAGAAGCTGCGGAGCGCGATGCAGCTGCGGTAGAAGATAAGAGCCAGCAGGGATCCGCGGGAACTGTGGACGTGCACACGTTGAAAGCGCGGGACCAGCGCTCGGGCCGAGCCGGGCGGGCGCGCGGAGGCAGCGCCGGCGCTCGGCACGGCGACTCACAGCAGAGGTCGGCGAAGCGCAGCGAGCCGCGGGGAAACTGTACGGGCTGCGGGGCGACGGGTCACGCCATCGGAGACTGTCGTTTCCGGGACTACGTGTGCAGCCGGTGCAAGCGACCGGGTCATCTACGACGTGTGTGCCCAAACGAGGGGGGACGGGACGGTCGGGGCTTCCATTACGGCCAGGCGGCTGATGATAGTGCGGAGTCGCAGGAAGACTCCGGAGAGGAAGTGTATCTACATCAATTGTGTTTGAGAGACTATAAGGCGGTGAGTTTGGCTATAAACATCGATAATGAAGTTATATATATGGAAGTAGATACCGGAACGCCAATATCATGTATTAGTAAAAGTACGTACGATTCCCATTTTAAACATAAAAATTCAGCCTCACAAACTATGTTTAACATTTTATGATGGATCGAAAATTAGACCATTAGGGTTTATTAAGCCCACAGTCAAATATCAAGACAGGACAAAAGAGTTAGAACTGTTTGTGATCGAAGGAGGAACCACTTCTCTTTTAGGTAGACAGTGGCTTACAGAATTGAACATAGGAATTCCGACTCTTGAGTGTTTTAATATGGCCAATGATAACTTGAAAAATGTTCACATAAATGATGAGATTTGTATTATGTTGGATAGGTATAAGCAGCTGTTCGATGGCAGTCTGGGGAGGTTCACGGGCGGTAAGGCAACTTTGAGAGTGCGCCCGGGTGCGGCACCGGTGTTCCACCGCGCGCGGCCGCTGCCGTTCGCACTGCGCGAGCGCGTCGACGCCGAGCTGGACGCCATGCTGTGCGCCGGTATCATCGAACCTGTTGACTGCTCAGACTGGGCCTCGCCGCTTGTTCCCGTAAATAAATCTGATGGTACACTCAGGATCTGTGTAGACTACAAAGGTACACTAAATCCCGCTTTACTGGTCGATAGGTTCCCACTTCCGAGAATAGATGATGTGCTCGTAGCACTAAATGGGGCTCAATATTTTAGCAAAATTGATCTATCACAGTCGTATAATCAGATCGAGTTAGACGAATCAAAAAAATATACCGTTATAAATAGTCATAGGGGTCTGTTTAGGTATAACCGATTAGTATTTGGGTTGTCTTCTAGTCCGGGCATATTTCAACGAATCATGACTACGTTGATGAAAGATATACCGAATGTGGCAGTATTCATTGATGACATTATAATTGGCGGCCATTCAAAAAGGGAACATCTTAAAGCGTTAGAAATGGTTTTTAGACGATTAGTAGACAGTGGGTTAAGACTTAAAAAGTCAAAATGCGTATTTTTTGTACAAGAGGTATCCTACCTAGGTTATATTTTATCGAAGGACGGTATTAAGGCGGATCCTTTAAAGATAGAAGCTGTGACTAAAATTCCTAGACCACAAAATGTATCGGAATTAAGGTCATTTTTAGGTCTTGCTAATTTTTTTGCTAAGTTTGTAAATAATTTTAGTCAGAAGTTAGTGCCGTTATATAATCTTTTAAAGAAAGCAACAGAATGGAACTGGACGGGGGAATGTGAAAAAGTATTCAATAGTATTAAGAAAGACTTAGTAAGTTCAAAAGTTCTTGCACATTATGATCCAAACAAGCCGCTAGTAATGACGTGCGACGCGAGTCCGTGCGGGGTCGGGGGCGTCCTGTCGCAGCCAAGTGGGGAGCGGTGCCGACGGGCCGGAGCGGCCGGTCGCGTTCGTGTCACGCACGCTCACGAGTGCTGAGAAAAATTATTCCCAGATCCATAGAGAAGCTTTAGCTATCATATTTTGCATGAAAAAGTTTCACCAATATGTTTTTGGAAGGCGATTTACACTTCGGACCGACCACAAACCCTTAGTGTCTATTTTCGGGCCAAATACTGGCATTCCTACCATGACGGCGAGTAGGATGCAAAGATGGGCGATTATATTATCCGCGTATACCTACGATATTGAGTATGTAAGAACAGACGATAACAGTGCGGACGGCTTGTCTCGCTTACCGTTGCCCGATAAGAAACCGGTTTCTTACTCGCTACCGGAACAAACGCATTTACATCATGCTCAAGAAGCGATGCTATTAGATTATAATGAAATTAAAAGTTGCACTGCTAAAGACCCAATCACGAGTAGGGTGTTAGGTTTTATTAGGAATGGTTGGCCTTCGGAATGCGAAATTATAGGATTACAGCCGTATTATAATAGACGTAATGAGCTGTACGAAGAGCTAGGTTGCGTTTTGTGGGGTCACCGGCTGATAATTCCGGATAGGTGTCGGCAGAGGGTCTTAGATATGTTACATGAACCCCACATGGGAATTGTAAAATCCAAAGCGTTAGCACGGAGTTATGTGTGGTGGGCCGGCATCGATGAAGCCATCGAAAACATGTGCCGCGCCTGTGCGACGTGCGCGGCGCAGGCGGACGCGCCGCCGCGGCAGGCGCCGCGACCGTGGCCCTGGCCGCGCCGCCCCTGGTCGAGGCTTCACCTGGATTTTTTAGGGCCTATTTTGGGTAAAACATATTTAGTAGTTGTGGACGCCATGTCCAAATGGCTGGAAATTTTTTGTGTGCCAAGTACGGCGTCGGCTAATGTCATTCCAAAGTTGAGAGAACTGTGGAGTAGGTGGGGCATACCTAAACAGTTAGTTACGGATAATGGACCACCCTTTACTGGTAGCGAGTTTGCAGCATTTCTCGGGGCCGACGGAATAGAACACATGTTTTCGGCGCCTTATCATCCCGCATCCAACGGGGCCGCGGAAAACGCAGTAAAAACATTAAAACGAGTTATCAGAAAGGCAGATTTTGAAAATAAAAACATTTTGGAAGCGTTACAAACATTTTTAATGTTCTACCGAAATATCGAACATACGTCAACGGGTCAAAGTCCCGCCATGCTAATGTTAGGTAGGCCGATGAGAACTCGTTTAGATGCATTGAAGCCAGATTTGGAGTCACGAATGAGCCGCGTGCAGCGACGACAGGTCGAATACGCGAGTGGCGCCGAGCGCACGGTTGAGACCGGAGACGAAGTGTGGTACCGACAGTATCACAAGGGGGAAAAGTGGATACCTGGAACAGTAGACAGAAAAGTAGGTTCTTCCAACTTCAAGGTTATAGGCGAAGGTGGGAATCAGGTTCATCGACACATTGACCAGATAAAGCGTAGGACTAGGAGTTCCATTGTCTTTCCGGATCCTGATGTAGATAAGGGGGAAGGGAGGGATGTAGCGGATGAGCCCGTTATAAATCCAAATAGTGATATCGTTCAGCGCACAAAGGATGACAGCGCGTCGGATCAGGCACAGTCACAGGTCACCATTACCACTTGCTCGGAGGAACCGAAGCCCGTCGAACCTCCCCCGGACCAGCCACCTAACAACCTGCCGCGGTTGCGGCCTATTCGTCAATGTCGACAAAATAAGCCGAACTATAATCAATAGTATCAATAGTTATAATAATATATGTACTAGGTACTTACCTACTAGTGTTATGTAATAGGTACTTTTATTGTTCGAAGTACAACCGCCTTCTTAATTATAATTGTGTTTTTTTGTAGTTACTTATATTATAAGATTTGCTGTCTAAATTAAGTGTAGAGGAGTGTAGTATATAAGAATAGTTGTAGGTAGTTTAGTACATAATAATAATGGGTGGTGGGTAGTTCTAGTTTTTGGCAGTTGGAATACACTGAGCACTCGCACCAGACATCCAGGCAGTTTCCTTTATTCCCAGCAAATATCTTACACTTTCAAGCTTGATGTTGATGTTCAATGCGCCTCTTACCATGCGGTGATCGCTCCCGGTTTTCACCGAATTGATCACAGAGACATCATTAAACATTTGCTTCTTGGTTGACATGATGAAGTCGATCTCATTTCTAGTTGCACCATCGGGGCTCTGCCAGGTTCACTTCCTGTGCTCACGCTTTCTGAAGAAGGAGTTCATCATATAGAGGCCCTCCTTCTCCATAAAACTAGCCAGTTGGTGACCCCGGCGATTCCGATGTGCAACTCCAAATTGCCCCACCTGCAGCTCATCCCCGTCTCGTTTGCCCAGTTTCGCGTTGAAGTCCCCCATGACAACTGTGAAGTGAGTTTTGGAACCATGCATGGCTTTAGATATATCCTCATACATGGTCTCCACTTCGTCGTCGGGGTGTGCCGAGGTCGGGGCGTAGACCTGTATGACCTTCAGCGAATATCTTGAGGATATTCTGAGTATAAGGTACGCCACCCTGGTCGACACACTCTCGATCTTCACCACGTTGTTCACAAGGGACTTGTGGACGATAAACCCAACACCACCCTGGGACTGCCGGTCACCCTCTTGGAAATAGAGCAGGTTGCCGGATTTCAGGATTATCGTGTCCTCCCCCTCTCTTCGGACTTCAGATAATCCCACAATACTCCATCGCAGCCTGCTCAATTCCTCTTCTAGTTCCGCTATCTTCTCGTCAGTCCGGAGTGTGCGCGTGTTATATGTTGCCAGGTCCAGTCGTTGGTATTGGCAGCCGGATCCCTTCCGGAGATTCTTCGCACCCCTTGCCACGCCGTAGCCTCGACCGCTGCCGTAGTCAAGGGTAGACGGGCTGCCGGGCACTAGGGGCCATTTCTTTGTTGCGCTATTCATGGGGGGGTTTTGCCATAATCGTCACGCTTGGCAAGCGGGTTGGCGATCGCAGTGAGTGCAGTTCTTACATAAGACACAGAAAGCGCTGCTGCCCATTCTCTGGTAAGTCCCTTAGTCGCCTCTTACGACACCCACGGGAAGATATGGGATGGTGTTATTCTTTACGTCCGACACCACACGCACCCATGTGATTAATATAATAAAGAGCAGTTGTGTTGTCTACTCGAAGCAATATCGAGCTACCGTGATACGTGTTGGTGAAGCTTTTAAGACCAAGGAACACAGCTAATAGTTCAAGGTAATTAATGTGATGGGATAGTTCATCCACTTTCCATCCACCGTTTACTCGTTTCCCTTCGCAAGCGGCGCCCCAGCCTGTTCTGGACGCGTCGGTAAATATTTCTAAATCAAATATTCTGTCTGGTCGTAATATATTATTAGTCACCGCTATGTTCTGTTGCCACCATTGTAGGTCGGGTAAGATAATAGGGGATAGCTTAATTTTAGCTTCAAAATCCACAAATCCATATTTTTGAAGGGCTAAATATTTTTGCCGTTCGAGGGTTTTGGTGTACAACCAACCGTATCTAACTGCGGGGCAAGCTGCAGTAAGTACTCCAATTAGTTGTGACAATTCCCTAATGGAGCATCTTGGAAGTTGGGAAAACTTCTTGGTTAACTTTATGATGCCCTGCCGTTTTTCATTTGGCAAGCCTAGTGACATATCGACAGTGTTATATATGAAGCCTAAAAATCGACAAACCTGTATACGTTCGAGGCTACTTTTGTCAAAATTTATGACAAAATCTAAACATCGTAACAATGTTAGGGTTTTGTTTACATTTTCT
This sequence comes from Xestia xanthographa, assembly GCA_905147715.2. Lineage (NCBI taxonomy): Eukaryota > Metazoa > Arthropoda > Insecta > Lepidoptera > Noctuidae > Xestia > Xestia xanthographa. The sequence goes on along the minus strand of LR990667.1, from coordinate 6,548,542 downwards.
TGGCATTCATCATAAGTGTCCCCAATACATAGGATATCATCAAGATACTGACCTACAGCCCTGTTGACGTAGATAGTTAATGACCTCTTTTATTAATTTTGTGAAGACCCAGGGAGCCACAGACATACCATAAGGTAGGGCACTAAATTCAAAACATTTTTGATCGAATTCAAAACGTAAGTACTTACGATGTTTTTTTGTGATAGGTAAGAGATAAGCCTCTTTAAGATCGATATTTGCCATAAAACCAGCTTTAGGTATGAGTCTGACCGCTGTCCTGTGGTCCTACATTTTAAAATGAGAGGTCGAAGTAAATTTATTCAGAGCCTTTAAATTTAAAATAAATCTTTTTGACCCGTTGGGTTTGGGAGCTAAAAATACGCTGGATACGAAATCATTTTTAGATCTATGACATGGAGAAATAGCACCAAGATTTAATAATTTGTCAATAGACTGTAACATATCAGGGAGCTCGCTACTTGAAACAGAGTTGCGGGGTGTCGAGAACTGTCTAACTTTCTTACAAAACGGTATTGCATACCCGTTTGAAATCCATTTTAATATTTGAGTATTTTTTGTAATTTTTACCCAGCAATTATAAAAATAATGAATTCTGCCTGCATGCACCTCTAATGTTGTTGATTTGCTGCACGCTGCTTGTTCTGCGCCGATGACTTCGACTGAGCAGCATTGCCTGCTGGAGGTCTCCGGCCCGCTGGACCATTCCTCCTCTGTCCTCCCCGCCCCACCCTGTTTGACAAGAAGCGAGAGGGGCCCGTCCAGTTTCCCTGTGGTCGTGAACGGTTTATCGGCGTTTGGTATGATGTTGAAGGCGTTTTGGGGGTTGGAGCCGGTTTCTTAATCTGTAAACAGATTAAGAACCTCATCTTCTCGATTACTTTTGTGGCCTTAATCTTTTCTGACAGCTTGCCTCCAAAGAGCAATTCATCTCGGTCGACGTCTTGCATTATGTTCAAGAAGGACTTATCCAATCCAGGAGTAATAAACTTCTTTCTGGCCTCCGTCTCCATTTAGTGCAGATCGCACAGGAGTCTACAGCTATCGCTGAGAAATTTGATGGCTTGTAGTCTGTCTTTGCCGTCGTCCAAAAGGAGTTCCAAGCCCTTATTGAGGGCGTATATTCCTTGTCCCAATTGCTGCTGCACGGCTTCTACTCTCTTGTCTCGGGTTCGGGTGCCCTCAGCTACAGCGGCAGATATCTCAGGATTGAGTTTTGGCGCTTGTAACAGTGAGCAATTTTCTGGTATAGGATACTCTTTGACGAGCTTCTCTTTTGCCTCCTTGGTCATTCCCTTTCGAAGAATAGGTAACCATAGCCGAGGTAAGTTTTCGTGAATTTTTGGGCCAAACTTTGGCCCTTCTTCAGTGGTTTCACCCAACGCGATAAGAATATCGGGGTCCAGGTCCGGCACTGGAGCCGGTTCTTGGTCGCAATCATCTTTGCCTTCCTCGATATTTGAACAGTTTTGTTCGACAGCGGGTGGGTCCAAGGACTCTGGGTTAGCGTTGTCGAGGTTTTCATTTTCTGTAAAGCAACAATAACAATTGTTACTGGTTGAGGGTACTTAGAAAAATAAAACCAAACTTGCAAAAAATAATTACCACACGTGGTGATAAAAGTATTTTTTTTTGCCTAGTAACTCAAATTAGATGTAATTTGATTTGGTACAAAATCGTATAGCCTTCGTGAGGATACTCGATCCACCTCCAGGCGATTTTGTTCTCGATTTTTGATACGTAATCATTTTTTACGATTACGAAATACCATTGTGTTAACCCACGGTTAACCTCCCGGCAATAAATTACCTTCTTGATGACACACGGTCAACTTCCAGGCGTAATAATCGAGACTTGGTTACAGTGGATACAACGGAATAAACACTTTACTAACCTGAATCTTTGTCGGAGTCTTCTGACGATGACGAATAAATAATTCGTCTGAATTTCCGCTGCTCCTGTTCTATTCGTCGAATTTAGCGTTGATAACGCTTGATTTTTTCTTCGTTCTTGCGTTTCGGCATAATGACAAAAACTAAACGAAGTATTTTTCACTTTTTATTTGTAAGGCACGTGCGAACGCTGCCTCGCACAAGAAAGGAATGATGGCCGCCGCCGGCTATCGCTCCGTCATTGTGTCTGCCGGACGCGCGGGTAGAAGTAAAAAAAAAAAAAAAAAAGACCTGAATTCGATTGAAAATCGATTCTCTAAACGTGCGAATACCTCGTGTAGGCTAAAGGCACTACCTATGTTAACTGTATCTGAAGAATGATGCGACGAAATACAATTAGCAGCAAAACTGGCCCACGTACCTTGGCAATCCAGAGATCCACTCAGACCGAGGCGAATGGGAAGATCACTCGTTCATGCGCACGTGATGGCTCGTAGGTTTGGGCTGCCGGCCGGCGAGCTAAATCTTGTTAAATCCACCGGTAGAATGGTTCAAACTCCAAAAATCAACACTGCACTGTAAGTTTTCAATGAAGCACAGATGCAGGTCCATTTATTTTACGAATATCTTCAAGGTTTCACCAAAACGGAATTTTTAAAAGGCGGAGCGGTGCGCACACACAATGTGAGCGAATGGCGGCGGGAAGAAGTCTCTTTCCTACCGCGAATGCCATCTATCGGCAATGTTGCGAGAATACTCAAGAAAGTTTTTGGATACATGGGCGCTGCAGCAGCAAATATTGGTGCGGAGATTCTGTTAGAATAACTGTTTTAAGTTTGTAAACGCAACCTATTTCGTCTCTGGCAATGCAGTGACAACTATTTTTATGTTTTTGGTCATCTTTCTTCTCTCTATGGTTTGCCATGTATGCGTTTGTGTGTGCTTATTTATCGTTCTACTTTAATTTATTAAAGCGTGGTTAGTAATACTGTAAGAAGCTGATATTTCGGACAGATTAGCGGATTAAAAAACCGGTAAGCGGAATCCTCATTGTTGTAACACGCCACGAACATTATAAAAAATGGCGACAACACAATAAATGAATTCAATTGAGAAACTAAAGGGTTCACAAAATTACTCCACTTGGAAGTTCTCTATGCAAATGTTGTTGATTCATGAAGAATTATGGGAATTTGTTGAAAATGACGTGAACGACGATAAAAAGAAAAGAGAAAAGGAAAAGGCGCTGGCGCGAATAGCCCTATCGGTTCATCTGACAGTAATTCTATACTTTTGCACCGCCAAAAGTGTTTATGAAGCACAACCTGAAGAAGGCGTACGAAGGTCGCGGATTGTGCAGAAGACTAGGTCTTCTTAGAAGTTTGTTTGGCACAAAATTATGTGATAGCAGCTCAATGGAGAACTACCTCAACAAAATTAAAGGAAGTCTCGCATCAATTGAGTGAAATTGAGTCGTCACTCGACGATGAATTATAGCTGTTATAATGCTGAGTGGCCTAACTGAAGACTTTGATCCGTTGATTATGGCCATTGAAAATGCTGGTACTAAGTTAAGTACTGAACATGTCTCTGCCAAACTATTAGAAGAGGCACGAAGGAGAGAAGAGAAGCAAGATAATGTAACTGCTCTTATCACACGGAAGCAGCCTAAATGTTTCAAGTGCAGGCGTGTTGGGCACATCTTGAAGAATTGTCCCGATAAACAAACTACAGGACAGCCTGCAGCGGAAAAGGTGACACAGACTCACAGTCATGGTCGAGATAGGAACAAACCGAAGACTCAACCAAAGGACAAGGCTCTTGTCGCTGCTCTTTCTGTCAAGGTAAGAGTGATGTGTGATATATAGACTCCGGGGCCACAAACCATATGTGCAATAATGAAAAATTGTTTGTAAACAACACTCCAAATAAAACTGTAGATGTGAGTATTGCAAATGGTGAGAAACTATTAACTGCTGGAATAGGACAAGTGAAAGTACGTTTAAAGAAAGGTGTAAAGACAATAAAAGATACTTATTATGTACCTAATTTATGTACAAATTTATTGTCAGTTAGTGCTATGACTAAAAAGGGTTATATAGTTACATTTGATAGAATTTCGTGTACTGTTTATGACGGTGTTGAAGTTTTAGCTACAGGTACTCAAATAAATAGTGTCTATCAACTTGACACTGTGTCTGACGATAGCTGTGCTGAGGATAAGGCATTAGAGGCAACTGCAGCAGTAGCAGCAGGCTTGACATCACAAGAGGTATGGCACAGACGTCTAGGGCACCTCAACTCCAGGAGTATGCAACTGCTATAGTCAGGTATGGCTACTGGTATTAACTATAGTGTGTCTGAATATCAACAGTGTGTACCGTGTATTGTAGGAAAGCAATCTAGATTGCCTTTTCCTAAGAGGTCCTATACTAGAGCTACAGATGTGTTAGGTTTAGTGCATACTGACCTATGTGGCCCTATTCAAACTCCATCTCTTAGTGGTACTAAGTATATGCTGAGTTTCATAGATGACACAAGAAAACATCTTGTTTATTTTCTGAAAACAAAAGATGCAATGTGGTCGCAGTGGACAAGGGACTCACCCCGCTGTCCATAGCTAAAGAGAACTGGCACAAACCTGAGGTACTTACCACTGATGACCGCAAGGAAGTATGGCAAGGCAAAGAGCTTCACGGGCGCTTCTACCGGGCTCTTCATGGGCCCGATGTAGATTTTCTAGCGTCCGTGTCCTGGTTACGTTTTGGCGACCTCTTTGGGGAAACTGAAGGTTTTGTCTGTGCGATTATGGACGAAGTTATGTTGACGAACAACTACCGGAAATATATTATGAAGGACGGGACGGTTGACGTGTGTCGAGCATGCCACCTTCCGGGTGAGTCCATCAGACATATCATTTCTGGTTGTTCTCGTCTGGCTAACGGCGAGTACTTACACAGGCACAACCAAGTAGCCAGGGTTATACACCAGCAACTTGCCTTGAAATATAAACTTGTGGAATCTGAGGTACCGTACTACAAGTATGTGCCCGACCCAGTTCTCGAAAAAGACCATGTCACGCTTTACTGGGATCGGTCTATCATTACTGACAGGACTATTGTCGCCAATAAGCCTGACATAGTGATGATAGACCGATCAGCGCGCCGCGTAATGATAATCGATGTTACCATTCCGCATGACGAGAACCTCGTGAAAGCTGAGAAAGAGAAACAAATAAAATATCTCGACTTGGCACACGAGGTTCGCGACATGTGGAATATGAATTCGGTTATCATTGTGCCGATTGTCGTGACGGCCAATGGCCTTATAGCCAAGAGCTTCGATGACCATCTATCGAAGCTCTCTTTAGGCGGTTGGATCAAGGCCCTGATTCAGAAGGTGGTACTCCTCGATACGGCTCGCATTGTGAGGAGGTTCTTGTCTCTGCAGCCCTAACCACCGGTGGCTTGGACCCTGCTCCCGACACCGGGTGGATCTCTATTTTTTTATATTTTTAAGTGTTTTTTTTTGTGCTTTTATTTTAAGAAATACTTAAAAATGTAATTAAGTAAGAATTTAAGTGAATAAACGGAATAATAATAATAATATTTATTTATCTCCACAAATTACATAATTTCAACGTGAGTATAAATTACAGTCAGACACAGAAATTTTGGCAAAGTGTGTAATTTGTGGGAGATCTGGAGTCTAAACTAGGCCTGTATTTCAGAACTCCAGGCCCCCCAATTAAATTATGTTGTTTAGACTGTGGACGTCGCGATTAAGCAGATATATGTGAGTGGATGAATGAGCTAATATGTGCGTGCGTGCGCGCATGTGTGCTTATGTGTGTGTGTGTGTGTGTGTCAGTTTGAAATATAATACTACATTATACCTGTATAATCTATATATATATAAATGTATGTATAAAATCTAAAATGCAAAAATCAAGAAATCATCTCAATCAATTTTTCAGTGTCAGTGTAGCTTAATTCAAGTGACCTTTTTCTGAGTTTAGTCTTGCATTCAGTTTTGCGACAGTCAGATATATCAATTTCTTTATTGAGTTTATTAAACAGTTCTCCTCCACGGAATGAGAAGAATCTTTGAGCAAAAGAGGTGCGTACAGCTGTTGTTTTACAAAGTGCATAACGTCTTCTAGTGAAAGCTTTGCGTTTCCTTAGTTCTTCTGATATATAGGAGCGTTGACGAAGTATCGTTAACATTATGTACAGCTGACGGACAGTCAAAACTTGAGTTTCCTCATAAAGTTTAGAGGTAGGGAAACGTCGCGGCTTTGATAAACTCACTTTTAGGATCATTCTCTGGGCTCTCTCAAGCATTATCATTTTTGTTTTGCAAGCTCCTCCCCAAGTGGTTATGCAGTAACTAAGGATGGACTGTACCAAGGCCTCGTACACCATTCTCATGGTCTGTTTCTCTGCAACATCCCGGAGATCCCTAAAAATATAAGTGAGCTTGCGGATTCTTTTGGATACGGATAGTAAGTGATTTCCAAAAGTTAAGTTAGCGTCAAGTTCAATTCCGAGATGCTTAATACAGGTAGTTGATTTTATGTTGGGACAAGTGCAGTTTGGAATAGGAGGATAGTTGCATTTGTGTGCATAAATCTTATCTAAATGGTTAGGAGGTTTATTTCGATTTGTCATCGAGAAGACAATGTGTTTCATCCCACAAGTTTCCGAACGCAGTTTTGACGTTTGACAGATGACGTTTTTGTTGGCCGTGCGATCTTTGGTTTGGAAAAAAAACTCGCTTCCGTTTTTTTTTTTTTGATGCACGCTTTTGTCGGGTAATTATTGATTAAAACTTTGAGTTAATGTTAATCCGATACAATCTTGATCGGTTTTTGATATTTTGTTGATAATTGAGTGAAAATTAAGACATTTCGCCATCTTGAGTCGTGACCGCGAATAATTTGTTGGTTAAGTAGCCGGCTTTTGTGTCGTTTGGACGCCGGTAACTTCCTGAACTTAGTGCTGAACTATTGTAAATCCCCACTTGGGTTAGCTAACCGGGATAAGATTTAGTTGGACATTGACTGGAAAGTGCCACGTGTGTGATCTTGGAAGGTTTGACCAGGCAGTCGACGGTACGCGCTGTGGGGCGTCCTTTGGAATACCGTCGAATCTGACATAACTTCACATGCACAACACAAAACACATTTACACTTACACCCCACCCAGATACCACGTGACCTGGGACTACGCCACATCTCCAGTTCCAACGTGATGGGTAAGTGTACCTAATAGTTGTTTTCCCCTTGTCGATTGGACAAGTATTATTTTGATTAGGGCTCCGCGTAATCGCGGACATCGTGAGTCTGCTGGTGCAGTCTCACACACAATGTATTTAGTTTTATCCTCATTCAATGAAAGAGAGTTTGACAATAACCAGTGACATATTGTATTGAACCCGTTTTGTGCAAAGTTGTAGAGTTCATCCCACGAGTCTGAGAAAAAAGTGAGGGCAGTGTCATCAGCGTATGCAGATATGCGGCAGTTTGGGATTTTAAGAGTACAAAGTTCATTTATGTAGCAAAGGAAAAGGGTAGGACCCAGTATGCTACCTTGCGGCTCGCCAAAGTCGACTGGTAGTTCATTGCTGGTATAATCTCCAATTTTGACGCATTGGGTTCTATTTTTTAAATAGTCTGTTAGCAATGCCAGTGGGACCCCTCTAATTCCATGGTTTTCAAGTTTTTGTACAAGGTGGGGGACAGAGACCGTGTCAAATGCCTTTGCAAGGTCGAAAAATATGGTTAAGCATTTTTTTTTGTTGTCCAAACTACTCACCAAGAAGTTAACAAGGTCAAGAACAGCACTATCTGTCGAGCGACTGGATCTAAATCCATATTGTCAGCGAAAAGATTACGTTCCTCAAGGTATTTGGTGAGCCTTTTATTTATTATGCGTTCAAAAAGTTTAGATAATGTTGTTAATATTGCAATTGGCCTATAATTATTGACACTACCTCTGTCTCCCGCCTTATGTATTGGGTGTATCACGGCTTTTATCAGTGAAGTAGGAAATATTCTAGTCTCAAAGCAGCAGTTTATTAGGTTTGCAAGTACTGGTGTGATGGTTTCACATGTAATTTTTAGAGCGTCAGCGCTTATTTGATCCCATCCAGGAGCGCAGTCATTTCTTAAGTTTTTGATCGTCCTTTCAACTTCTTCGTTGTCAGTGGGCAAAAGAACGAAAGAGTTTAGTGTAGATTTAATTACTGGCTTGAACGTGGGAATATGTGAAGGTATCATATCTGCTAATTGTTTGCCTATAGTTGAAAAGTACTTATTTGTTTTATTGATCGCATCTATGGGTTCTTTTTCGGTAGACAGAAGCTGTTGTGGTATTTAGTTTTGTTTATGATTGCTAGTTATTGATTTTATGGTAGTCCAGAGTTTTTTTGAATTATTTTTCGACATATTAAGTTGATCTTTTTGGTATAGTTTTTTAAGATTTTTGAGCAAATTATTGCAATGATTGCGGTATCTCAAATACGTTATTTTTAGTATGGTGTCATTTACATTTGTTTTTAATTTTTTATGCATTCTATCCCTTGTTGTTATGCATCGTAGCATACCGACGGATATCCAGGGTTTAATTATTAATTTATTTCTAGGTGTTATTCTTATTGTTGTGCTGTTAGTAATTAATTGTTTTATTATGTTAATGAAATTATTCACGGCGTTATTTAAATTAGTTTCTTGATAAACAGTGTCAAAAGTGCAATTCTGGCAGTCGAATTTCAGTTTTTCATTGTCAATTTTATAGTTTAATTTTGATTTTATTATTTTATCCTTAGTAGTGTCGCTTTTCATACAAAATAATACGGCTTCATGGTCAGTAATACTAGTGCCTAGAGAAAAAGTAAATGCTTTTTGTTTCGTTTTTAATATAACATGGTCCAGGCACGCTTTACCTCTGGTTGCAGTATTAATGGCAGGAAGTAATCCATGGAAGTTAATGGTATCTAGGTACGCGGTGGTAACATGACTGACGCTTAAGAGGTCAATGTTTATATCGCCAACAATAATAACATTCTTAAATGATGAAAAATTCTCTAATAATATATGTAGTGAATTTAAGAAAACATCGGGAGATTTAAAACTAGGAGGTCTGTAAACTGCAATTACCACAGTATGTTCTTTAATTTTAATCGTTAAGCAGTTCGCTTCCAGCAGAATAGGTTCCTCCACAGCACATTCTAGGTTATTGTTTGTGTAGACAACTACACCATCATTCTGATTGTAGTTGTCATTAGTTTTGTATGAGCTGTAACCTTGTAGTAATGGTAATGTAATAACTTGTGATAGCCAGCATTCAGAAAGCACCATGATGTCAGGCGATAGTTTTAGTCTTTTAAGCAGTACATGTAATTCATCATAATTGCAGTCCAGACTGCGAATATTTTGTTGTAAAACTTTTATATATTGTCTTGGATACTTTAAGTATGAAGTGCATTCCTCGGGCTCGCATGTAACTGGCACGGATACCTCAAATTGTTCAATATCTCCTATAATATCATTAGTGATATCGAATGTTACTCACAATAAGATGTAGTGAAGATAACATAGGTGCTAATTTAGCTTTTAAAATATTATATTTAGGATAATTAATATGTGATACTTGTGTTCTAGATGAGGCGAGGCAGTTAGTGCCGCATTGGATCATTAATGGGCGCAAAAAATATTGCATGTTCCGAGATAAGACGAGAAATACCGTGTAAATACGATTGAGACTATTGATTTGACTAAGATAAAATAATTGCATTATTATAACATATCGACGGTCCCTACGTACATAACGACATGTCAAAAACCGAGGTTTACAGGAGAGCGTTATTTATGTTCAAACCGCTCTAGAAATAATTCTATGTACAATTTTTTTTTTTTTTTTTTAATGTTTTATTAGCTTTAGGAACTGTAAAATGGTATATAAACATATTTTATTTTCTTAGATTTTCTTATAAAAACTGATAGATAACTGTTTTTACGCTGATATTAAAATAAATACATGCCAGACATGTCTAAGATACCTTTTTATACGCAGGAAAGAAGAAAACAGTTTATAAAATAGAATTTAAATAAAATGTTTTATGAAAACGTAGAATTATGTTATTGTTTTCAAACGGCATATCCGTTTCATCAAACATCCTAAAATCGCCACTCATGGATATAAAAAATACATCAATGAAGACATATTGCTTTATACGCGGTTTCATTCATTCGGGGTAGGACTATATTTCTTGCAATGTAAATAAAGACATGTCATTATAATTATACAATTATCGGGACTGTGTTTTAATAATTAAACAAGGTTATTGTATGAGGATTTATTGTGGAATCCAAAATTAAACGAATATTGTTGTAGGAGCACTTGTTACAGGTTTATTGAAGATAAATGGAAGGGGGCAGTGTTGCCAATTTTTTAACAATATAATATTTTCTTATTAATACGTTTCGTTTTACGAACATATTCCCGAAGCCAGAAACGCGAGAAATTTATCTAATTAAATTTAAATATAAATATCTAATAAACACTTATCTTATAACTTAGTTACTTAAAGGCTAGACTACTACAAACAAGAGATTTCTTAGAGTACCTAGGTACTTGCATACAGTTTTATTAAATTTAAATTAGGTTAAGCTTAAGTTAAGTTTTCAAAATAAAATGAAAGTAATTTCTTCGACTAAGTGCATCCTATACAAAGTTTTAGTTTTTTTTTTTTTACAATAATGCAAAGAGACAACAAGCACCTAGGTATGCCAGATAAACTTAAAAATAGGGATATGAGTATGACAGGAATTATAACATAGATGACAATATTTTAAATTTTTAACATAGGTATTTTCAAAAGACATCTAAATATATGTAGGTATTGAAAATGATATTTAAGTTAGAAAATTAAATGATTTAAAGCTCGATTGGCAATGCACACATTTTATTTATGGATCTACGCGAAACACCAGCAGTAGTTTTAACATCAGCGACTCTTACCATCTGATCTGGACCTGGATATAACTTTATGACCTTGGCTAGTGGCCAACGAAGAGGAGGACAGTTATCAGTTTTTAGGAGTACAATACTGCCTTCTTTGATATTGGCTTGAATGTTATGCCATTTTGGTCTATTATTTAACTGAGATAAATATTGTTTGTGCCAGATGTTCCAGAAGCTTTGAGTTATCTGTGTGCATCGTCTCCAGAATCTAAGTCTATCAATTGGTATTCCAGAACAGTCTTGTTCTGGAATAGCAGTTATAGGCCTACCTATTAGAAAATGTCCTGGAGTGAGACATGACAGATCAGAAGGATCTCTATTCAAAGGAGTTAAAGGCCTGGAATTTAAGATTCCTTCGACAGAAATTATTATGGTATTAAATTCTTCATAGGTAAATTTATTAGGACCTACTATTCTCTTAAAATGGTATTTAGCACTTTTTACTGCTGCCTCCCAGAGGCCCCCAAAAGTAGGTGAATAACTAGGTATGTAATTAAATTTAATACCTTGAGAAGTGGCAGTTTTAGCGTTGTCGCAATGAATGACACTAGGGAGACCTCTTCTGAAAATAAATCGTTTCAGAGCAGAAATAAAACCTTGAGTGGTCATATCAGAAACTAGTTCTAGATGAATACTTTTAGTTACAAAGCACACAAAGACAACCACATAACCTTTGGAAATCACTGCTCTGCGAAGAGTTGACTGTTTGATTTGAAATGGCCCACAATAGTCAATACCAACAATACTAAATACAAAGGCTTCAGTAATTCGATCAGAGGGTAATGACCCCATCATTTGAGATGCTGCTTCAGCTTTAAAACGATAACAAGTTACACATCTATTTAATATTTTCTTAACTTCCTTATAACAATTAATAATCCAATATTTTAATGATAAATTGCTTATAGTTAATTTGAGACCAGCATGCATTAATGCTAAATGCTCGTTTTTAATAATTAAATCAGTTATATGACATTTCTTTGGCAAAATTATTGGATGTTTTTGTGAATATGGAATATTTCCAAGTTGTAATCTACCAGTTACTCTTATTACATTGTTACTGTCAATAAATGGAGCTAAAGATTTTAAATTAGTTTTCAAAGGTTTGTTATTTTTAATACAATCAATTTCCTTAGAGAATGAAGCCACTTGTACAATGGATATTATTTTGTTTTGAGCATTTTTTATTTCTAACAAGGATAAGTGATCATTTAATTTATTATTTTTGTTCTTACAATTGAACACAAATCTTAGAGTCCAAGCAATAATTCTTACAGTTTTATTCCAAGACGAGTATTTTTTAAGAAATTCAGGTATAGTCATTGTAGTGGTAACATTCAATCCAACATTCTGCTGCTCATTTAAATTAAGATCTCGTTCACACATAAGGTGATTGCAGGTGACCACGACTTCTGGTATGTAACCTGATGGTAAATGTGTAGGTATACCATTCCACCATAATGCATTACATTTTAATTCTTCGGGATTGCAACCTCGAGATAAGCAGTCTGCAGGATTGATTGCTCCATCCACATGACGCCATTGACAATTTTTTGTTAATGAATGAATTAAACTAATTCTATTAGTTACAAAAGCAGGTAGATTTTTATCAAACTCTAGCCAACATAAAACAACTTGTGAGTCAGTAAATAGATTTTTTTCATTAAATTGTATGTGTGAGTATATAGAATTAATTCTGGAATACAGTTTGGCTAACATAGCAGCTGCATTTAGTTCTAATTTAGGAACAGTTAGTTTATTTTTAATAGGTGCTATTTTTGACTTAGAGCATAACAAAGTAGTTTTAGTTTCATTACAGTGAGCTACCTTTACATAAATACAGCAACCATAGGCTGTTTGAGATGCATCACAATAGCCTAACAATTCCACATATTGAGCATTAAAAATGTAAATTTTTCTGTCTATATTTATTTGTTCCATGGAAACTAATTGGTTATAAAATTTATTCCATGACTTCAAAAATGTATCTGGTAAAAGAGCGTCCCATCCAAGGTTCAGTCTCCATAACTTTTGCAAAAATTCTTTTGCCCTAACTGTTAAGGGTCCTGCCAGTCCTAGAGGATCAAAAAAAGAACCTATGACACTTAAGATGGTGCGCTTGTTCCATGATTCTATTGTTTTGTTAGGAAAACTTACTTTTAGCACATCAGTTTTAATGTCAAATGATAACCCCAAAGCTTTCATTGATAAATTCTCTTTGCAGAGTTCATGCTCCTCAAAATGCTGTTGACTTACAGGTACGCCTTTAAGTAGTTGAGAATCATTGGCTGCCCATTTGTGAAGGTGGAAGTTGCCTCGTAGTAACAAGGAAATGAATTGATCTCTTACCTCAATAGCATCTGAAATTGTTTGACCTCCAAACAGCGCATCATCAACATACATACTATTACGGATTACCCATGCAGCTTTAGGGAACTCCTCACCATATTTTGATGCTAGTTCCTCCAGGCATCTGGTAGCCAAATAGCTGGAGCTCCGGAGTCCATATGTAACAGTCTGCAATTCAAGAATAATTCTTTTATTATTTTTATCCCTCCATATGATATTTTGTAATTTTCTATGAGAAGGATGAAGAGAAATGGCTCTATACATATGCCTTATGTCAGACAAAAGAACATATTCATATGATCTAAACAATATTAATATGTCAAAAAGATCTTTTTGTACTTTGGGTCCATTTAACAGAACTGCATTCAAACTATTATGACTTGAGCCTGCTTTAGTATTTCCATTAAATACTACTCTTACTTTATTAGTTTTCCTGTCGTTTTTTATGACAGGTAAATGTTGCATAAAATATCTATTTTCTATATCAGGAGAAGTAATAGGCAAGATTTTAGCATGACCTAATTTTATGTACTCATCTAGAAAAGCAACATATTTGTTTTTTAAATCTTTGTCTTTATCTAGTCTTTTTTCTAAATAAAGAAATGTTTTTTCAGCTACAGGAAATGTATTACCTAAGTTTAATTCGGTGTCAGATGTTTTGAGGGGCAGGGTAAATAATATCCATTGTACAAGTGGCTTCATTCTCTAAGGAAATTGATTGTATTAAAAATAACAAACCTTTGAAAACTAATTTAAAATCTTTAGCTCCATTTATTGACAGTAACAATGTAATAAGAGTAACTGGTAGATTACAACTTGGAAATATTCCATATTCACAAAAACATCCAATAATTTTGCCAAAGAAATGTCATATAACTGATTTAATTATTAAAAACGAGCATTTAGCATTAATGCATGCTGGTCTCAAATTAACTATAAGCAATTTATCATTAAAATATTGGATTATTAATTGTTATAAGGAAGTTAAGAAAATATTAAATAGATGTGTAACTTGTTATCGTTTTAAAGCTGAAGCAGCATCTCAAATGATGGGGTCATTACCCTCTGATCGAATTACTGAAGCCTTTGTATTTAGTATTGTTGGTATTGACTATTGTGGGCCATTTCAAATCAAACAGTCAACTCTTCGCAGAGCAGTGATTTCCAAAGGTTATGTGGTTGTCTTTGTGTGCTTTGTAACTAAAAGTATTCATCTAGAACTAGTTTCTGATATGACCACTCAAGGTTTTATTTCTGCTCTGAAACGATTTATTTTCAGAAGAGGTCTCCCTAGTGTCATTCATTGCGACAACGCTAAAACTGCCACTTCTCAAGGTATTAAATTTAATTACATACCTAGTTATTCACCTACTTTTGGGGGCCTCTGGGAGGCAGCAGTAAAAAGTGCTAAATACCATTTTAAGAGAATAGTAGGTCCTAATAAATTTACCTATGAAGAATTTAATACCATAATAATTTCTGTCGAAGGAATCTTAAATTCCAGGCCTTTAACTCCTTTGAATAGAGATCCTTCTGATCTGTCATGTCTCACTCCAGGACATTTTCTAATAGGTAGGCCTATAACTGCTATTCCAGAACAAGACTGTTCTGGAATACCAATTGATAGACTTAGATTCTGGAGACGATGCACACAGATAACTCAAAGCTTCTGGAACATCTGGCACAAACAATATTTATCTCAGTTAAATAATAGACCAAAATGGCATAACATTCAACCCAATATCAAAGAAGGCAGTATTGTACTCCTAAAAACTGATAACTGTCCTCCTCTTCGTTGGCCACTAGCCAAGGTCATAAAGTTATATCCAGGTCCAGATCAGATGGTAAGAGTCGCTGATGTTAAAACTGCTGCTGGTGTTTCACGTAGATCCATAAATAAAATGTGTGCATTGCCAATCGAGCTTTAAATCATTTTATTTCCTAACTTAAATATTATTTTCAATACCTACTTATATTTAGATGTCTTTTTGAAAATACCTATGTTAAAAATTTAAAACATTGTCATCTATGTTATAATTATTATTAAGTTATATTATATTTTTAAGTTTATCCTATTACCTAGATGCTTGTTGTCTCTTTGCATTATTGTCAAAAAAAAAAAAGAACTAAAACTTTGTATAGGCTGCACCTAGTCGAAGAAATTACTTTCATTTTTATTTTGAAAACTTAACTTAAACTTAACTTAATTTAAATTTAATAAAACTGTATGCAAGTACCTAGGTACTCTAAGAAATCTCTTGTTTGTAGTAGTCTAGCCTGTAAGTAACTAAGTTATAAGATAAGTGTTTATAAGATATTTATATTTAAATTTAATTAGATAAATTTCTCGCGTTTCGGGCTTCGGGAATATGTTCGTAAAACGAAACGTATTAATAAGAAAATATTATATTGTTAAAAAATTGGCAACACTGCCCCCTTCCATTTATCTTCAATAAACCTGTAACAAGTGCTCCTACAACATCTAAAGGTCCCTGGTTTCGGCACCAAAATGTATGAGGATTTATTGTGGAATCCAAAATTAAACGAATATTGTTGTAGGAGCACTTGTTACAGGTTTATTGAAGATAAATGGAAGGGGGCAGTGAAACTTGAAACTTGTTGTCTGAAAACTGTACCGAATTTTTAAATTCGGCTTCACAGGAGTCCTGCTTTGATATAGCCTCCATTTTGGTTTCAGGGACCTGTTCGGTTTCCCAAAACATTGTAAGGAGGCGATCAATCTGATCATGCTTTCAAGAAGCAAAGGCATGCAATGAAATAGCTAAATTACTACTTATAGGTTCTTTTACCTCACCTGAAATTATTGACCCAAATTCAGTATTAATTAAATAAAGATTATTTTTGATTGGGATTTTAACAGGTAGCATAATTTTGAAAAATACATCAGCAGATAATAAAAATGATATTTCACCTGAAGTATTATATTCATTGTCCGCTAGATCAGCAGAATCAGGTAAAACGACATTCTGAATATTTATCTTGTGCTGAGGTAAGTTTGGTGAAATATGGTCAATGACAGAACAGTTGACCTTGCACTTAAAATTGTTTTTAAGTGATATAAAATCGATGCTTACAGATTTAGTTGTAGTTTTGGTATGCTGACCTAAAGCTGTTATACTAATATTATTATCAGTGGTTTCCAATTGCAAAAAATTGACAATATCAGATTTTATAAACGAAATTTGACTGCCACTGTCCACTATGCCCCTAGCTATGATATGTGACATTCCGTCTTGGCTTAGGATTTTTGCCTTGATAGTGGGCAGTAATACTGTGCTATTGCTGACATTGTTATGCAAGGAAGCTTTAGGAGCATTTTCCTCATGCAATAATGAGTTATGTTCTTTACTGCTACAAGATTTGCATTTAAAATGAAAATGGCATTTGTTTTTGTGTTGATTTAGGCAAATTTTGCACAAATTATTTTTTGAAACAAATGCTATTCGGTCTTGAGGTGATAATTCTTCGAATTTTTTACATTGAAATAGCTTATGAGATTTTTCATCACAGAATTTACAAGAAGATATCTGTTTGCTTGCTAGATTTGCTACTTTAATCTTTTTAGAAGAAGAATCAGACTTACCATCACTCCTCTGGCTCTCCTCGTAGCTGCTGGCCCGTCTCTCCACAAATATGAAGAATTGGTCCAATGTCGGTAGCTCATTGGCTTTTCTGACAGCATGGAAATCTCTGCGAGAGAATGGATCAAGTTTGCGCAAAAGAATTGGCAAGAGCGCCATATCCCATCTATCTGTAGGTTGTCCTATAGCAGACAGAGCACCTATATGCTGACGAGCCAGTGTTATTAACCCCCTCAAGTTACTGGCATTACCCTTAACAATTGGTTCGAAGTCTAACATTGCTTGCATATGATGATTGATTACTAAAAACTGATTGTCGAATCTGCTCTTTAACAAATCCAAAGCTTTACTATATGATTCATTAACTAAGGGCAAATGTTCTATAATAGACAGAGGTTCATTTTTGACATATTTTCTTAAATAGTACAGTTTTTGAACAGGATCTAATTTTTCATTATTGTGAATTACAGCAGTAAACAATTCGATAAACGTTACATACTTCGTAAAATCTTGGCCATCAAACACTGGTATGTCTATTTGTGGTAATTTCATCACGGGCTGGCTTGATGTTTCTGGGATGGATGACGTCGGCGACGGCTGTTTCAGCAGCTTCTTCAACTTAGCCATCACTCCCAGACATCTATCTTCTAAATCGTCCTCGCAGAAATCATCTTCCGAGGTTTGCTGAAATGCCATCTTAAGTTGGAGCGTGATGTCACTTGCGGCATCCAATACGCCTTCAAGCTGCTTCAGACGCAGCTCAATTGCCTCTTTGTCCAAAGGTCCTTTTTGTTGGTCAAGCAGGAAGTTTTCGGCTTTTGTTAGCTTTCCTTTGTACTGTGCCATCTGTGCTTTTAATTTTTTCTTGGTGAGTTCTTCTAATTCTTCGTCCATTATGGAGCTTTTTCTTCGTCCACCACCCATGTTTTCTATGTGTTTTATTTGTCCAGTCGATGTAGGTCACGAAATGTAAACACAATATTGATCGATCGGAATATCGGAAACACAGATCATAAAAACGTCAAATCTCGTTCGATGAAGCTTAAGTCGCTACTGTCACATTCCTTCCTGTCAATGTCAAATGACAGAGCATGACGTATGACACCACCAGCGCGAAGTTGGCTTCTCGGAGAAAAAAATGGCGGATTAAATATGGAATGCCTTCAGAAATATGCATTCGACTCGATGAACTGCAAAATCCTCGGGAACAGGCTCAGAATACCGAAATATGGTGGTGTTTTGTCTGAGCAGTCAAAGTTCGTTACTGTTCACTATCAGCGGGTCGTACTTTTATAATGATGACTAGATGACGCCATGCGGCCGCGCCGCACAACGCAACTCGCCGGTCGGAATTTATACTGTAATTTCGCAGCACTTCTGACTTTCTGAGCACTCACTGTACTTCTTGACATTTATATTTGTTTCGGCACCAAAATGTATGAGGATTTATTGTGGAATCCAAAATTAAACGAATATTGTTGTAGGAGCACTTGTTACAGGTTTATTGAAGATAAATGGAAGGGGGCAGTGTTGCCAATTTTTTAACAATATAATATTTTCTTATTAATACGTTTCGTTTTACGAACAGTTATAATTGAAAATTATTTATTGTTAATTAACAATCTTCTTAGCATCTAACCAATGGGTACTTGTAGCCTCATTGAAGCAGGAACGAAACATTAACAATCAAGGTTTTCTAAGATTTTTTTATTTTATTTAAGCATGAGCCTCAGCCCAATTATTTAACTTACTAACTTGAGTAATATTTAATAATCACCACAGCATTATTTAAGTATGTGTCTCATCTATCTACCTAATTTATTGGTTAATTATTTAATAATGTTAACAGCATTGGTTAATGTATGTGTCTCATCTATCTACATAGTTGGTAATATTTAATAATGATCACAGCTTTATTCAGACATCAGTGTGAATAAAGTTGTGATCATTACTAGATAAAAAAAAGTAATCTGGTGAATCATCATCTTAGTACTATTAAAGTTTTCTCAATAGTTAAATAAAAAAATAAAATTTATAGAAAAAAGACGGTAAAAATAAATTTAACAAACTTCTTTGCCATTACCTTGTTCTTCCTTACTATGCTTAAGGTTATTATAGAATGTATGA
This sequence comes from Xestia xanthographa, assembly GCA_905147715.2. Lineage (NCBI taxonomy): Eukaryota > Metazoa > Arthropoda > Insecta > Lepidoptera > Noctuidae > Xestia > Xestia xanthographa. The sequence continues at coordinate 6,529,528 of LR990667.1, read as the reverse complement.
TACTTTTTTGGGATAATCATCGTATCGTATAAACTAATCAAGTCTGTATATTTCACTTCAGTGATAGGAATAGGATTATTGTACACCTTCTCTAGTTTTATTTTTTCTTCTTCTTTTTTCTACTTCTAGCCAGTTTCAAATTATTGCCACAGATTAGTTTTCAATCTTTTTCTTAAAAAAAAAAATCGTACTTTAATTCAATAATATCTGGATTATTCCTTTGCACTTTTACTTTTCTTATCATATTCCAAGAAATTTTCTTTTTGAATTTGTACATGTTATCCACTTTTTAATATGTAGCCAATGATATTCTATTAGACAGATATGTTGTGAGCGCGCAATCGTGAAGACTCGAAAACGCGCCAATTGGCCTGTTTTGCACTTATTCTGCGTCACTGGTATGTGAGCTGGCTCTCCCCCGCGGCACACTTTTTTCGGTGGTTTTGTAGGTGTACAACATATCTGTTTATTAGAATATCATTGTATGTAGCGCTTTTTTTTTCGTTGGTGCGGTGTTGATGAACCAGGCATTTCGCTCGATCCTAATGGGCTTGATCTTAAGTTTTCATCAGATAGGAAAACATAACTTTCGCTAAAATAGTTACATTCATTTACAGTATCCCCAAAGGTCATGCAAGGACTTGGCATTGGTGTTGAAACCGAAGATTCTTCATTAATATCATTTTCAGGTATTGGTTGTGAGCACCACAACGTTATGCTAATTGATACGGTAGAGGAAATTTCGAGTAATGGAAGGGTCCATTACTCGAAATTTCCTCTACCGTATCAATTATATAATTTAAATCACTTTGCGATGGTAAAATAGCTGATGTATGATTTTGTTCTCCATCACATGTGCTTCGGCAACTTGTCTTTTGTCGTTAGAAACTTCCAAAGGCCGATCATCAAGATCCATTGAAAAATATTTTTCGGTACATACACGTGTCCCGAAAAAGAAAAACCAAAAAAATAAAACGTTGTAGTAAACGTAAATGAAAATAAATCCATATATAAATTTAAAAGTAACACGTATATACAAACATGTAGGACATGACTTCATATACTTCGAAACCAATAAAAACTTTGTTATCTTTGTAATAATTATTTAGGAACTCATATTTTAAACAAGCATGTAACCTTATAATTATTTGTGAAATAATGGTATTTTAATAACTTTATCATAGTATAAGCAGACATGTCTGATATGACCGCTTTTACACTGATATTCTACCACAATAAGAAACCGTACGAAACGATACGTATAGATCTCCGCATCTACGACACTTATTCGTTGTAAATATAATACTTGTTCTCTTATACGATTTGTAAATGACGTTAAATACGTAATATAAAAAATACAGGTATGTGCATATGGAAAATCTAAATCCAATTGTGCAATAAAAAAAAAACCATTTTTGACATGTCTTTATGTACGTAGGGACCGTCGATATACATGTAGAAGTCGCGCATAAACAAATAATGTAGAAATATAAATGTTGCAATGTGTCACAGTGTAGGTATGTATAGTAGTGTGATTTATATAGGTGCGAGTTGTGTGAGTTTGTAAAGGAATGTAGTATTTGTGTACTGGTGAGTAAGTTGGATGTAAGTTACAAATTGTTATGATATAAATAGTATAAAAAGTAATAGTAGGATAATCTGTAAAAGTTAGTACAATCCCAAGCTGGGTGTTATCCCAGTCTTTGTCGCAGTGTACAAAAAGGATCTTGGCAGCAACAATGTGTGATGGTAGCAGTAAGCGGGTTAGTCATTGAGACTTTAGTCTAATCACGTCTTCTTCTTTGGCGATTAGTATAGATTGACCTCCTTCTCTCTGGCGTATATATACCTTACCATATGAGGTCCAACAGCTTGCGTCCTTAATGTTTTTCACATATTCACGAGCCAGGTAATATAGGTATCTTCCATAGGTGGTGAGAGACTCTGCTATAAATATCGGTTTTGATTCGCCGCTTATCTTCAAATGTGTGGTGTTCAATTTATCAGTTTTATTATTTTTGTTAAAGGTTTTAGATGCACTTATGATAGTTTCCTTGAGAGAATTCGTGGAAAATTCTACTATTACGGGAGTAGATTTGCTCTGTGTTTTCTTGGGTCTGTAAATATTCCGGATATCCTTATCAAGCACCTCAACTTTTAGTACATCACCAACATTTTTTACTATGTTAATTAGAGTAGCTTTTGATTCTGACTGGGACTCGGGGACGTTTCTAAGTTCCAAGCTTGACGCTTTGGAGTTCCTTTCAAGTAAATCAATCTTTTGCTCTATCTTTTTTATTTGATTCTTGAGAACAGTATTTTCTTCTTTTGTTTGTTGAAGTTGGTATAAAACATCATCATATTTATCAGACATGTGTTGAATTTACTGTATGATTTCACTATTATGTTGCATCATCCTCTTCATTTCTTCCTCAAATTTTATAGTTTGGTTCTTTTGTTGAAGCTGTACATCGAGCAGCATGTCTTTTATTTCACCGAGCGCAGAGTCGTCAAACTTGCGCTTTAGACGACGTGTAATGTTTGGCTGAATTCCACAGTCAGGGTCCGAGCCCATGCAATCCGATGCTGTGTCGGATTCCTGCGCATTAGTACTCGGTATCAATAAGGTTTGATCAGATTTTGCGGGCGGAGTGGGACGGGAAGACATTATTAATATTACAACGTCGATGACAAGTTACGCAGAACTTAAACACTGCTCGTTTTGCAGTTGTATTGAGCACAAGAGACTTGGCGTAGCAGATCAAATGAATCACTCACTGCGCGCGACGTTGTAGCTGTTATAATGTGGTCCTCGTAGCTCCGTAGCACTTAAAACCGTAGCCGATCGCGATGACGTAGAACTTGGTAGCTGTGCAGGCGCAGTTAGGTACTTAATTTTGCCCTGCTACGTCAATGTCGGTGTGGCGTATCGTCTCCGGGCGCGACCTCGGCGCCAGTGAACGAAGACGGCGCAGGTTCAAATCTCGCCGCAGACAACAAACACTTTTAGGAATGCAAGTTCCACAATCCGACGTTCGTAGCTCGCTGAGTGAGAGGTCCGACACAAACCACTATGGCCGCCGCCTCTAATGGACAATCCCACAAGATAAAAGAGGAGGGTCCGATTATTTAACAATGCTGATTAAAAATGAATTTAAAATACGAAATTAATATATTCGCGCAAGCAAAACACACGTCCACTCTGCTGAGACTCGCGAGGGAAGGGGATTAATGGTATTAAACATCAGAAAACGGTGCCTGATTCTCCACAACAAAATGGTGTTGCTAAACGCTCCAATAGAACCATTATGGAAAAGGTCAGGTGCATGCTGAAGTATGCTGGACTCGAGATGAAGTACTGGGCCGAAGCAGTGAATACTGCTGTCTATTTGAAAAACCGTAGTCCAACTAAGGCAGTACCTGGCATGACCCCAGAAGAAAAATGAAGTGGAATTAAGGTAAAACTTGAAAAATTTTTGGTTGTATTGCATATGCTATGGTGAAGAATAGAAAGAAACTTGATATAAAGGGTAAACTATACATATTCGTATAATACAGTGAAGAATGTAAAGGTTATAGACTTACTGATCCAGAAAATCCAAGAAATTGTGTAATTTCTCGTGATGTTGTTTTCATAGAGAACAAATTTTATGAAAATGAAATGTCAAATCTAGGAGGTACAAAATTGACACAGAACACCTGCAATCCAAACTTGATCACCTACAAGAGAAGCTAAGTTCAATGACTAGCAAATATAATACCTCTGAACATGTTATGAGGGAATATGTGTTGGCGATGAATGATTTGGTAAACTCACAAACCAACAACTGTGAGCACTGTCAAACAACTTCACATGTAAATACACCAGACCATTCATTGACAACATGTAATACCACCTTACCGCAGCCATGTGTTGATTTGCATACTCCTATGAATAGTTCCCATAAGAAATATAAACAAAGTGTAAATAATGACATAGTAATCTTTTGTGATGAGATTGGAAAAGACCTAGGTAATTTGTTAACTGATGAATATCCAGGACACTCCGTAATAAACAATTGTATGCCAGGATGTTTTTTATATCATATTATGAAAGAAATTATTAAATGTAAGTTTCACCAGGACACCATATTATTAATTTTGATAGGTAATAGAGGAAAAGTGAACAAAGGAGAATTGCTCCAGTATTATAGAACTTTGTCAAACTTAAATTTAAGAAAAATTGTGTTGTTTACATTTCCTTATAGTAAAAGTTTGCCACAGGAAGAAAATGACTATAGTCTTACAAATAGAAACACAAAATGATTTTTTAAAAAGATTTTAATGGCCTTCGGCCAAACAAATTACAATTTAAATAAAAGTAGCAAACAGAATGAACAATTTGAAATAACTACAATCGCTAGTAGTTCGGGCAGAGCTTCTGCACTCTGTGACGACCGATGAGAAAAAGGGACGAGTGCCGCCAGCCGCCTTCCTTTTATAGCCAGCCGCGGTGTTGCTATTCTTGATTGAATTTTTCTTCTAATACGGCTTCTCCTGACGGGGCTGCGTGCTCGAAGCCCTCAGCAGGAACTCGAGGATGGTCCAGCAACACCCTCCGCGTCCAACGGCTGCCCGGCGTCATCATCATCAGTCTCTGTGAAGATACACACATTCTAAGAATCATACTTATTACATCGTGTATCACCAGTTGGTCTAAGTTCATATAGTGCATAAAAGCGTCAGATTATGTACCAATTAGCCAAACAAGTCAACATGAGCAGTAATAAACGCTACACACTAGCGTTACAAATCACATAGGTTTTACACAGGTCTGTTCCCACGCAACCGAATACCCCGCACATACTCTCGTGCGCAAACAGGATTTACATCAGTCTCTAGTAGGTCACCCCAGATACCGAATAAAGGCTGGATTTACACAGGTCTGTTGTCGGTTGCGCCACCGACTCACCCCAGAAACCACCATACCTAACAAGGGCTGGATTTACACAGGTCTGTTGTCGGTTGCGCCACCGACTCACCCCAGAAACCACCATACCTAACAAGGGCTGGATTTACACAGGTCTGTTGTCGGTTGCACCACCGACTCACCCCAGAAACCACCAGTGTCAGGGTCAACCCAATACCAGGCGCACAGGATTTACACGGGTCTCTTCCACTGAACACAACACACTTTAATTTCATTCACTTAACATAGCCAAAATCAATAAATAAGGGCTTGTTTGGTACATAATCTAGCTCAGAATAGGGAAAAGACTAGTAGATATAAAAGCTAGCAAAGTAAGCATAACAGCAATCGTACAACAAGTACCTTCAAAAAATGCAGCACATGTTTCGGGTGTCCATTCACCCTTCCATAACACCATGTATGCAGCAGCTGCCTGACTAGTCTTTCCATAAGCTCCGGCTAACAATTGGACCTCATACCTATCGTTAGGGAGGAGCTTAGTAACTTTATAAGGGCCTCTCATACCACTATCCAGCTTCCCGGTGCTTTGAGAGCTCTTAATCACATGTACTAAATCATTAACTTGAAACTTTTTAGGCGGTTTCCTATTTTTATTTACGTAAGAGTCTTGTTTGTCATTGTTTTCGCGGATAAGTCCTTCTGCACGTTGCCATCTTAATCGCGTAATTAGGAATGTATCTTCGGAAAGATCCTGCGAGGCCAAGAAATTGGTGGACCTGTTTAACATTGCTCGGTCGCGGTGATTTAACCAATGCATCAATTTTATAATTGCTCGGTCTAACCTGACCATCTTTTATAACCCTACCTAGGTATTCTACTTCCTTGGTAAGAACAGTACATTTCTTAAGATTAATTTAAAAACCTGCTTCAGTTAACGTTTTTATAACCGAATCTAATAAAAAGAGGTTTTCGTCAATCCCGTCAGTCAGTATTAACACGTCATCAATGTAGACCATGACCTTTCCAGCATCAATGAAGGATTTAAGCGTTTTAGAGATCGTTTTCTGATAAAAAATCGGCGCGTTTGCTAAACCGGAAGGTACTTTGCAATATTCATACTGAGCTTCTGATGTAACGGATGCAGTCTTATGAATGGACTCTTCAGCAACTCTAAGTTGATGGAAGCCGGAAACCATATCTAGAGAGCTAAACCAGCGAGCATTACCTAACCTATCTATATAGTCGTTGATCAAGGGGAGTGGATGTCTAGTTTTGACAGTTATTCGATTCAGTGCACGATAGTCCACGACCATTCTATCAGAACCATCCTTCTTTTTTACTAGTAGGATCGGACTAGCGTACTCTAAATCGGACTCGCGAATAATTCCTTTATCGAGCAAATCCTCGACTATAGTGCGTACTTTTAATTTTTCGTCATGCGATAATTTGTAGGGTCTGTAATACACGGGCACATCAGTTGTTAACTTGAAATGCATCTCACTATCTTTCACAGTTGTGGTCGCGGTACCACTTAAAAAGAATTCAGAATACTTGGTGAGGATTTCTAGTAACAGTTCCTTATTATTTCCAGATACTGACGTATTAACTTGATCGGACAAAGAAATCGTGTTTACTTGCATAACATTGTTTACAGTCACTTCACTACGGACTATACGTTGGCAATCACCGGTCCTAACATAGGTAATACCTTTCCTATTCAGTACGTCTGTACCGATAATGACGGGTACATTCAAATTATCGCCATCTACAACACAAAAATCTATTTCTATTGTGATGTCGCAAAACTCAACGGGTAATGTCACAAATGATTCCGATCTAATTTCCGTACCGCCCAAGCCGCGTAACAACCGATTAGTAGGCTTTAATTGACACGGGAAATATTTAACAACATTTTTCGAAACTAAGGAAATACATGAACCACTATCAATTAGTACGTCTAACGGTATTCCCATTATGACAGCAGTAATCACATCACGATTTTTATAACTACCCGTAATTTCGCGACAAAAATTGACACCATTATTATTTCGAGATATTGCGCGTTACTTAGCAAAACAAGTATACTCGGAATGACCTACTTTTTTGCAGAATTTACACTTCAACGGATCGCCGCGAGATGTCGTCGGTAACGCGATTGCTTTTTCGTCGCTATTACTCGTGGTTTTATTTGACCGTTTGTTACAATTAACACTCTTATGACCAAATTGTTGGCACTGGAAACATTTTATTGATTTTAAATCTTTAGAATCATATTGAAGTTTGCGATTTGAGTTACTACTGTTGAGAGACCTATCAAATCGATTACTATTAGAATACACTTTCTTAATATTGCTGTTGGAAGGTTTAACAAAGCTCGATAAAAACTGCACTATAGAATCAGGTGATAATTTAGCATTGGTAGCCATAGCGCGGATTTGTGGATCTAAAATTCCACGAATAATAATAGCAGTGAGCAGCTCGCTACTTAGACCTTTAACTATGCGTAACTTTAAAAGCGATTTACGAGCGTACTCAGGGTATGTGGAGTATTTATCGGACTCTGTCCGCATTACATCATAAAGAATGTTCGCGACATCGACAGAACGTGGGCACAGCGCTTTTAGTTCCAATTTGAAATTGGACCACGTGCGAATATTGCTTGTCCATTGGCTAAGCCAGGTGCGAGATTCGCCTTTGAGACAATGTCCGACGCGAGCAAGGCATTCTCTGTCGTCCCAAGAGTTTGAAATACGGGCTCTCTCTACTTCACCGCACCACGTGTCGAAGTCATGAACACTTAGATCAAAACCAGAGACAAAATATCGGTTGGATCTGACCTGAGCACAGCTGATGGCGGTCAAAAGACGTTCTGCAGCGTTCGTCACCACGTCTTCAGACTGCGTTGATCCCATGTTGCTAGTGTGTGGAGTCGGCGGCGGCGTCCCCATTTGCGCGGACACGAGCTCGCACAGCGGTGTAGACGCCCCAAGCTTTGATGCTGATAGTGTCGTGTTGGGCAGCTCAACGGCGCGGCTAGGGCCAGCGCTGGTCGTTGCAATGGCTTGCGTCTCCACAGACGCACGGGGCTGGTCCTCCAACACGCGCAGCCTCCTCAGGATTTCTTCCATCGGGTTGGGCGAAGGAATTCGCCCACGGCGCTTTTGTTTGCTGCGTTGATTGTTGGCAGGCATCGTGCGTACAAAAGCTCCACCCGAATATTAAAATAATCAAACCACGTGGAGGTGGAAGAATACTAAGTTTTCCTTTATAAAACCAGAAATGTAGGCCGTTCAGCGGCTTTTCAGCCTTCGAATCCCACTTCTGATCTTACAAATAGAAACACAAAATGATTTTTTAAAAAGATTTGAATGGCCTTCGGCCAAACAAATTACAATTTAAATAAAAGTAGCAAACAGAATGAACAATTTGAAATAACGACAATCGCTAGTAGTTCGGGCAGAGCTTCTGCACTCTGTGACGACCGATGAGAAAAAGGGACGAGTGCCGCCAGCCGCCTTCCTTTTATAGCCAGCCGCGGTGTTGCTATTCTTGATTGAATTTTTCTTCTAATAATAGATATAATATTAATATGACATTGCATAATTTGACATTCAATAATAATTCATTTCATTTACTTGACATCAACAATTATATTGGCAACAATTTTTATTTGACAAAACATAGATATCTTGTAGACAGGTGCTATCTGACAAACTATTGTAAAAGACAAGTAGCTGTGTCGCTATCTTATTATTTTTCTATTACAGCCAAGAACTTGGCTAATCAAGTTGCCTCTGTTGATCAATGCAATATTAGCCTAAATTACTCTACCAATAGTTTGTCAACAATGAATGAATCAGAGAATCATTTAAATTAGCAATTTCGACAACAAAGGCAACCTCTTGCAATATAAGGAAGCCAGATAGTAAATCAGGCGAATGTTTTGAGAATTTTAATAGTATCAACCTGGTTCATCAAAATATTCAAGGATTTTTGAACAAAGAATTAGAAGTAGAACTTTTCATGAATTGTAATTGCATAGATATTCTTTGTATAACGGAACATTGGCTCAAATGTCACCAATTAATTTTCAATTTTAGTAATCACCAGGTTGGTAGTTCATTCAGCAGGGTAAATGCTATACATGGCGGCGCATTAATCCTAGTAAATAATCAGCTTAAGTTTAAAGACCGCAAGGATATTGTAAGCCTATCTGTTGAGCGAACAGTTGAAATAGCCTGTATAGAGTTGGAGCAGTTTATCATATTAAGTGTGTATAGACCTCCTTCAGGATTGTATGATTGTTTTGAAAAGGTAATGGATGAAGTGTTGCATAAAATCTGTAATTCTAAGAAGTCTATAATTATTAGCGGTGATTTTAATATTAATTTGTTAGAAAGTTCTGGGTTAAGTACTAAAATTTTAAGCCTGTTTCATTCATACAATCTTGAAAACAAATTTCTGGAGCCCACTAGAATAACACCAACTAGTGCCACTTGCCTAGATAATATTTACACAGATGTTATACCTACCCACAAAGAAATTATTAACTTATTAGATTCTGATCATTGTGGGCAATTGATCACAATTCCTAATGTAAGCAAGAGAGTCACTAAAAAGGATATCATTGTTAATCCAAAAACTAAAACTCGCCTGGAAACGTTTAAAACTAAACTTTTGTCTAAATTACCACTACTGTCAACTAATGATGATCCCAATCAACATTATAACGATTTTTTCAGTATGTATTGCACACAATTTAATACCACATTTATTCCTAAGACAATCTCGGTTAATAGTAACGCTTCCTTCAACGACTGGGCCACTATTGGTATTCATAAGAGTCGAAAACGACTTTATGAGCTGTATGCAGAGCGGACCTATATAAACACTGGATAATTTAAGTTGTATGTTAAAAATTATTCTAAAATATTTAAAAAAGTTTGTTTTATAGCAAAGTCACGTTACTTGAGTTCAAAAATTAAAAATAGTAGTAATGTAATTAGAATGACATGGAATATTATTAATAGCGAAACGGGAAAGTCTTGCAACCGAAACAGTGACTACAGCCTTGCTATTGGCGATAAAATTTTAAATTCAGACACTCAAGTTGCCACAGCCTTTGAAAATTTCTTTGCGGATATTCCCGTATCGACTACTAAATCGCTAAACTCGTCACCTGCTGCTGCCGAGTCTTTACTAAAGGAAAACGTTTCAGTCTGTGATTCCGAATTTAATTTTGAATATGTCACCTGTAAAGATATAATTAAAACTTTTCACACCTTAAATGTTAAAAAGACCGCCGATCTATGGGGTCATTCTGTGGAAGTTGCTAAATCCATTATAAACATTGTAGCTCCTTCATTAGCTGTAATATTTAACGATTGTATTGACCGTGGTGAGTTTCCTGATCTAATGAAATATAGTAAAATAATACCATTGTTTAAATCGGGTAGTACATCAGACCCCACTAATTATAGACCCATTTCAGTACTACCCACCTTTAGTAAAATTTTTGAAAAATTAATTTTGGCTCAAATGCAAAGGTTTTTCAATAAATATAAGTTATTACATAAAAAACAGTTTGGTTTTACAAGGGGTCATTCAACTACTGATGCCGGTGTTGAACTTTTAGGACACATTTATAATGCCTGGGAGGACAAATGCGATGCTTTGGGCATTTTTCGCGATTTATCTAAAGCTTTCGATTGTGTTCTTCATGAAACATTAATCAGGAAACTACACCACTACGGAATCCGTAACGCCTCCCTGGCTCTTCTTATTTCATATTTGAGTGACAGGATTCAGAGAGTTGATGTTAAAGGGAAAAGATCTCCCGGATCCGTAGTAAGAATGGGGGTACCCCAGGGCTCAATTCTTGGTCCATTTTTGTTTCTTATTTATATAAATGACTTGCCTTACCTCATAAAGGATAATCATGACATAGTATTGTTTGCAGACGACACTTCTCTTTTATTTAAACTCAAACGTCAGCAGTTAGTTACGGATGATGTTAATAGCGCCCTGGCGAAAGTCGTTAATTGGTTTAATGTTAATAATCTACTCCTAAATGAGAAAAAAACTAAGTGTATTAAGTTTACGATACCCCATGTAAGACAAGTGGAAACTACTGTACTAATTAAGGATGAAGAGCTAAAAGCGGAAGATAGCACAGTCTTCTTAGGCATAACTTTGGATGCCAAGCTTCAGTGGGGCCCGCATATAGACAAACTGTCGAAGAAACTTAGCTCTGCAGCATTCGCCGTTAGAAGAATTCGTGATTTAACTGACTTAGAGACAGCCCGTTTAGTTTACTTTAGTTATTTCCATAGCGTGATGTCGTACGGTATTCTCTTGTGGGGCAATGCCGCCGATATTCAGACAATATTTGTTTTGCAAAAAAGGGCAATTCGTTCAATTTATAAATTAAGTCCCAGATACTCCCTCAGAGAAAAATTTAAAGAGACTAATATTCTTACTGTGCCCTCTCAGTTTATTTATGAAAACCTTTTGTACGCCCACAAAAATATTAATTTATTTAAAAAATACAGTGATATCCACAACATAAACACGAGGAACAAACACAAATTTGTTGTTCCTGCAACGAGGCTCAAAAAAATAGGAGGTACGTTCAGATGCCAATGTATACGCTTTTACAATAAACTTCCGAGCCAAATTCAAGCACTAAGCCTAAATAAATTCAAATCGTTTATAAAACGGAAGCTGTGCCTGAAAGCCTACTATCATGTTAATCACTATCTTGAAGATAAAAAAGCTTGGGATTAATATTTTAAAATTAAACTGCTCCAATGAAATTTGCTCTATGAATGTCGAAATTTCGGACTTCGCTTGTTTATTATTGATTCCTTTCTTTTATACACTCTGACATTGAATTTTTTTTTACATGTATTTTATTATTTTACTTTTATTTTTTTATTTTTTATTGTTTTATGTGACATTTACTGATTTGACATGAATACTTATTTTTTTAAGTATTTTACTTTTGTTATTTTTTTATTATCATTGCGACATTTAATGATTTTTGTGTTTTTTTTTTTACTTACATTCATTTGAAAAGAATTTGTTATTAATTTTATTTGATTATTGTGAATGTGGGGACCATGTGGGTCACATTTTTACTTTTTGTTTGTTTTTTTCCCACAACTGTCTGGCAGTTTGAGTACTATAAGCGACCTTCCCAAATGTCCTTTCTTTGGTATTGTTCGTCGTTTCGTTGAGCTCCTTGAGTTATAAGTCGAGCTACACGTTAACTGACAAATGCTTGCACTGACTGGACAGGTCCACTCAAATCTGTATGGTTCTTTCTTCAAAAGACCATCTCAGACACTAATCTGCATAGTCCTCATGTGAATTGAGCAAGATTGTCTGGACTTTAAAAGAGACTATGACCTCTGAGTTTGTTTCGGCTGTTTCTTCTCAGAGTAGTCAGGTACGAAACACCGGCCCCATCTAGTTTTAAAAAATGACGTGTAAAAGTGTTTGTAAAAACCTACTTGCAAAATAAACATCATTTATCATTTATCATTTACCGCTGCGCCATTCGGGTCGTTAATTGCTACCTAACTTGGAAACAAAAAGGGACTTCAAATTGACCAGCCATTCTGATAGGTATCAGGATTGTTGGTCAACTAATCGTCAATTAACAGACAAAACCGGGTACGCTTCGCAAGAGAATATTTGGATTTCGATTGGTGCAATAATGTTGTTATATTTAGCGATGAAAAATGTTTTAAGTCAGACAGAGACGGTCGCAAAATATTGTGGCGAAAAGATGGTGAACGCTATAATAAAAAATATATTCTTCCATGCAGGTCTAGTGGCCGCATTACTTTGGGATATTGGGGATGGATGTCATCAATGGGTCCTGGTGAATTAGTGCAGGTAGGGGGTCGCAATACCAGTGAAGGTTACTTGGACGTTTTACGTAACCTGATGCTACGAAATGTGCGCGTTGCATACCCGCAAGAACACATTTACTTCGTGCATGATAACTGCGCAGTGCATCGCGCGCGACTTGTACAAAGTTGGTAAAACGTTCAAGAAAATTTTACTGTCATTGAATGGCCATCAAAAAGTCCTGACCTGAACCCCATTGAAATGGGGTCATATGGTGCTAAATTGGGACTCGTCTGAAATCAGGTCCAAGTCCAATTTAGATGATGTCGTTATGTCGTCATGGGAATCGTTTCGTGGATCTGATTTGTGCAAAAATTTGGTTGCTAGCATGAGGACACGATTGCAACAAGTAATAGATAGTGAAGGCTATCTATTACTTGTAGGATAGGATCATTGACTTATCATTGAAACGTCATTGTGCGGTCATGGTTTTTAATTATGCTCCGTTATCTCGTCCTCATTTAGTACTTGTAGTTTGCACTTCCTGCTAACTCGCTATCACATTTTTTAAAGATGAATCGATTTCATCAACATGAAAATGTTGTCTGTGGTCCGGTCTTGGCGCGCTCTGTCTGACATCTGTCAACTCACTCATTGTATTTTTTTGTGAAGCGCGCAGGTCACGTTTCCGTTAATAAAGTTCCTAAAATGTTGTAATTACCAAACCGAGATGGGAAAACACCGAAGAAAACGAGACGAAGAGATGGGAGAACTCAACGAACGTTTGCGAGAACTAGAAAATCGGTCGAGCAAGCGAAAACGGAGTCGTCACCGAAACTCTGGTAAGCTTTTTTGTTTAAGTACCTACCCACACGTCTTTTCCAAGAAGTACCTGGCACCCTGGTCTAAGATGCACATGTCTCTAGGGGTTTCACGAGAGGTTAACCATGAGAACATCAATTGTGCCAACCTATTAGACATCATTAAATCTTAATCATATTTCCTTCATTAGGTGATATAGGACAAGTGTTTGTACTCAGAAGTGGTGGTTATGAGGAATAGCTGTTAGCTGCTTATTTTTATTACTAACACTAGTTTTTTAAGTAATTTTGTTATACTAACCCTATGGACTCCTGTCTGAAATAAATATTTGAATTTGAATAGAACGACATCACTAGAGCTTTCACGAGAGGTCTGCCGATGATGTACACATTCAGTTGTTCATAGTCTCGTCCCTACTGCATCCCTTGAGCTACCCCGAGAGGTTAGCCGTGGATTTAAACTCGACCAGGCAGAGGTCTAACTTTAATTATCCTTTGTACACAAGTATGAAGCCCGCTCCAGTCAAACACGCTCGAGAAGCCGTGGTTATCGCGACCGATGTTGTGAGACACGTTTTAAAACCCGACGCAGCCTGACTCGCCGTGACAGCTATTCCTCATAACCACCACTTCTGAGTACAAACACTTGTCCTATATCACCTAATGAAGGAAATATGATTAAGGCTAGGTAGTTTTGCAAAAGTAGGCATTTACCGCTGTAGGCTACGCGCGAAATACTTCGCGTGGACACAGCGCGTCAGAGAACTCGCATGACTCCGCGCGGCGACACAGTACAGAAATATGCAGTAGGTTATGTAATATTACTTGACTTTTATGAAATATTTTTTTATGATCAAAATTTGTTACTCGTAGTAGCGATAAATTAGAGCTTCGATATAAAATGATTGTCTATAAAATATTAGAATATAAAATAGGTAGTCATAATTGGGCAGTTGGAATAACTAATTGAAAATAAACAGCCAGTTCGCAGGTTTGAGAACTGTAAAGATAAAATTTTGATTTGTTTATGTTTTCGTATTATGGTTTTTTTTTTTTTCAAAATAATTGTATTTGAGGAAAGTATTTCAATTTCAACTACGGTTATTTACTTCAAAGATAAATTTGCACAAAAAGAACCTAGGGTGTCAAATAAAATAAATTTTTAAAAGAAATCTATATAATAATATAAAAAATAAAATTAATTGCTGTTCGTTAGTCTCGCTAAAACTCAACAATATGTCAATGTTTGTATAAAAGATAAAAAATAGGGGGTAGGCAGTAGGTAGGTGGTTGGTAGCTAGTAGGTTAGTAGGTAGTAGGTTAGGTAGTGGGCAGGTAGGTACTGTAGGTAGTAGGTAGATGGTAGGTAGTAGGTAGGGAGATGGTAGGTAGTACGTAGGTAGGTAGGTAGGTAGGCAGTCGGTAGTAGGTAGGTAGGTAGTAGGAAAAGGCGCACTGCAACGCATGCTGGGCACAGCTAGTTTTAAATATTTTCATGTACTATCGTGGTCTTTTCCGCCTGACCATTTTAATTTTTTTTCGCTTAAAACATGCAGAGGCGCCGAGCCACGCCCCCTTATAGTTTGGGCCTATTAGGAAAACGTCAACTTTGCCGCGCAAAATAACAATAACTCTCGTTTGGCGTGCGTCATCCGTGCGCTCGGCCGATTCGGTATCTTTTCATTCATTATTTCTATACAATGTCAACGGGTCGGGGCTAGAGAGCGTTTCTATGTTGCGAGTGCAAGCAAAAATTAGCTTAGTGGTGGTCAGGCGGGAGTGTCCTCGATAGTACTTTTGTCATCTTAAAATTGCCGGTTGCAATTCTTGAAGCTGCCCCACTGATCTATAACAAAAAGTAAATGAAGTACCTATTTCACAGATGAAATTGATAGGTAGATATAGTATTAGTATTTACTTTTCGTTTGCAAACGCCAGGCTGAGATATCGATACTTATAGACAAAATATGATTTAATTTTATCAAAAATCTTAGCGTTCTCTAGTACTACTGATATTTTTGTACTGTGGATATGTTTCTATTAATTTGTATCTTTTATTGCTTTACACGACTTTTTTCGCCTGCGTTGTTTATTGCCCATTATAACTAACAAATAACTCTCAAAAACAGATAATAAGGTGCGCGAAGTTGTCGCGGAAAAAACTGACACAGGTCCGTCGTCCATAAGCGCCAGCACGCGACTGAACGGGCCTGTCGGAGCCGCCGCAGGCGCTTTTAATTCATATTTAATTGTAGTAATTAAGAAAATCATTTTATCAAGTCAAACTCTGCGAATTTGTCTATAACTAATTAGTTTCTTTAATATAGTACAAAAATTAAATGTAAAAAATCACTAATATAGTCATAATATTTAAAAAACGTTATAAAAAGGGGCAACTTTGCGATTTTTTTCTATCGAATGAAGTTCATCAGGTCTTGCAACTGAATGCGATTTTGACTAGACAAGATCCTTAACTAATACATATATTTTTTTCTTAATTTTAAACACTATATTCTTTGTCTCAGATTGTTTTAAAAAACTTAAATTCGGGGCCACCTAGCCTTAAGATTTAATTTCAAATTATAAAAAAAAAAAAAAAAACTTTATTGAATATTAATATCCGTCTCTAAGACGACCCACTGACCGAAATCAGAAAGAGGCAGAGATGAGGGGGCGTAGCCAACATAGACACCTATAGAACTTCATGCCAGCCTGGCCACGCGGTGGTCAGCTGTAATTGTGAAGGGTTTAAATGAAACGGCAGCTTGTTGCACCCACCAAAACTAAATGAAGAAGTGGCAGCCACACTGAGGATGGTGGAGTGATCAATGGGCAGCAGATCACCTCAGCTGCTGCCATTACATCAATAGGCAAAGTGTTAAACAATCTAATCGCCAACCGAGAGAGTAGTGATCAAATTATAACTCTTTATGTGATGCAGCCAGACTACTTTGTCACATTTATCATGCAACTGCATCACCAGACTCTCTCTAATCCTGCCTGGTCTCAATAAGGAAATGATGGAGCTAATGGGGCAGACACTCCAATATCTGAGTACCTGTTCGGGGATAAGCTGCAGGACAAGTTTAATGCAAAAAAAAAAAAAAAAATAAATAAGGTCAGGACAAGAATTGAAGAACACACTGCAAGACCTCCAACGCAGTGCTGAAGCGGAAAAACCAGGTGAAACTAGCAACACGCCCGAGGCACGCACCACAGAGGTGCCAGCCGCGACGTCAGCTAGCTCAGGTAGAAACTGGAAGATTACAGTATTTCACTGAAGTCTGGAATAATGTTACCACCTATCCAACAATACAATGATTGGATCAAGGGTTATAAACTACTTACACTTTTATGAAATTCCAGTTCAAACTTCCATTCTTAAAAACAATAACTTCAGTCAGAAAGAAAGCAATCTTATTTTATGGAAATTAATAAACTCGTGTATTGAATGATGTTTATCCGCAGATAATCAATTTTTATCCAGCATATTTTTGCATCCAAAATCAGATGGCACTTGGATTTATATTAAATCTCAAAAAACTTTAATAAATATATTAATACACATCACTTCAAACTAGAAGACTTATGGACAGCAACCAAACTCATGACCCCAGGTTGATTTATGGCAACTATAGATTTGAAAAAATGCACCATGCCCAATCGGGCACGGTGTATTGTTATTTTAATTGTGTCTGTAATTGCGGGTATCTAAGTGCTACACTTCTTACCCATAAAAAATATGATAGATTTCTCCGGTATCAGTTTCAAGATACATTGTAAGTTTACATGCCTTCCATTTGGGCTTAGCATAGTACCATAATGTATTCACAAAGATTATGAAGCCAGTTATGTGTCACCTGAGGCCATTGGGGTTACTTTTCTATACGGTGATATTTTGTGCCTTGGTGATTCTTATACTAAGTTTTTTCTTAAAAAATCTAGGGTTTGTTATCAATACTGAAAGAGTGTCTTAGAACCCAGACAATGCTGTCAGTATATAGGATTTCTGTTAGATTCAGTTCAATTTAATATCTCACTTCGTCGGAAGAAGATAGATAAATTTCATTCCTAACTTATTAAATAATTTTAAGTCTAAGAGGATATGCAAAATAGTAGAATTTGCTCAGTTGCTAGGTAAAGGTATCCTTGTTGCTGCTTGCCCAGCAGTGGAATATGGTTGGCCTTACACCAAGGTTATGGAAAATAACAAAACAACAATGAAAATTACAAGGCTCTGCTGCCTATCACAAGAGGAATTAGGATAGGACTAGTAGAACAGTATAAAACTATTTGACCTTGTTCTAGAAATATTTTCTGATGCTTGGCAACTGATGATAAAAAGTTTCATATAAATTACCTTGAACTACTAGCAGTATTTATAGGGCTCAAAATATTTGCAAGCACACTCAGACACTGTGAAATTTTACTTAGAATTAAATAGATAACACAACAGCCATAGCCTACATCAATAAAATGGGTGGCACTCGTTTTACCCACCTTAATAATTTAGCCAGAAAGTTGTTGCAACGGTGTGAGGAAAGACACATTTGGATCTATGCATCTTACATCAGTTCTAAAGAAAACACTATCGCAGATCTCTAATCTAGGCATCCAAACAGAAATTGAATGGAAGTTATGTGATGTAGCCTACAAGACTATTATTGTTTAACCTCAGATTGATCTGTTTGCAAACAAGTTTAATACTAATTGTCAGAATTATATATCATGCACTGTCAAATGGTATGGTGATTTATTTTATACATTACCACCATTTGCACTTATTAGTAAGATGTTACAGAAAAAAAAAAAAAAAAAAAGGGGAAGGGGCAACAGGCATTGTTGTAGTACCTTGGTGGCCCTCACAATCATGGTTTCCCTTATTTGAGCCCATGGTTATTTCTGAAAAGATAATAATGGAACCCCATCATAAAAGCGATATGAGTCTGCTCTGAATCAGGGGATTTCCTATTGTCAGAACCAAGATATTGACCCTCTCCTAGACTCAGTTCCCACTGTGATATCTTTACTGACTAAAATTTAATAAGGGCTGTCATATAGCTCACTCAATACCATTACGTTAGTTATTTCCCTAGTTCTAGGGTTATTTCCCACATTGGCTCAGATGACCGACTGTCAAGGTTCTTCAGAGATTTATTTAGGTCAAGACCTAAGAACCCCAAATATGAAGTAGTATGGGATCTCAGTATTGTTTTGAATTATTTGTCTAAACTATATCCTAATGAAACCCTTAGTCTAGAACTAGTTACCAAAAAGTTAGTTACCATAATAGCCCTTATAATAGCACATAGAATTCAAACCTTGTCTCTCATAAGTATACTGATAACATTTCTTATAATCAGGATAATTATTAACATAAAAATTCCAGAAATTATTAAAATCTCTGAACCTGGTAGATATCAACCCAATTTGATATTACCATTTTTTTAAGGAGAATTTGTCTGTGTGCCCTGCTACTACCCTTTTGTTCTGTTTAGATATTACAGAAAATATAAGACAAGATTATAAATCACTAATTATAACTAAGTATAAGAAAACCATATCATGCCGCCACTACTGCAACTATTAGTAGGTGGATAAAACAAATTCTGGAGTAAATACTCCCAAATTCACATCACATAGCACAAGACACGATTCTGCATAAAATGCCTCTGAAGTGGGCATTAATATTGAAGTTATAAGAAAAGCAGCTGGTTGGAACACAAGTTCCTCAACTTTTGCTTGCTTTTTTTATGAGAACTATAGTTAGTGATGAATGTATTTAGTAGAAAATAATAAATTAAAAGTTAATTCAACTGTTTTTTTATATTATGAAGGAATTATTTTACAAATTATTATATTAGAGCTGAGCTGTGTAACATTTTGGTGTAAGTATAATAAATTATACTATATCTATGAATGAGACACAAAATGGCCGTCGATGAGCATTGAAGTGACATCAGAATATACCTCGGCATCGCTGTATACTTTATTGTGGCCGAAACTGGCTGCATTGCCATGTTGGATGGCAACGTTTACTTTTAGGACAAATCATCATTGTATGAGAAATCAGGATTGGCAATGATGACTGCTTCACCTGTACAAATTTCATCCAGCTTGAGTAATTGAAGGATCGATCTTCCCATAAATAGAAGGATCAATCCCCTCATAGACGCGTTGATACACTCTCTTCGAAGGAGCATGTTAAGGTAGAACGGTTCATCACTGTTCTGTAAAAACCAAGTCGTATGTTAATGTTAGTCGGCCTTATCAAATTATTAGTTTAATTCAGACTAATAAAATGTCCATAATTTGTTAGTAATAATTATTATCTTAAAATTATGTTAGTCAGAATAGCTTAGACAAAGTGCAGCCTGATAAGCCTTCCTACAACTTCAGATTCAGGTCTCTTTTCAATCATCCTTAGGATTCCGTTGCCACTTCCTCGAATTGGGCGAATTAGTGAGGCTGACTTTTTGCGCATTACCTATAGGGAACGTGCACAACGACGGTGCTGCCAACTGGCGTCGCCAATCCGAATCTTGTGCTCTATTAATGCTTGACACAGACTTTTCTAACAAGTAAACAGAATTAATTTTATAGTGAAAATTAATTAACTAATCATAATGCATTGTTGCATTTCTAGATGTAGGTACCAATACATCCACAAAAATGAAAATAAATCAATTAGCGTAAAATTCTATTACTTTCCAAAGAATACTACTATCATACCATGTTTTGGTGAAAAACGCAAAAAATGGATAAACGCAGTAAATAAAAATATTTGAAAACAACTTGTTTTTATTACACTCTGCATTGAAAAGGCCCTCAAAATCAACCGTCGTACATGCAAACATACCAGAATCATTTATACTTCACCATACACGTGTTCTACTAGACTGCACTAAAGTTCACACCGAATATCCCTCAACAGTTAATCAAAGACTCCACATGTATTCAGAATATAAACATGGTTATACCCACAATAATGTTTTTAGTTGGCTGCACTCCTTTGGTTTTTTAAGTTTTGTATCTAAATGCTACGGACTGCATTTTATTGATTGCTTCATCAAATGATTGAGAACTAATTGATTTATTAGAGCCTGGAGATACTGTTCTCGCTGATAAAGGATTCCCTTCCATTATAACATGTGTTGAAAATAAGGAAAGCTATCTTAGTTATGCCAGCCACCATGCCTTCATACACCACAATTTTCATCAGAAATTAAACGAAAGATATAAAATTCATAGGTATTATTAAACATTTATATTACGCTGACGATCGTTATTGATAAACCGGAACTCATATTTTATACCTTTTAGCATATTGAAAAATAATATAGTTGAAGAGACAATTTTGTTTAAGTAAATTGAAAGCACGATGAGAAGTGATAAGTTTCTTTTTCTGTCCGCATAGTGTCTCTTTTGTCGATTAGTGCTGCCACCTATAGTTCCTGCACGTTCCCTATAGCGCAAAAGTCATCCACCGTCGCGTCAGCAAACATGCCCGAGGCACTACAAAACCGAAGCAGCCGCACCAGAATCCTAAGACGTTGTTGTACTCGCTGCGTATAGTTGGTCCATAGGGCGCCGTCCAAGTATTATTTTATAATTTACTAGCGTGCGTCACGCGGTTTCATCCGCGTAGTTCCCGTTCCCGTAGGATTACGGGGATTAAATATATGTTACTCAGTAAAGACGTGGCTTTCTAATGGTGAAAGAATTTTTGAAATTGGCGTAGTAGTTTTTGAGTTTATTCATTACAAACATACACACAAAAATACAAATCTTTCCTCTTCATAATTTACTTTTAATTATTTTACTTATTTTATAATCTTTTAAGGTATAACTAAATAGAATATAGATGACAAATACCGTCGTTTTCCGCTGGGAGCAGTAATACTGGCGCAAGAAGGCGCCAGGCAATGAGGGTTCGAGAGGGTTCACCAGATTTTCAGTGGCGATCTGAAGTTTCTACCCTACCCTCAAAGATAAAGGGCATGCGTTTATGAACAGACGTTGTGGTTATTGCGATTCTACTAATGTTGGTACCGCGTCCTACGTCTGTTAAATAATAAAGTATTTTTTTTTATTGCAGATGTAAATATAACAAAAACGCATTTTTTTTCTGTTTTTGTCTGTATGTCTGTTTGTACCGGCTAATCTCCGAAACAGCGGGACTCATTTTGACGGATTTTTTTTCTGGCAGATAGCTGATGTTACAAGGTTACTTTTATTTTAGAATAAGAATCAGGGACCTGTGCAAAACATTATAACCATTGAAATTGGTGACAAAATCCGATTCAAAAGTAATATTGTTTTACTAGCCGACTTCGTCTGCGTCACATAATATAGCTTATAACATGTCATTTTGTGCATTCAATTACGAACAAAAACCTTTTAAAATTGTTATATATGTGTGTGTGTCGACATTGTGTATGTGTGCGTGGGCTGCGTCCCTGCTCCACTCTAACCTACGAATAAACAGTGTGCTTATAGCTGTCAGTAGTATCACTTGTGTCCCTACGTACCTACATAACAGTGGCGACGAGTTTAAACGTTTACCTACAACCGTAAAAATAAATCCTTTGTTAGAAAATGGCACAGTCATTTTGTGGGATTTTATCGACTTTCGATCATAATGTCAATGATTGGAAGACATACAAAGGACGTATTACACAATGGTTCATCGCGAATAACATCGATGCGAAAAATGATGCGGCGGGAACCAGGAGGCGAGCCATACTACTCAGCGCACTCAATGACAATACCTACAAGTTGGCTGCAGACTTAGCCCTGCCCAAAGACGTACAAGAGGTGCCGTATGAAGATCTAATTGCGTTACTGGATAACCATTTCACTCCAAAACGTTGCGGGTTCAGCGAGCGGTACAACTTTTACGCAGCTTCGCAGCAGCCGGGCGAGACATATACGCAATGGGCAGCAAGATTACGTGGACTGACGGTTCATTGCGGATTCAGCAATGTAGAGGAGGCGTTGCGTGATCGATTTGTGATGGGGATGGCAGCGGGTCCTGAACGCGAGAAACTGTTTGCTCGCGACTTGGATACTTTAACCTTGGCGAAGGCGGTGGAGTTAGCAGAGAGCATAAGATGCGCGCGCGCGGGCGCTGCCGCTACTGCTTCTACGTCGTCGTCAACAGATCAAGCACAAGTGTTCAAGATCGAGAAGGGACAAAATGGCGCCAACCCGGTTAATAGTGCCGAGAAAGAAAAGTGTTCGGTGTGCGGTCGTGCTAATCATAAGTCGTCTCAATGTCGGTTCGCAAAGTACAAGTGTAAAAAGTGCAACACAGTAGGGCATTTACGTAGAATGTGCAATAAAATTAACTACGTGCTAACGGGGGATGTGAGCGAGGACGACGATGGTAAGTCGCTTTACAACATTTGTTCAGCTCGGGGGGAACCCATGACAGAAACGGTCACAATAAATGGTCAGTATTTATTATTTCAAATAGATAGTGGATCAGCTGTGACAGTCATATCTGAGGGTACATATAAAAAGTTGTTCGCGAATATACCATTGCATGCGTCTCACAAAGGATTTTATAGTTACACGGGGAACAAGATGCAGTGTGTAGGTTATGTGCGTTTAGCAATAACATATATGCAGCACACACACACCCTAGATGTATTCGTTATACGTCACGGCGGCCCACCGTTGCTAGGCCGCGACTTCATATCAATATTTAAATTAAAATTAACTCGGGTCAATTTTCTTAACGATAGACATAACACAATGGAGCGGTTGCAAATACAGTTCCCAGAACTATTTTCAGACAAGCTGGGCGCTTTCAAAAACTATAAAGGTGGCAAGGGTAATACTTCACAACAGCCGCGACACCACTATGACTTTGACGACTTTAACATCAGTCACAGCGAGCCGTCAACTGGCAACCCTCAGGAACAGTCTCCCGCTGAGGAGGAAGGTGATGAGGTGAATCTGCAATCACCACCATCTGCAGACGCAGATACAGTGTCGGATCCGGTTTCAAGGAATCCAGACAGACTGTTAAGAAACATTCCCAGGGTAGATTACAAACCTTTTCTGTAACCTTGTTATTATTTAATAATCTTGTATTTTGGTCAAATAGGGGAGGAAATGTTATATATGTGTGTGTCGACATTGTGTATGTGTGCGTGGGCTGCGTCCCTGCTCCACTCTAACCTACGAATAAACAGTGTGCTTATAGCTGTCAGTAGTATCACTTGTGTCCCTACGTACCTACATAACAAAAATCAATATTGCTTATCTCCCATAACATACGGCGTGATAATATGTAGCCTAAAGCCTTCCTTGGTTTACAAAAAACATTTTTGCTGAATTTCAATTCAATCTATCCAGTAGTTTTGGCGTGAAGCCGTACCATACACACAGACGAACAAACAAACAGACAAAAAATCTAAAAAGTCATCAGTTACGTTTTTCTAACAAAAGCCACGTATTTTTCTCGAAAATTCTCAATGTACAGTTTTTCTTTCGTTACTGTTTTATTATATGTATAGATAATAATATCACGCAAATGAATGTCGCGGTGAACAGCTAGTCTGTTAATGTTATAGGAATACACTTACCACACACAAGATCTTTGATTTATTGTTTGGCTTGATTTCTATTTCAGAAGAGTTTAAATATCCTCGGATGAAAATAAATTCTTCGCTTGCTCTTAAGAGCCCGCAGTATAAAATCCACTCGCTAGAGTTTAGGCAAATTCGTTGCAATCCTATGTTTGTGTGCATTGTTCATGCAGATACACGCACACACCGGGTTAAGATCGAGTGTAGTGATCGCTTAAACCATTTTGATCTTTGAGTTATTTTTAAGTAACATATTAAGTAGTAAGTACGGTTTAGAAATAATAGTCATGAATTTGTGTGCTTATCACAATCAATATGTCGTCTTATTGGATTTTACATCAGGAATTTCTCAGTAGCAGCCATGGAGTCAGGATTTGTGCCCGGTTGATGGCAATAGGCTCGGCCCCTGTTACATGGGATTTCCACAGAACTGGCGAAATGTGTGTACTGTACTGTTAGGTGCATTGCTGCCTATACCTTCGGGGATTAAAGGCGTGATGTTATGATGGTTAAGTCATAATAAATTAGATCCACGCAGATTAATATCTAAGATGATTTTGAGGAAAAAACCGTACATATTTGAGGGGACCTGGGGTTCTAAAATGGCCGCTTTAGCAGAATCGTAATATGAATCACGTTAAAAATTTAAAATTCTTTAAATGGACTTTATGACCATAACCATAAAGTCCATTTTATTTTTTTAACGTGATTCATGCTAAGATTCTGCGTGGATTCTGCTAAAGCGGCCATTTTAGACCCGCTGTCTATCCATTGCCAACATTTGACAGTTATCGTGTACGTCGACTCATCAACAATACAATAGGGTAGATGACAAACAAAAAATTAACGTCAGAAAGATTTGCAAAAAATATTGTACACAGTTTTTTTTTATTTTTTCACGTAATCTAAAAATGAAGACGATACAGTGCCTCGAAAACTCATGTGACGTCACATTTGAGTACAGTTTTTACCGGAAAGTGACGTCACAAGCCTCTCTTTATCTTTGACGAGTTTTATCTTCGTCAATTTTATTAATTTGATAAAACAAAAACATGTATCCAATATTTTTCGATAATCTAATGGACGGACTAAACAGAATCATATTTTATTAGTCAGGATCATCCCGGTCCCATCAGGTTCGTCAAAGCGGCGTAATAACGTGCCGCCGTTATACAAACGGACGCATCGTCGATACCGCTTTGAAAGTTTTAGTTCCATTTATCACCGTAAGTGGCGCTGCATGATCATAACAAGAAACATGGCGTCACAATCGACAACCATGTCACAATGAAATGGCCGCTTTTCCTGCTTGCTTTTCAGTTTTTTTTTTTTCATTTTTTTTTTTTGAATTTTTTTCCTTTTTTTTATTTATTTTTTACCTACATGTAGAGAATTACGTGGCAGGGGTTCCTAAATGGGGGGTGAATTTTTCATTATTTTTGCGATAGGACGCACCGTTTTCGAGATATAAGCAAATTTAGAACCTGCACTGCAAGTACGTAGCAATCGATAACGATCGAATCGATACGATTCGATAAACCCGACTTTTCGATTGGTTAAAAACTCATTTTATCGAGAATAACTGTCAGATTTATCGAATCGTATCGAATCGAGTGCTACGTACTTGCACTGCTGCTACGACTCCATGACGCGCGCTCGCTACGACTCGCATTTTACATTACACATCCACTTTTTGTCACAAATGTCGTCGTCGCTCCACCGGCCTTCGCCCTACACTCCTCATGCCAGCTAGCAAGACTTTTAGGACAATTTTAGTAGGTTATTTGAGGTATCGGAATTGCTGACAATACGGCTAAACGTTGGACGCCGCTTATCTAACGTATCGCCCCACCACAATCCGGCTGAACGTGAGGGCGCCGTATTACATAACGACGGCGTTTTTCAATCCGGCGCGCCATTATGTGAAACGGCGTGTTATACGAATTGGCTGCGACATTTATACAAGCAAATTTTGTTGGGTACATAATCTTCTAAAGCGTCACGTTTCAGAAATATGAGCTATCAAAGCTAAAGTCCATTCATGGTGGTCCATTTACACATTCATTATGTCTGAGACAGCAACGTTAGCTACGTTTTCGAATATATATAGCGTTGTGATCGCTACCAGTACAACTTTGATAGCTTAAATCTCGGAAACGTGACGCTTTAAAAGATTTTGTGTCAGAAAAAACTTGTTTGTATTGATGCCATCGATTGATATACGTTTTATGCGTGTCTGATCAAATCAAAGTTGTATTGAAGATGCTATCAGTGAATGGATTTTAACTTTTAATAGCTCATCAATCGGAAACGTGACATTTTACCTCATACAAAACTTATTTCGACTTATCCGTAGAACAGAGTCCGATGTGATCATGGAGCAAAAACGAGTTAAATAGCTAGACGAGTTAAGGAATACGAACTCTACAGACGTGCGTTTTTAGAATTTTCGTATCTTATTTAGTTTCGGAAATATGGAATCGAATAACGTTCAATCTGACATTATCTCCGCGTAAAAACGCATGAAGTGACCAAGGGACGGCGCGCGGAGAGTGGTGGCGGCGCGGGCGCCCCGTCCGTTCGTCAGTTCGGCCGCTGTTTGTTGGAAGAAGGGGGTTGACGATTTCAGTTATACTATTTCGTGATACACACTATACAGTTCATAAATTAATGAACATAATGTCTATATTGCTTTTTTGGCTCAGTAAACAGTTGTGGGCGATCGATTTTTATATAGGACGTTTTTTGACGGAGAGGTACAGAAACGCATTTTTGGTGCGAAAATACGATTGGCTTTATGCATATTCACAGGGTAATCATTCTTTCTGTAATAATAAACAGTAAAAAGTACAGGTCTTATGAAATAATAAGGCAATTTAATACGAACATTATTGAACTTCTAAGCGTCTTTTGTAAATATGGGACGTTTTGCTTCGGAACCTTTGAAACGATTTGTGGGTTCGATATTAAGATGGGACGTTGTTACTGGGATAATGAAATCAGCTAAGACGTTGTTCAATTAAAAATATCGTTAAATATAAAGATTTTTTATTTGAGATTTGTTTGATTAATTGCTAAGTATAATTCTCTTAATATAAATAGTATTCTATGAATACCTATAATAAGTTACAGTTTTTTTTTTTAAATTACAGTTGTGAATGTTGATGACAACGCCATGATACGACAAACGTTTCCTTTGCCTTCTAATGCAGAAGAAATCATTCAGGAACTAGCTGACATATAATATGGCGAGAAGTGCGACCAAAGAAATTACCTGCGACGGCTCAATACCGAATGTCATGTCTGATCCATCTGCCGAGAATGCTTACCGAAATCAACCTAGTACATTTTCTTTGGATGTGCCTTCTCGTTTCGAAAATTCACCATTAATACAGATTGAAGAGTTAGAAGTTTCTCACCACAGATCTACCCCGGTTAATTTGGAACTGTCAGTGCCAACTCCTATGCCGTCTCCTACTAACGTCCATTCGATCTGCGATAGCACATTCTGCCCGAATAATTTGAACAGTTTCTCTGTGATTTCGTCGTCGCCATTTCGCACCATGAATTCGCCTGCTACTTCTCACTCAAGCGATCGCACCGTGACTTCTAAAACGACTAGAAAACGACAGAGGCGCCCAAAAGATTATAAACCACAAAAAGAAAATAATTATTCCGATAGTTCATCATCCGATTCTTCAGAAACATCAACAGTGGTGTGATATAGCAAAGAGTTAAAGTATGGATGATACTCTAAAGGAATTACTTCTGAGCGGCACATATCCATTAAGTCTTTATATTTAGATCGGCCAAGAACGAAGGAGAACCCTATGTTGTCCGCAACGTAACCCAGAATGAAGTATTTGACTTTAAATGTCTTGCTAATAACAAGGTCTGGATGAAAGACATTATTAAGGGAAAAAAGATTAACTGAAGTAACATTCGAGAAGTTCATGCAGACGGTAGTGTGATTCTAACTAATTGTTTTCTAGATATGACCTGACTCAACCTGTTTATAATATTTTAATGACCGCGAATCACTAAAATATTTTAATCAGGTTGAGTCAGGTCATATCTAGAAAACAATTAGTTAGAATCACACTACCGTCTGCACGAACTTCTTAACACGAGGACCTCGGTACGAACTAAACTACCTGCATATTCTGAACCTAGTGTGGTTCCTGTTGCTAACTATAAAGACTTAATGGATATGTGCCGCTCAGAAGTAATTCCCTTAGAGTATTATCCATACTTTAACTCTTTGCTACATCACACCACTGTTGATTATTCTGAAGAATCGGATGATGACCTATCGAAATAATAATTTTCTTTTTTCTTTTTTGTTGCTTTTTTTTTTCTTTTTGTAGTTTATAATCAGTAGATTTAGCGAAACAATGTTAATTATAATGAGAACTCAACTAAGTAATTTAATGTTTGCCTACGTACAATTTAATTGCTGCTAAGTACATATTATGTGCTCCCCCACGTCTATATATTATGTGCTCCCCCACGTCTATATATCTCTCGATAATACTATGAAGGCTGGTTGTTATAATTATGCTTTATTTTCAATTAACTAGTGCGAAGTTTAAATATCTTCATAAACGTATTTTCCGTTGTTATGATGAAGTACATGCTGTAGTCATGTAGGTTACCTAGTTACCATGCAGCCATGCTGTGATACGTTATGTCATTTAATTACTATTTTAAGTTTTAACTATTAAGCCATCAAGGCAGAGGTATACGTACAGTTTGATTGTTGTTGAGACGTATAATACCTCGTCTAGGTCACGATGCTTCTGATTGGTAAAATTATTAAGACTAAACGTAATTTTTAATAATAAAAAAATGTTATAGTTGATTTTATAATAGTGCTAAGTTTAGCGCGCGCGCATGAAGTATTCATGCGCGCGCGCATTGTTCTAATAGGTGCATAGATCTATAAGTTTTAGACTGCTAATTTTAAGTCCGTACCTAACTGTGATGTGATTGCTGTTCAAAGTGATGCCATCTAATACTTTTTGCTATCTAAGTTGAGTTTTTTTTTCATTAAAAAATGATTTTATTTATTAATTTAATTTTGTATTCAGTTATATTCCAAAGTAGTCATAATTTGGCTAACATTATGGTAAACATTTCAAGGTGGTTATTCACAAAGGACTTATAAGGGATGGGTATTTCCAACAAAAAATGACCCATGTTAATATAGAGCGTCACTTAATTCAGACGTCTCCGTAAAACAACGTATAATGTTCATAACGGACCCCCGCTCTTACGCCATAAAACGTCCTATGTTGATATGGGACTCACTATCTCGTGAAATAAAAGGATAAGAAATAAACGCTATATAGCATTTAACTAGGCTTGGGCGTTGTTACAACATACCAAAAAATCTAAATGTTAAGTCTCACCGTTTAAGAGTTACACAAGTCAACAACTTCTCTAACCTCTACTGAAAACTATCAACCCTACAGATCGGACTTTATTCTACGGATGAGTCGATTTGTATTGATACCATTGCAGCTATCTATTAATATAGGCTACATGCGTAGCCGCAACTTTGAAAAAAAAAATTAAATGGCGGAAGTTAGACTGGCCACAAAATTCAAACCCCTTTCAGGGCCCCAAGTCTGCTATTTTTATAAAATTCGTCATTCCTACACGACGCCATTGTCATTTTGGTAAAAGTTCATAGTCTGCTAAGTTCATAATGATAGATCACTGGTCGGTCAATGGTCTCGTAATAGAATTGTGTTGGAATGATATTGTTGTATTGCCATTTTTAAAACCCGGTGGTAGAAATGATTTTCGAAAAACTACTATTAAAATTGAACATTTATTCATGCCAGATTTCATTTTATATATTTTTACATATTATTTATTAGTGTTTTAAGCCATCTGAATTAATAAGAAGTTCGTAAATAGGAAAAAACATTAAAATGTTCAACGCGGATTAATGTAAAACTTAATATTTTATCTGTATAAATGTCAAAGTCAAATGTGACATTATAGTTTACTCTCGTGTATCTGTTTTTGTTTCTAGCGGCCGGTGTTTTGTTATTGTATTTATTTTCATTTGAGTGTTCTAGTTAGATTTTTGTTTGTATATTTTAACTCTTATGTGGAGGAGCTCGTGGCTAAGTAATAACAGCCGCTCGGGTCAATCTTTAGGTTAAGCCGTGCTTGCCTAAGTTGGTCTGTGGATGGGTGACCACCCTTACACACCGAGTTTCCTCCGTGCCTCGGAAAGCACGTTAAGCTGTTGGTCCCAGCTGTCATTTGTAGATCTTTGACAGTCGTTACAGGTAGGTAGTCAGTGGCCCCTAGAGTCTGACAACCAGTCTTACCAAGGGGTATCGTATTTCCCAGTACTAACTGGGTTGTGGAGGTCAGTTAAGCAGTCGCTCCTTGTAAAATACTGGTATTCAACTGAATCCGGTTAGACTGGAAGCCGACCCCAACATAGTTGGGAAAAGGCTAGGCAGGCAGATGATGATTTTAACCCATAGGTAACATGCATTTACAATCTTGCCTGCAGTTGTTGAACTCTAAAGGCTGCTTTACGCCGGGGCAACGCTATGCGATATTGCAGCATGCCACATGGCTGCATGCTACAATATTTTAAAATGTTGCACATTGTGGCAAGAATCGTGTGGCTTGGCAACACCTTGCGTCATGCTGCTAAAGTTACTTCATCAGCCATAATCTACGGTGTCTTGTCCCCTCGATCAATCAAGTTGGTAGACCAAAACACTCCAATAAAATATACAGCATGATACTTTGAAAAAGGCACGATGTTGCCTCGGCGTAATATACGCTGCCGCATACCGCAATTGCTGCATTGTATCGTTATTTGTAGCACACCATAATACGACGCACGCCACAACATGTAGCATGCTGCAATGCCGCACAGTGTTGCCCCCAATGATATTCTAAAGGTAGCTTTACGCCGGGGGCATCACTGTGCGGCATTGCAGCGAGCTACATATTGTGGCGTGCGTCATCTTTTGGTATGATGCAATTAACCACGGTGAGCGGCAATTGCGGTATGCCGCAGACTATATTACACCGAGGCAACATCGTGCCTAGATAATTTTCAAAGCATCCCAAACATAACCTATAAACTGTATGACGCACCAAGATTGTGGCATGGAATCCATAGTGTTTGGATAGAAGCTGTGACAGTCTGATACATGACGCAAGTTGTTGCAATGCCGCACAATGTGCAACATTTTAAATTATTGAAGCATGCGCCTTTGTGGCATGCTGCAATGTCGCACAGTGTTGCCCCGGTGTAAAGTATAAACTAGCCATATTATACAGATATGTTATTACACCTACAAAACCACGGAAAAAAGTGTGCCGCGGGGCAGAGCCAGCTCACATACACGCAGTAACGCAGAATAAAGGCAAAACAGGCCAATTGGCACGTTTTTGACTCTTCACGATTGCGCGCTCACAACATATCTGTTTAATAGAATATTGTTGGTTGCCCCGGTGTAAAGCAGCCCTATGTAAAGCATGTGTGCTGCAAACACCTGCAAAAAATCAATTTACTTTTTTACCTAGCTGCATTTGGCATTTAGTTGCATTGGGACGACCCGATTGGCGCAGTGGTAGTCAGGCTGCCTTACGTTCTTAGGGTTCCGGGTTCGAATCCCGGTCGGAGCAAATGTTTGTGTGATGAGCATGGACATTTGTTTCCGAGTCATGGATGTTTATATGTATAATAAGTATGTATTTACAAACAAAAAGTATCTATGTAGTATATTAACTATCTGGTGTCCACGATACAAGCCTCGTTGCTTAGTGTGGCACTAGATGGCGCTGTGTGTAATGTCGAGCAATATTTAATATTTATTTATTTAGGTAAACGTAGATTAACTTATATTTAATTACTGTTCTTGACATAAACAAGAAATAGAGCATCTAAATTTATAAAGTAAGAAATTAATTCTATTTTCTATTTTTTATTCTAATAATCACTCATCATGAGTATTTAGAACAATTGCTTAGAATAATGCTCTTTATATAACGCTCTTCGTCAGTCCAACACGATCCTATTGTCATTTTGGTAAAAGTTCGTAGTCTGCTAAATTCATAGTGATCGATCATTGTCCGGACAATGGTCTCGTGTTGTAATGACTTTGTTGTATTGCCATTAATATAAGACCCGTTAGTAGAAATGATTTTCGAAAAACTACTATTACATTTGAACATTTATTCATGCCAGATTTCATTTATTTATTTATTTACATATTATTTATTAGTGTTTTAAGCCATCTGAATTAATAAAAAGTTCGTAAATAGGAAAAACATTAAAATTTTCAACGCGGATTAATGTAAATTTAATATTTTATCTGTTTATATGTCAACGTCAAATGTGGCATTACTGTTTACTTACTGACGTTTATTTGTTTTTGTATCTAGCGGCCGGTGTTTTGTTATTGTATTTATTTTCATTTGATTGTCTAGTTAGATTTTTGTTTGTATATTTTTACCCCTAAGACGACCCACTGACCGAGAAGCCTATATTTATTGATTGTATACAAAATGGTGATAATTGAGCAAATTTCGGCTCCACTTGATTATTTGGAAAACCACCAATGAAGGGCGAAGTTTATCGAAGGTAAAGATCTTGCAATTATTTGTTTTGACCATTAACGCCCCACTTTATGGGCAAAGTATGTCGCCCGATGTTACAAAATATATATTTTTTTATAGAAACAGACCATGTACCCTCTCGAAGTTGCTCAATCAAGGCTGGATGCTATTGAAGCCAGGAACGAGGCGACTTTAAAACATGCTCGGGCAGGCCATCAACAACTCAGCTGCTGCATTGATGGACAGCTCCACCACAGAAAAAATGGTGAACCATAGAGGCCACTGTGTGCCAAAAAAGGTAATTACTAATTACTGTTGATTTATAGGTAAGTCATTCACCTTTAGGTAATGGTTTCACCCAAAATCGGAACTTCTACTCATTGTGTGTGCTACCAACATACCCACAATAAGTATTATGGAGCATTGAAAACAAAACAATAAAAATTATAATAATTAATATGACCCCTCCATCTAAGCTTATAAGCTTGTGTTAGGTTTAGGCTCAATCAGTAGTAGTACATTGGCCAGAATCTGACATCTTGATTGTAACTCTGATACTAAGCGCTAGGTTACACAACATGCTATAAAAGAAGTTGCAACTTTTGTATTAAACTTAATTTTGTTTTCACACAAACTCTGCAGAATTATAATGTCATGACAAAATGATTAAATGAAACAGTGTTTATAAAAAGAGTATTAATTTATTTTAACCTATAAGTATACCCGTAATTACAGGAATAACAATGTTCTGTTCCCGGGCTTGAAACGTTAAATCATATTTTGTCAATACTGTGGTCACTGTGGATCTGTAACAAAGAGTTAAATCATTTTATTAATACTTAGAGCATTTTCGTACTTCATTAGAACATTAAGGTAGGTTTACAGTACATACCTGCTAATTTAATTTATGCATTTCTCCACAGTCTGTCAAGAAGAGCCTGCTGCAGTGCCCGACCTTCAAGAAGATCCCGATTCACCCTTTGATGGTTTTGATAATTAGGTGCTGCATTATTATTTTCCTCCTAAATTAAAAGACAGATTAGTGATTAATGAATGACATGACTTATTATTTTTATTAAAAGGTAATATTTGTGATTTGTTATTCAAATGATGATTAAAATTAAAATATTGAAGATCTTTTTGATTTGTATGAAGACTGATTTTGATTTGTTATTATTATTACATTAGATATTGTAACTTGTCTTTTGTTTTATGTAGTACTTATATTTACATTTCAGGTTTTTCAATTGACTTGAAATTCAAGTTTAAAATGTTAAATAAATATTTAGTTTAGGAGAAATAAAGATTATTTTAAATGTTGATTTTTAACATAGCAGTATTATTTTAAATTCCATATTCATTCTAAGTGAAATGTGGAATGTAAATCACCTATTGCAAGCCAAGTACTTCTAGATAAACTTCATCAGGTGGCAACGGTGCTCTTGCCATGTATGGAATGTTGTGCAATATGTAACATGCATTCACAATCTTGCCTGCAGTTGTTCGACTATAATGTAAAGCATGAACTGCAACCTGAAAAAATCAATTTACTTTTATAAGTACAACCGCAGGTAACTTAACTTTTATTTAATTAATACTGTTCTTGACATGAACTATTGCATCTAATCATTGTTATTGAGTATCTAAAACAATAAATTGCTTATAATAATGGGTCTTTACCTGAAACATGCTTCTAATACGCTGCAATGGGGAATGAGTTCTTCAATTTATTAACCTCCATATGAGTTCTTTCCAAGGCGAAACGACTTTGCAAATTCCGCCTCGGGAATATCTTAGAAGGGTTCAAATAATCCCTTTAGGCTCAAAACGTCTACTCTCCCAAAACATCCACTCTCCCAAAACGTCCATCATTCGCGTCAAGCGAAGGGCACGACGACGTCTTCTGCATTCCGCCCATCTTCTTTCTCTAGCATCCACTGCGTTGGCTAGCTCGAGAACATTTTGTTCGTAGTGAATTCATTGTCTCCATTCAATATTCCACAAACACGATCGAAATAAAAGCAATGATTGCACAATGACGTTCCACTGATAGGTTAGTGATCAAAAGAACTGTCAAAACTTTAGCAGATTACCGCTTTAAGTTAGTCATTGTGTACGAGATTACCATTCTAAAACAGTGGTTGTTCATTGGAAAGCCATAATGACGCCATTATATTAGTAGATTACCAAACTTGTCAAAATCAACAAATAGAAGATCAACGATAGATCATTCTGACACTATTGTAATAGCAGACTTGATTTGCGTTGGCTGGCTCGAGAATATTTTGTTCGTAGTGAATTCATTGTCTCCATTCAATAATCCACAGCCACGATCGAATTAAAAACCATGACCGCACAATGACGTTTCAATGATAAGTCAATGATCCAAAGGAACTGTCAAAATTTTAGCAGATTACCGCTTATGTCAGTCATTCATTTGTCATTGTGTACGAGATTACCATTCTATGCCATTTCTTTCAATGGAGTGTCAGTGGTTGTTCATTGGAAAGCCATAATGACGCCACTAAATTAGTAGATTACCAAACTTGTCAAAATCGACAATTATGAGATCAATGAACGACTATTCTGACACTATTGTAATAGCAGACTTGAGGCCCAGTTTGTTACCAGAGATACCTTCTTTGGCCATTTTGTCTAAAAATCCTTGAGGTTTAGAAAACACCGGCTTTTTTAACTCACTTTTTCCTGAGACTTCGCTCGCATTATGGTCTAAAACTATCCCACGGGAACGTCCTGTAAATATCCTTTGACACTCGGCGATAACATAATTTAAAAAAAAATAAAGAATTTTCGTAATCGGATCAGTAGTTCCGAAGATTACCCTCTACATCTAAACTTGCAAACACGCAAACATAGAATACAAACTTTACGCCGTCATCATAACATTAGTATTGAAGCTGAACAAAATTTTAACAATCTCAGTAAACAAGCAAAGTTCTTTGTTTATAAAATGAAAATATAAAAAAAAAACTTTTCAGACCAAAATATGGTAGTCGGTGTACAATCTCCGGAATATAATTTACGTAGAACACGTGACCGCGCGCAGCAAAGTCATACGTCCTCACTCTGGGATGGCCCGTTTGTTACTGAAGGGAATGGTTGAAAAGGATAGCGCTATTACTACCGCGTGCAAAACAAAGGATAGAAAGAGTGCGTGCTCGCTTAGAATAAAATAACGTAAGCGCCAAATCACGTGTTGCTAATTACGAGAAAACCAAGTACAAAAATAAAAAATTAAGTCAACACGATTGAAGATAATATTGTTACCTATTTATTAGGCTAAAAATCATCATTAAATTCCTTAGGGTTTCAGAGATCCAACTCAAAATAAGTGCAAAACGAGTTTTTTTTGTATTTTTTTTCTATCGGGATTATTTTATCCAATCGTGTTTTCGCTTCAACAGATTTAATGATTATAAGTCCAAGTTTAATGGTGTCCAAATAGCGAACTCTTAGGTCTTATAGATACCGAGATCTAGATCGAACAATATCACCAAAACAGCAAATACAGGCTCTTAAACTATACTTTACAGAGCACTTCTCCGGTTCGATAGTCTCGGCACCTGAAACTTGTTATGTGCTATTAAATGAGCAATATTTTTAGGTATATATATACCTATGTTTACAGGGTGTAAACGGACCTTTTACGAAGCCGTTAACCAGACATGTACCTACATTAAAGTATGTAACTTTACTCAACAATTATTGCTGGGAAATTACTTTATTTTGCGGTGTTGATTAAACTGTACTGGGGTCGTGGAGGTTTTTAAAGTAAAAATCTTACATTAAAAACACTTTACATCTAAAAAGAACTTGTGAAAAAGTTGGAACTTTGACCCCCAATATCTCCGTAACTAGAAGGTTCCTAGGTATGGTCTATAATAAAAAAAACGCAATGCCGGGAAGAACAAGTGCCTTTCGTGAACAAGTGCTTTTCCTTTAGTGATCTAAAGGAAAAGCACATGTTCACGAAAGGCACTTGTTCTCCCCGGCATTGTCGTCAAGTTTGACCTCCAATATCAATTGGAGATCAAAGTTACGTTTTCACAAGTTTGAAGTTTGTTTTTTTTAATACTTAGGCTTTACTTTAAGTACCTCCATGACCCATTTAATATTTAATGCATCCATTAGCACAATGTTTTGAGTGTACTTCATTGAGTTTTAACCTAAAACGTGATTTTTCACCCAAAAAAAAAGCCGTTTCCCCATTCCAGCAATAATGCTTGGTTGACGCCTTCGTGAAGGGTCTGTTCACAGCTTGTATATTTGTAATCAAATTCTCTACAACAGTTCTAGCGGTGTAGTAGGCGAAAAATCAATTTAGCTAGGTCTCTATCTAGGAGAATTCGTTTATAATCACCCGAGCAGAGCTCGGTCGCACAGATACCTACTTAGAAATTAAAAATGCATAAAACTCAAGAGATTCCTGTTACTCTAGGACAGCGCAGCGGTCGGCAACTCGCGGCTTACTTGCGGCCCGTGAATGTTTGTACCTACTTAAGGGGATTACATAAACCCTAAAAATACGCTCGGTAAAATGAAATTTCTAGACGAATTCCTTAATGCTTTTACAAAAAAAAATATACAAATAAACTAGAGTATACGAGAAACACTTTGTGTTGTTTAAAGTTTTTATAAACTTGTCCAAATGTTGCCAAAAAAATTGAGAAAACAGGTCTTAATAAAACTAAATATTAAATTGTCTATAGAACGGCTGGGCCATTTTGTATGATATTTATACTAAAAGAAAGGAAAAACCTTGTTTAACAATTTGTGTTGTTTATTTTGACAGATTTATTTTTATATTTTGTAATAATCCACAATAACGTTAATCATTACAAAACTCCCCACCAAGCACCCCCGCTGTCGCTCGCTCTCTCTCGTCGTTTCGTCGTAAGTTAGTACGGGGCAGCATGCTCAAGGTCATTGGGCAATGTAATGCCCTTAAATAAGTTATAATTATCAAAATAAATGCATGAACGAACCGTAATCGACCGTGTAGTGTGGATCCACCCTTAAGGTGACACCAGTCGACCTTTTTTCATAGAAATTTTGGGAGGGAATTACTCCCACTGTTTGACACTGTACATTCAAAGTTAAACATGACGTTTTGTTTCATTAATTACTTTTGTCTGTGCGGAAACAGAATAGTAAAATAAAAACCCAATAAAAGTTACGAGCTACCAAAGATTCGTTTTTATTGCCAATTTTACCGCAACTTTAAGCGTAAATTAGTAATAAAAGAAGTGTCAAATTTCAAAACAAAGTCGGTACGAGAAAACACAATTATCAAAGAATATAAATTTTATTTGTCATTGATTTATGCAGTGATTTTTTCATAAAACTCGATTTTCCAAAGGCCTTTTCGTACTGTTTTACGCATTTCTTTAACTATGAATTATCGTGCATCTCACTGAATTCACTCTGTCGGGCACGATGCCAGGTGAGACTTTCTTTTTGGTCACGCCCATCACTGAGTTCGAGCCCGCGACTAGTGCAAGCTTGAGAACGCGCTTTTCATTTTTTCTATGGGATATGACCGCACGTAGGTATATTAGGCTTCTAGGGTTAATATCACAAGTGATATCCCGAGTGATGGCCCGCCTTTAATTTATTTTGCCACCTTGTGGCCCTTGCCTGCGAAAAGTTTGCCGACCGCTGCTCTAGGAGATGCTTCTGTCAAGTCTCAGGAAGTAATACAGAACATTAAAGCTCACCTGTGTTATATGTGACATTGAGCGTGGTCACACTCAGAGATTTGTTTTGAACCGTAACATCCATGTATATATAATCCGAGTAACGAATAAACTTCCACAGCAGCTGCGATACTGTTACTGATTCTGGTTCAGTCCCAGCTAGCGGTGCACCGTAATCTAGAAACAAAAAAAGAATCTTACTTATGAAATACCGGTTCTAGCTTTGTAAGTGAAAATTATTAATAAGAAAATAAATAAGTCATGTTGTTCCGAAAGTAATTTTTACTTTTACTTTGGATATTTAAAGTCGGTAATATTATTGGTAAAAAAGTTTAAATACAGAGAGTGTGGCCGACACATCATAAACAGGATACAGGGTGATTGGTACTATCTTGATAAATTGTTACGAAATCTCTGATAGACAAATATGTATTTATGTGGACATAGGTACAGCAGAAATCAGAAAAGCTTACTTACAATAATCATTACAGTCACGAACAGTTACGTCCGCAGCCAAACTTATTGAAAGAGTAGTGATATCTGAGCAAATTATTGTGTACATCTTCTTGTAGGCAAAAAATTGTTATGTAAAGTAACACTGTATTGTGTACCTATATAAGTTACAGGTACATGCACCAACAATACAATGATATCCAAAACGTGTTCGTTGTAGCTTATATAACCCAAATGTTTCAGTGAATTTCCTCTTATTATCAAGTAATAACACAGTAAATGCTAAGCGCTAGCGATAATAATTTATGGTTAACTGAAACGACGACGACACGAATGGCGCAGCGGTAGTAAGGCTGCCTAACGTTCTTAAGATAATAATATGGATAACTGAAACGACGACGACCCGAATAGCGCAGCGGTAGTGAGGCTGCCTAACGTTCTTAAGATAATAATATGGATAACTGAAACGACGACGACCCGAATAGCGCAGCGGTAGTGAGGCTGCCTAACGTTCTTAAGATAATAATATGGATAACTGAAACGACGACGACCCGAATGGCGCAGCGGTAGTGAGGCTGCCTAACGTTCTTAAGATAATAATATTGTTAACTTAAACGACGGCGACCCAAATGGCGCAGCGGTAGTGAGGCTGCCTAACGTTCTTAAGATAATAATATGGATAACTGAAACGACGACGACCCGAATGGCGCAGCGGTAGTGAGGCTGCCTAACGTTCTTAAGATAATAATATGGATAACTGAAACGACGACGACCCGAATGGCGCAGCGGTAGTGAGGCTGCCTAACGTTCTTAAGATAATAATATGGATAACTGAAACGACGACGACCCGAATGGCGCAGCGGTAGTGAGGCTGCCTAACGTTCTTAAGATAATAATATGGATAACTGAAACGACGACGACCCGAATGGCGCAGCGGTAGTGAGGCTGCCTAACGTTCTTAAGATAATAATATGGATAACTGAAACGACGACGACCCGAATGGCGCAGCGGTAGTGAGGCTGCCTAACGTTCTTAAGATAATAATATGGATAACTGAAACGACGACGACCCGAATGGCGCAGCGGTAGTGAGGCTGCCTAACGTTCTTAAGATAATAATATGGATAACTGAAACGACGACGACCCGAATGGCGCAGCGGTAGTGAGGCTGCCTAACGTTCTTAAGATAATAATATGGATAACTGAAACGACGACGACCCGAATGGCGCAGCGGTAGTGAGGCTGCCTAACGTTCTTAAGATAATAATATGGATAACTGAAACGACGACGACCCGAATGGCGCAGCGGTAGTGAGGCTGCCTAACGTTCTTAAGATAATAATATGGATAACTGAAACGACGACGACCCGAATGGCTCAGCGGTAGTGAGGCTGCCTAACGTACTTAAGATAATAATATGGTTAACTTAAACGACGGCGACCCGAATGGCGCAGCGGTAGTGAGGCTGCCTAACGTTCTTAAGATAATAATATGGTTAACTTAAACGACGGCGACCCGAATGGCGCAGCGGTAGTGAGGCTGCCTAACGTTCTTAAGATAATAATATGGATAACTGAAACGACGACGACCCGAATGGCTCAGCGGTAGTGAGGCTGCCTAACGTTCTTAAGATAATAATATGGTTAACTTAAACGACGGCGAACCGAATGGCACAGCGGTAGTGAGGCTGTCTAAATCCTAACGTTCTTAGGGTCCCGAGTTCGAATCCCGGTAGGAGCAAATGTTTATGTGATAAGTATTTATACAAACAAAAAGTAGTCATGGTAACTTTAAGAGTAAATTATTTTCCTTCAAGCTTGTTGACTCGCCTTTTAGACAATGTTCCACATCTGACTGCAAATATGAACAATCAGCACATCACATTTTATGGGAGTGCAGTCTTTGACAGAATGAACGCAATATTATGTTGAATAGTGTACAGGTTACATCCGGAGTTATTTACTACACAGACCTTGTAGAAACTAGAACGAATTTCCGTGCGTTCAAGCGTTTTTGCCATACCTATTATTGGAATCAAATATAACAGCTCACAACTTAGGACCCATTAATGTTAATATTTTTTATCCGTGGTGCTAGGCAACTGGGCCTTTCCCAGTTGTAAATGTCCCTTTGTGCCTATTGGCCTTTTATCATTCTGTCTCCTGCTGATATGGAGGGAAGTGGAAATTACGGTTTTTTCCTACTCCTCCGCTATACTTTTCTGATTAATTACGTTGCGGGATCCAAGACAGTTAAATTCATTCTCTGGGACTTCGTCGAGCTTCATTGTCTCGGCGCTTTTCTGGTGGTCGCCACTGTTGATTCTGGCTTTCAGGAGTTGCAGTGGTTTGGGAATAATGTGGCGGAAAAAATGAAGCTCGACGAAGTCCCAGAGAATGAATTTAACTGTCTTGGATCCCGCAACGTAATTAATCAGAAAAGTATAGCGGTCGTGGACACCAGATTGTTGATATACTACAAAGTATATCAACCATCTGGTGTCCACGACACAAGTCTCGTTGCTTAGTGT
This sequence comes from Xestia xanthographa, assembly GCA_905147715.2. Classification (NCBI taxonomy): domain Eukaryota; kingdom Metazoa; phylum Arthropoda; class Insecta; order Lepidoptera; family Noctuidae; genus Xestia; species Xestia xanthographa. The sequence continues at coordinate 6,488,041 of LR990667.1, read as the reverse complement.
GGCACTAGATAGCGCTGTGTGTAATGTCCAGGGATATTTATTATTTATTTAAAACATTAGAAACTGAACTTAAAACAAACGAAGCCTGTGCACAAAACTAATTATTAATTACTAGCTTTATTATAAGGAAATTATTTCCCTATTTTAATCGGATTTTATTAACAGTTTCATGGGTTTTCATGTTTTTGCACGGAACCCTAATCTTTTAACACGACTGCCCAAAAAAGGAGTGTTATGTTTTCAGGGTTCATGTATGTTTGTATGTTTGTGAGTTTCTTTATTCCACCATAACTTCTAAACGCTTCAACCGATTTCGATGTATGTGGTATCGTTAAAATCCTTGTAACGCATTAATAAAGCTAGCCCCGATTCATGAAGAAACACCAACTTATTTTTTTTTTATTGTAGAAAATTCGATTTCGTATATACTTAATTTCTAAAATGAAAATAGCCTAAGTTACTCCTGATAACATCAACTATCTCCAGTGAAAGTGACGCCGCCGCAAAATCAGTCCAGCCTTCCCGAAGATTAACCGAAACAAACAGACAGACAGACAAAAATGATTTAAAAAAACAATCTTCTTGTCTCTTTGGGGACTGCCGATAGAAATGAAAACAAAAAGTACACAGGCCCCTCCCCAGTCGTAGCACTGGTTTTGCCGTGCTACGCTGTAGTGGATGCTACGAGTGCTACGAAGCGTGACCGCACGTTACGTGACGTTGAGCTCAATGTTTTTCCTTCACCCAAAAAGTGCTCAACGCGCCTAAAGAAGTTTTCACTTCAAAAAAAATGTCAGCTACAATGATGTTAATGTAGATATCTCTACAAAGAGCTGTGATCGCAGTAGTATATTAGTAGCAGATAGGAGGGCGATGCTGCTTATCTTGTAATCACATCTTACGATAATCACGGCAAGAGATAAGGGTACTTTTCATTAAAAGGAATATTATTTTTAGCCTGTACTGTCCCACTGATGGGCAAAGGCCTCAACCAATTAATTCCATGTGCTCTTTTCCTGTGCCTCCTTCAACCTACCCAACCCAAAAGGAAGATTTTCAACAACGTTATTTTAAAAAAAAAGTACGGTTAAAGATATTTATTTTCTCAAAACAATTACAAATTCACTTACAGACAAAAGCCATAAATATTAGGTTATCTGTCAGGTAGATTAAAACAAAAACAAATATAGGTAGTATCTTACAACTACTATCCCAAGAATAATACTTCGACTTAGCATAAAATCAATAATCAAGTAATAGTTTTTTCAACACACTTGCTCATAAAATGGCTCTAATTTCACCGTAATTAGGCACATAACGACACCTGTAATCAAACTGTGACTTTTTCATTGCTATTATTCACAAGTGAGTTGTAGGGTTTTATCTTATTTTCTTGGTCGAGTTGCTTTGTTCTTAAAAATGTTTCGATGAAAAATGATTTTTTGTATTATTTTCTTCACAAGTGTGTTGAAAAACGTCGTATGATACACGTGTGTATTGATGAATACCGTCCTCGGCACTTCTAAGACCCTCACCTAACGGCTCGGGTCTCAATGGCGCCTCAGCGGTAATCACCAACCTTACACATTTGTACTATAATGTACTTGGTGCGTATAGTTTTACGTTAGATTCTAAAAATATGAAAATGTTGATATAAAAAACCATACGCTGCGGTAACCTCACAAATGGAGGGTCGCTGATTCGAAATAAGTAATATTCTAGAAATTGCGACCGTCTGACGGTGAACAGTTAGAAAACCCCTAGGTAGGTACTTGGGAGGCTTACCTTGCTGGCCACGTCTGCGATCAGCTCCAGAGGGACTGCGTCAACTGCACTCAAAGCCGAAGCCCACTTCACACACCGAAGTTCATAGTTCAAAAAATGTTATTGCACATGCGATGGGCCGATGGACCCGCGGGTTTATTTATAGCGAAACCTGGACAATCTCAGCTATAATTTGAGATGATACCAGAGATGGATCATTTTAGTTTTTGGATGGTCAACGGACAGCACGCGCGGCGAAATTATGCGCAGACGCCATCTTGACTTTTTTTTTGCTATTACGTGAAGATAGTCACGAAATGCAATGCGGCCAGTGGAACTTCACACTGGTTGAGCGCCTTTAGCCGCGGCAGGAACAAAGCCCATGGGGTGACTGCTGGACACTTTCAACTAGGCGAGCCATCCCGTTTTCGTACCCAGTCAGTTCAAATGTCCAACGTCAAGCATTATAGTTATTTATACGTAGGTTACACGCAAACACCATGTTGGCGTAACCAGTACTATTATTGTATGTCCGGACAAGAACCTCGCGTTCGAAGACTGTGAAAATGCCGAATGCCTAGCCGACAGTCTAGAACCTCAGTGCACTCCTAGCACGTAACCGGTAGATAATCAACAGCTCGACATGGTAAACCCGGAAGTCGAACGTAGGGCCTCCCTTCGTTTGAAGACCCCGATGATCCTATACCTGTAGTCACCCCAGACGAAGTGTACGACATCATTAAAAGGCTTAAACCGCGTAAAGCACCCGGCTCCGACGGAATCACTAACAAGGTGCTCAAACTTCTCCCCGCTCAGTTTATAGTCTTATTGGCAGCCATCTTCAATGGCGCCCTAAGTAACAATTTCTTCCCCCAAGTATGGAAAGAAGCCACTGTTATCGGAATTCACAAATCCGGTAAACCCAAGACGGACCCCTCGAGCTACCGTCCTATCAGTCTCCTGAAAGCACTCCGAAAATTCTATGAGAGACTTATTTACAAGCGTCTCAAAGATTTCGCCGAAGCTAAGAGCCTCATTCCCAACGAACAGTTCGGCTTCAGGACCAAACACTCTTGCATTCAAGAAACCCATCGCATCGTCTAATACCTGAGCGCTAGTTTCCAGCGTTCGTCAATGACGGGCGCGTTGTTCTTCGACATAGTGAAAGCTTTTGACAAAGTCTGGCACAACGGCTTATTACGTATATATAAGCTGTATCAACTGGGAGTGCCGGACCGTCTCGTGCTCATATTGCGAGACTTTCTGTCGAATCGTACATTCCGATACCGCATAGGAAAATCGTTCTCATAGCCTCACCCTATTCGCGCCGGCGTCCCTCAGGGCTCCGTCATCTCCCCGCTCGCGTTAACGTAGTTCACTAGTGACATTCCCAAGAGCAAAAAGGCTCAGTTAGCCCTATTCGCGGACGACACGGGCATCTATTACACCGGTTGCTGTAAAAACGCAATCGCCAAAACCCTCCAAACCTCAGCCAACGTCTTAGGCGCTTGTTTTAGGAAATGGAGAATCGAGGTTAACCCCGATAAGAGTCAGGCCGTTCTTTTTTCAAAATTGCGTACTATTTGCTCAATCCGATCACTATGTACGGCAAGCCTATCCCCTGGGAGAAGCAAGCCAAATACGTTAGAAGTCACTCTCGACCACCATCTGACCTTCTGGCCACATATCAAAGCAGCTCGCGACCGAGCTGCTTTCGAGATGGGTAGACTCCATGACTTACTAACGGAAAAGAGCAAATTGTCTCTCAGGTGCAAATTGCGTCTCTATACCGCCGTGATCCGTCCCATCATGACTTACGCTTGTGTCGTGTACGCTCACGCCAAGTCTAGACATCTCCATAGGATGCAGGTCCTTCAGAACCGGTTCTTACGTAAAGTCACGGGAGCCCCCTATTACGTCCATAATGACCGATTACATATTGATCTGAAAATCCCCACGTTGGCTCAGTTCATGAAGCGCCTATCCAAGAGCTTCTTCGATTCTGCTATTAAACACCGTTACCCCCTGATAGCAGCGGCTGCCCGTTACGAACCCTCGCAAAATAGTCAGATCCGCCGCCCAAGGCATACTTTCGTCGATACCGATGACGCTATTACCCTCCTCCAGGAGAGCACGAAGGAAACTAGCACGCTTAGAAAGCACAGATGCAAACAGCCATCATTCCGTCCTCGCCATCGAGGCCCGTCGCGACGCCCCGATACGAACCCTCCCCGTCCCTTGCTCGTGCCAGCCCGCGTTGCTGAGCCTGTAGTACTAAATCAGTCCCTAATTAATGACACCACTCAGATCCAGCCTGTCCCCTTGCTGTCCGACGCCCTAAGCCGAGGCACGTACCCCGCAGGGGGTACCCTTTATAGTATTATGCTATACTTACACTTCATATTCACCATTCATAATACAATTTATCATCCTTTTTATTTGTTTATATGTCTACACTCAGCGAATCAATCTAAATACGATTCAATATAACTGTCAGTTATTTTTATTTGCTTTTCTGCTTAGTCTATAATAGTTACTTTTTGGTTTGTAAATTTAAATTATTTTTATCAATATGCGTTTAGCCATTATATTTTGTAGATTATTACGATTGTTTACTAATAACTTATTACGATTGTTTAATAACTTAATATTAAATTATATTATAAAATTCTTTACGCACTCATGGATATGCCCTGGCCAACTACACTTGTCAGATGAGATGATGGCCACACTAAGAAAACTAATATTTAAAAAACCGGCCAAGTGCGAGTCGGACTCGCGCACGAAGGGTTCCGTACCAATTATTATAAAAAAATCACGTTTGTTGTATGGGAGCCCCCCTTAAATATTAATTTTATTCTGTTTTTAGTATTTGTTGTTATAGCGGCAATAGAAATACATCATCTGTGAAAATTTCAACTGTCTAGCTGTCACGGTTCATGAGATACAGCCTGGTGACAGACAGACGGACAGACGGACAGACGGACAGACGGACAGACAGCCAAGTCTTAGTAATAGGGTTCCGTTTTTACCCTTTGGGTACGGAACCCTAAAAAGGAAGACTACTTTGGAAATACGAGCTGACGGACGGCTGAAAAAGTCTACTCTTGGATCTGATTTAATAAGCATCAGAAACAGCTTGGTTTTTGCTGTCAGATACTTAACTACCCAGGGGATCCAGCTAAAGATCCCGCCTGGTGCTTCTACTCCCGATCTTCGGAAGCTAACTACGTGCCTGACTTACTACTTGTCTCGCAAAGCTACTGTAGCTCTGTAGAGCTGACCTGGTGGACTCTGGGATCTGCACGACGCCCTTCCAGCTGAGGTTTCCTGAAGCTGATCCTCAAAGTTGCTGATAACTGACCTGCTACCCTTACGCCTATTCCCGTTCCAGCAGAACTGATTGGCCACTAATACAGTGCGTAAACTATAAAACTATCCCAGAGTACGTGCTAGGTAGGTTTTTTATAATTAGCTGTATTTTTTTTAATCTCAACTGTAAATATCTTTCCCATTAAATTTTAATTGAACAAGTCTGCTTATCCCTTTATTCTAATAGGATCAAGTAGATTTGTTACACCTTAGCGTGTAGTCGTTTAGTTTGTAAGTTTTTTGCCCTGGCTGGAGGCACCAAGATTGTCCAGTTAAGGCGAGGCATCGTTCTAAAACCGGGCACGCGCGCATCGGGACTGAGCGGGGGACTGGGCGTCTGAGCGGGGCGAGGATTGCTAGCTTATAACTTAAAGGACGTAAACGACAAAATGGTTTTTGTTATTTAATTCAGTTGGGAACGATAATTTCAGAAATTCCTTCTATAATTTTAAAGAGTATGTATAGGCTCATCTACGGAGAAAGTTAAGAGGCTTAAATTGGTCCCGTTTGCCCATTAAATGTGAATCTCTTTTTAAAAAGAGGTATGTTTGATATTTTTTTCTCTGTTACAAAAGTTACTTAATCATGTATTGAAAACTAACAAAATAAGGGTTTTAACATGAATTATCAGGTCACCAACTTATATTTTCATTTGTTTTGTAATTACTGACAAAAATTGAGATCATTGACTACATGATTTCCAATGCGTCCTCTTAAGCAGACAACAACGTCTTTAGGTTGAACTGCGAAATGCCATTTCGAAAAAAAAAACAAAAACTATTATTGTATGGTGTTTAACCTTTATTTTTAGATATAAAAGTTGGGGACCCTATCACTGAGCTGAATAAGAATATGGTCGCTTAATTAGACGAAGTTATCGATAAATGTTTAAAATATTGTTGTTTTCCTTAATCGAAACAGGAAACCATTTGTATAGTTAACCTAACGGAGCAAAACACAACTAATTAATAATTATTTGTTGAGACCCAAATAGATTATACAAGGATACTGTGTTGAATAATCTTAGATAGGTACCTATACCCACTTTTTAACCGACTTCAAAAAAGGCGGAGGTTATATGTTCGTGTGTATGTTTTTTTTTTTTTTTTTATGTATGTTACCTGATTTCTCTCCCATTTGTGGACCGATTTTCAAAATTCTTTTTTCATTTGATAGAGTACACTTCTGAGGTGGTCCCATTTTAATTTGGTGATGATCTGATGCTGGTCTTCGGAGATATACAATAGAACTCTTCAAAAAGGGACGGCAAATCTGTTGTGATAGCTCCAATCGGTTGGATGTTCATTGTTTATACAATATCATGACGTAACATCACGCCTGTATGCTCTGAGGGGGTACGCAGATGTGTACAATTTACCTGATTTCTCTCCCATTTGTGGACCGATTTTCAAAATTCTGTTTTTACTTGAAAGAGTATACTCCTGAGGTGGTCCCATTTTAATTTGGTGAAGATCTGATGCTGATCTTCGGAGATATACAATGGAACTCTTCAAAAATAGACGGCAAATCTGTTGTGATAGCTCCAATCGGTTGGATGTTCATTGTTTAAACAACATCATGACGTAACATTACACCTGTTTGCTCTGAGGGGTACATAGATGTGTACAGTACACCCAAATTTCGACAGTTATGGCATGTTATGTTCCATTTATTGGGGATAAGCCTATTACCATGACATGTATTGTTAACCATGTACAATGAATGCAAAGCAAATATTTGTAATTATAGGATATTACAACTAAAAATGGAAAAATAAAATAAAACTTTTTTGCCAAAAATAAAACCGACTTCAAAAAAAACAACAAACAAAAAAAACACAAAAAGAAAAGGACAAAAAAATACACTAAAAGAAAAACAAAAAAAAAACACTAAAACAAAACCACAAAAAAGTGAAAAATAACTTTAGCTTCAGAAGCCGGTGAGAAAAACACCAAATCTATCAAAGGTCAAGTTTCAGAAGTCGGTGACAAAAACACTAAATCAATTAAACAAGGTCACCGACTTCTGAAGCTTGACCTTTGATTGATTTGGTGTTTTTCTCACCGGCTTCTGAAGCTAAAGTTATTTTTCACTTTTTTGTGGTTTTGTTTTAGTGTTTTTTTTTTGTTTTTCTTTTAGTGTATTTTTTTGTCCTTTTCTTTTTGTGTTTTTTTTGTTTGTTGTTTTTTTTGAAGTCGGTTTTATTTTTGGCAAAAAAGTTTTATTTTATTGACGGTTATGTTTGATTCCCATGTAATAGGGCCGCGTCTATTGCCATCAACTGGGCTTTAATCCAGTACCTCTACCGTGAGTTGTCATCTAAAAATTACTGCGTGCGTAGCGTGCTAACGCGGATCAAATAGATTTCGACTATGCTTGCACCATGAGATTTACGGAGTCTTACGCAGGCGCTAAGGTAAGCTCGATAGATCGTTTCGTCTAGCTTACTTCACTCCACTCACTGCTACTTATGTTTTGTTTCTTTCTTTCCCACTAATAAGAAGAGAGAACGGCTCTTAAGCTCAAAATGTACTGTTATCGCTAAAAATGTTAAGACAGTCAATATCACAAATAAACCGACTAAATAGAAAAGTTGACGGTTAGTGGACTACAGTTTGGCCGCTGAGAGAATACGTTCCTGACGTCTGTCAGTTGGTCATGACTAGTGAAGGGCATTAGGTAACGCTATTTTAAACGTAATTGTAAAAGATATAGTTTTTAACCGACCCATAACAAGAATAGCTTTAATACTTCTTTGTCTGTTTTCTAATTTCTGAATTTAACTAGCGCAAAGAAAATAAAAATAATATTCTGGAATATTTAATATAAAATAAAAAAATAATATTTTAAGTAAGTAGTTGCGACTAGGTTCAAATTTATCAAATTCGCCAACGTGTATTATTATGTGATTATCAATCAAAGTATCAATCCTGATATCTCGGTCAAAGAAAAAAAAAGAAGAAATATAAAAGTAGCAACTAGATGCGTCGCATCTTCGTCAATTTTAGTTTAAACTAGATGCGTCGCATCTTCGTCAATTTTAGTTTACGTAGCAAAAGAAAAAATACGTGTCAAATATTATTTGATCTAACTGACGGACTAATTAGATTTTTTTAGGACACAAGCTTATTAAATCGCACAAATTAAGTTAGAATTATTGTATTTTATTTACAATATAAATTAAGTAACGAAATACGTGCGTACGTTGCCGCTCATAGATTCGTTTTTCATAAATTCCCTCATAATAATAATGGTTATTAGGAGGAAATTATTCAGTAAATGTGACGTTCTAGCTATGACAAATTATACTAGCTATGCCCCATAGCTTGCTTCGTATAGCGTGATGTCAAATTTTCTATAACAATCCTGAACAATTCTTCAACAAATTCGTCGGACAGTTCTAGAGACTAGCGCGTTCAAATTCAACCCTTCACGAAGCCTTCAACCAAGCATTCTGTACATCAAACTAAGTAACTCTACGCAAAAATTATTGCTGGGAAACGACTTGTTTTGGTGTGAAAAATCACGTTTTACGGTAAAACTCTGTGCATTGACTAGTAGACCGGTCATGGAGGTATTTAAAGTAAAGTTATAACCTTACACAGAAGGACACCTAACAAGAAGTAAGACGGAAAAGTGGACGAAAGAAGTGACGGAATGGTGTCCTAGATATAAAAAGAGAAGTAAAGGCAGGCAGTATCGAAGATGGGAGGATGATATCAAGGAGGTGGCATGGCCATGTTGGATGAGGATAGCAAGGGATAGATTGTTGTGGAGAACACTTGGGGAGGCCTATGCCAAAGAGCAAGACAATCACGGAACCGGTGTCTATTACGAATAATAACATTAAATTAACGTTGCTCTCATAAAAAACCATATTTAATATTAGTAAGCGATAAGTAGTTATAAGATGAAATGTAGATAACATAGGTACAAGATTGTTAAAAAAACTAGTGATAAATTTAGAACTTTGACTCTCAATATCTCCGTAACTAGAAAATTCCCAGGTATGGTCTAGAACAAAAAAAATATCGCAATGACGGGGTGAACCACGGCTTCGTTAAGGGTCTATTTACACCCTTTACAGACCCTGTATATTTACACAGTCATACCTGTTACCTAATCAGTCAAAACTACTTTTGACCAGTCAAAACTATTTTATCAATAACTAAAATTCACTTTGTAACTTATTAGCTTGTTAGGTTTTTTTTTGTGACCCTTTGAAAAACATCATGTAGATAATTTGGCTCTATATTCAACTGATCCCGCTCATTTTGATCCCGCGGGATCAGTTTACTAAATTAATATTTTTATGTAATTTTTTTTAGTAGATTGGTCCCGGGCTAGTTAATTACAACTGAGGCGTTCTAAAACAACATGTTTTTAATGCAGAAAACGTATTTTAACTTCATAAGGGTTTTGACTGTAACATATATAACACTAATAAGAGGTGATAAACGTAAACATTCACCGTTGAATGTTCTTCCAACGTCAGCTACAATGACGTTATCTATACTAATAATAATAATATTATAAAGAGGTAACATTTGTTTGTAAGTTTGTATGTAGGGGGTAATCTCCGGAAGTTAAGAACCAATTTTCAAAATATTGTTTCACTGGTAGAAAGCTACATTATTCGTGAGTGTTATAGGCTATATTTTATTCCCGTACTCCTACGGGAACGGGAACTAAGCGGGTGAAACCGCGGGACGTCAGCTAGTTGTAGATATGTCTACAAAGAGCCGTGATCGCAGTATGTTGTTAGTAGCAGGCAGGAGGACGATGCTGCTCATACTGTAATCGCATCTTACAATACTCACGGTTAGAAAAATTACCTTAGTTTTATAGCAAAGCTAAACGAAATAATATTTTGTTATGGTGTTACATTTATTATTAGAGCAGCTCGTGGCTAAATAATAACAGCCGCTCGGGTCGATCTTTAGGTTAAGCCAAGCCTGCCTAGGTTGGTCTGTGGATAGGTGACCACACTTACATACCGAGTTTCCTCCGTGCCTCGGAAAGCACCCGGTCGGTTGGTCTCGGCTGTCATTTGTTGATCATTGACAATCGTTAAGGGTCAAAAAGTCTGACAACCAGTCTTACCAAGGGGTATCGTATTACCCAGTTTACCGGGTTGTGGAGGTAAGATAGGCAGTCACTTCATGTAAAATACAGCTCCACTAATTTGGTAGCTTTAGCTTAGTAAAATACAGCATTCAGCTGCATCCGGTTAGACTGGAAGCCGACCCCAACGTAGTTGGGAAAAGGCTAGGCAGATGATATGTGTTATATTTATTATTCGATATTAAAGTGAGGGTAATTCGTTCGGCTACATAATATTATTTTATAATATTTAACCCAATTACGCAACGTTAATAAATATTGTTGTTTTCCCTATTTGGAAACAGGAAAGTACTTATGTTATTTACTTAACGGAGCCAACACAAGTAGGTATCAACCATTTGTTGAGCCCGAAATAGATGACACAAGGAAACTGTGTGGATGAAACTGTCGTGACCATGGTAATAAAGTTATGTTTGCATTTATAATATTGCTGTTCAATCTTAGGGAGCTACTTAAATGGCTGCAAATCTAAAATTCCAAATTATCTCAAAAGCTCAACTTGGCCCCGAGAGTTGAAATTCCAAGGCTACAATCATATTTAGGCATTCATTGAAATCTCGCTTTATGATAGTGAAACGGCCAAGTTTATATTTTAGGAGATCCCAGAATCGTCAGAAATTTCATAATATGCCATAATATATGTATAGGCATATGGCCGGTTTTTTGATGTACATATGTACATCAAAAAACCGGCCAAGAGCGAGTGAGACTCGCGCACCGAAGGTTCCGTACAAACTTTTTAAAAGACAAAATTAACTTTGCTGTTCGATCCCTAGAAACGGCTATTGCACCAACCACAAATAATAAGTTTGCAATAGTAAAATCGCTTTTTGTTTGATAATAAACTACATATTTACGGTTTTCAGCATTTCCTTTCGTGTGCTGTAAGACCTTGCTTTTCGCAAAATTTCGTGATTCTAGGTCAACGGGAACTACTATAATTATAGCTTTTCGACCCAAAACCGGGTACGGCTAGACACTTAAGTGGATACTTTAACCTAGGATGTTGTAATTTTTACTGTAGGTTCCTACTAATATAAGAAAACGATTTGTGAAATTTCAACCATCGGAGATGAATAGTTTCGGAGATATTAATTGCAGAATTATTGTATTGAAAAAGATGACATTTTACACCATAGACTATTTTCAACCACACCACAGACTATTTTGGCATAGAGTATAACGTATGTGTGGAATGTTCAGAGAGCAAAGCACACCTAGAGGATGCTTTACGCCAAGGCAACACTGTGCGGCATTGCTGCATGCTACATATTGTGGCGTGCGTCATTTTGTGGTATGCTACAAATAACCAAAATAAGTGGCAATTGCGGTATGCGGCAGCCTATTTTACGCCGAGGCAACATCGTGCCTAGATAATTTTTAAAATAATTGCCCACGACGACCGTCTTGCGGCAGTATCATTTATGGGCGGCATGGGCACCGGGCCGTAGGCCGACGAAGGAGGCCGGCGGAGGCCCGGCACTTCGGGGACAGAAGTCAAAGAGTGTTATTTAATATGCGAGCGGAGCGAGCGCACGTCATGGAATCGTAGCATGGTATAATAATATTATACCCCGTAATTCTCAACATGTAGATAAAAAAAAAAAAAAAAAAAACAACTTACATTATGAAGTCGTACTTACCAAGTCCATGCATTTAGAATAGTTACAGTACCCGGCACGTAAGTTGGCAAGGTTTTGGCGGAGTGGGGGCAAGTTCGCGCATCGTACACATAGTGGAACAACAAACGGGTCACTTAAATTTTATTGATTGTCATTTTTGGTTATTGCCATCATTTATTTTTAATCATGTAGTTAAACAAAGCAGAGGTGACTTTTATTAGGTGTTATAAATAAAACACATCGTATACCATTTTTCGGGCATGTCTGCGTAAAACGGTATTTGGTCCTGGCATTGTAAAAAACGTAACAAAAACTAAATTTAAAACGATAACAACAACTGGTAACAAAAACTAAATTTAAAACAACAACAATAACAATAACTCGTAACAAAAACTTAATTTAAAACTAAAACTGAACTCGTAACAAAAACAAAGGGTAGTAGTGGTACTCCTACACGCAAGTGTAATCGGGAGCGAACGGAATGTAGACGCGGTGCGGGAGGCAGGGGTCGACTGACGCGCCAATCGCGCGCTCGGATCGGCGCTACTTCATACCCCGCGTCCCGCTTGACCGCCAAAGAGACCTAAAAAACGACTTCTGCGCATCTAACGACTCTTGACAAGTTACGTGCCGGGGACTGTACCCTAGAAACAATTTCGTCTGTGATTTGAAAAATATTGTTATCTGTGAAATTTTTCGTGTTTTGTTTATGGCGGTCATAAAAGTTAAGTGTTTGTAAACAGTTAAAATATTGGAATTTCAGTGATAAAACTAGTTAAAAACTATTTGTGTGTAAACAATAATATAAGTAATAAGAACAAGTACAGGATTCGACTTTGTAAGTAAAATAATAGTTACGGAATTTCTGGGACGGAATTGACGGGGCTCCATTGACTACGCTTTCGATTATAAAGTATTTTTTTGGTTAGGTTACATTAATCGGTTTTGGTGCATTACCTTTTCATGGGAGTGGTACCAGGAGGTAAAGGGGACCCCCTTGTCTCCCCCCCCAAGCCTCACCACCCCGCCTGCGGCACGATACTAAATTTTTACCAAAAAATTGGTCACTTTTAAAAAATTAATAAAAAAAAAATTATGCTTCTCCGACAATTTTTTCCCCCCGCGGGGGGTTCCTATGACCTCGCTTCCTCCCCCCCCCAACCCCCAAGCTCCTACCTACAAGTATCCATTTAAGTGTCCTTCCCCGGGTACTTCCGGTTAACCTAGAATTGTCAATTTTGGTTAAAAGCAAGGTCTTAAAGGGAAAAGTCCGAAAAATAAAAAAAGTTGAACATTGTAATGTGTATGTTTTACATGGGTTTTTTACTTACATTTTTGGACATTATTAACCTAAAAATTTAAGCATTCGTCCTCCATAGGTAGCTTCATGCTCATTTCTTGGAGGCTTAGCAACGGCTTTGGCCTTTTACCTTGTAATTCATGTTATTATTCAAGTTTTTCTGTAGATTTTTATCTCTCTTGAATCTTTTGTTTACCTTTGTAATGTCAGTTAGTGACAGGCCTAGTTTTATTTTTAATTTATTGCTGGAGCTAGTTGTAGGTCGTATAGGTAAATCACATCGACCCCATTATCTTTTCTTTTTATTACTTTCCAAATTATAAAATGTCAATCATCTGGAGATGACAGGAGCCAGGTGGTGGATTTGGCAGCAAAGTTTTATAAGAGTGACCAGAGGAAGTTTCCCTCCTCTGAAGCTTTAAGTTCTAATCTCTCTTTGCCGCATTTTAAAAATGAAGTCGCTATAGCGAGGTGTGACATCGCACCGCGCGTCATCCACAACACCTTGATTCCTGATACTTGGGCTGCACGAGCCTGAGATGAAGACTGATGTTCCTCGGCCCTGCGCTGCCTGATGACTGATGTACCTACGCCCTCCTCCACGGCCTGAAGACTGATGTTTCTCGGCACTCTTCTACGGCCTAAAGACTGATGTTCCTCGGCCCTCCTCTACGGCCTGAGTGGATGTTTCCTTAGCTCTTCATTCCATCCTGTGCTCATCTTTAGTTCCATTCGCCGGCTTCCCTGGCCTAATTAGTGGATAGGTAGTTCTAGCCATAAGTTAGGTTATCTAATAATAAATTCTTATAACTCATCCCCTTGTGACTATTTCTTTTAACAGTGGAGTCTAACTTACAGTCTGGAGGGTAAGTTAGGTAGGTGAATGCTCACCTTACAGTTTTCTGGCTCCTACCAGGAAAATGTAACGTTACAAAATTAAGGTAAATTTTGGGACAAACTTAGAAGTTTTCGCGAATATCTAATAAATTTGCCCATATTTTTTTATCGTGTTGAGTCAGGGACTATAGATATCTGGTATAAATTTCAACTTGCTACCACCCGTTCCTAGGACAGACGGACAAGAAAGTGATCTTAAAAGGGTTCCTTTTTTACCTTTTGAGGTACGGAACCCTAAAAATATAATAATTTACTGCAAATTGATGTGGTACGTGTTGAAAGAAAGACTTGTGCTCAGTTCAAGGCGTTTATTGTAAGAGGGCGAAACCATAGACCCATCCATGAAGGACGGAAACAACTAAAGGCGTGTACATACACAACAATAAATATAAAAATAGTTGTTAAAGTTTCATTGACCAATAAATATCTAGTATGTACTGCGTGATATTTATTGGTCAATGAAACTTTAACAACTATTTTTAAAATTTCGAAAAATCTTTTGTAACTGTGGTCTATGAGTTCTTTGGGGTCCGTAAATATAATATAATATAACGGATTGTTATTTACTAATTATACGAAAACATAATTTAATTATGTAATACTAGCTGACCCGCGCAACTTCATCTGCGTCACATAATATAGCTTATAACATGTAATTTTGTGCATTCAATTATTTTGTGCATTCAGTTACAAACAAAAACCTTTTTAAATCCAAATTGCTTACCTCCCATAACATACGGCGTGATAATATGTAGCCTAAAGCCTTCCTTGGCTTACAAAAAACATTTTTGATGAATTTCAATTCAATCTATCCAGTAGTTTTGGCGTGAAGCCGTACCATACAAACAAACAGACAAACAGATAAAAAATCTTAAAAGTCACTTTTTGTCATCAGTTATGTTTTTATTATATTATAATAAAACAGTAAGGAAAGAAAAACTGTATATTGAGAATTTTCGAGAAAAAATAAGTGGCTTTTGTTAGAAAAACGTAACTGATGACAAAAGGATGTATAAATAATAATTTTACTTCGTGGCAATCTTTCAAATAATTATTATAACTTGGTAGTATTTCTTATATCTATGTTACTTCACCGCGGTTTTTAGAGAATTAAAAAATAATATTTTTTAAGAATTGCAACCTTCGTATGCATCTCTGATCTGACACATGACGCGGTACGTCACTTTTTTTTTCGCGCGTTATCGACACCGCAAGAAAAAATCTTTCTCGTCAAATTATTCATTTAAAACTAAGTTTACATTACATTTTAACAAAATGTCGAGTGACAGGAAGTGTACTAAGTGCATCTTTAGTGAAAATCGTAAACCCGAAACAGAAATCCGAGCATTTACAAATAACGCTCGCTACCGACCACGAAATTGGAAGGACATTATTTATCAGAAGACATCAGTAACGAAGCAGGAAAAGTGTATTCCTGGCAACAACTTGGATGCCCGACTTTAACTGACCCCCGGATACGCGATATCCACAGTGCTCATTGAAGCACTAAGGGGGTTGTAAGCTCGTTAAAGCTTTTTTCCTCCAGTGGGTACGCGATACCCCAGTAACACTACTACTGGTTACTAGCTGGATGGTAAACTATCAGTGGAGATACGAGATATCCTTTAGCTGAGTCTTTGAACGATGCTAACACTGAAAATCTAATGGCATAGCATTCAACGGCAGGACGCAGGTAAGTGCCATTTTCAAGACCAGTAACACCTCATGTTACTAGCTGCATGGTAAACTATCAGTGTGACACGCGGTGTCCAGCTAAATTTATTGAACAATGCTAGCACTGAAAATCTAATTGGCATCGCATCCAAATTGTCAGGTAAAAAAGCAGGCATTTTCATTACCTTGATCAGGTAATTACAAAATTGTGCTATATATCCATGACCATGCAGGTCGTAAGACGACCCTGCTTAACTTAGCACATCCCGTGTGTGTTATAACCTTGCAAATGCATTATACTCTCGCAGTAAATGTGGAACCATTCCTTGCCTGGATTCCCATCAGCGAGTAAAGTTGCTGGCTGGCTGACATACATTTGTCAGGACCACACATTCTTAAGTACGAGATACTAACAGCATGTTAAGCCCGTATAATGTGTTTTTAATAATAATAATAATAATTTATTTATTTCGAGCAACAAGACTCAAAGCGTTAGTAACAATATACTTACAAACTATGTTAGTAATACATTTACAAACAAAATAAAATAGAAAACAGATTGTGACATCATTGCTGCAAGGTGACAGGCGCTGGTTTAGCTTGAACATCAAGTATAAATTAATGTTACAAATATGTTTAACTAATGAAAACACCAGCCCAAAAAGTGTATTTATTCTATTTTGGTGGAAGTTATGCCAGACTATACAGGATATTTATTATACCTACATGCCTAAATACGAGATATTTACAGCATGTTATAATCCACACTATGTGTGTAAGCTTCGACGTCAAGTATGATATTATCAAAGAACCCTGTGGCTATGCCATAAACGTCATTTTGATCTTTCAGCGATGAAGTAATATTAACATTTAAGCATAACACTTTTCATTCAAATAATAGAACAAGATTCTTTGTTCACTTAATACTATGAGAGAACACCTGATGGAAAATGTTCCAGACACTTATGACAGACTTCTGTTCCACTACTATACATATGGTGAACCGGTGAACCAAGGTATTGAGATGTTCTAAACCAAATTAGAATGTTACTGTTATCATAAGCAAAGCAACCGATGAATGGCTTGAATGACACTGCATAACACAACCTACCAATGTGTAAGGTGTTGGATAGTCTGCTTGATAAAATTCTAGCTAAGCATATTGTTCTCGAGGATGCTCAGTTTGGTTTTAGACCGAACTTATCAACGGACAGTGCAATTTTATGCCTTAAGCAGACTGTCCAATATTATACAGACAGAAAGACTCCTGTAATGGCATGTTTCCTGGATTTATCGAACGCTTTCGACCTGGTCAATTATGACCTGCTCTGGTATAAGCTGACTCACGACACTACTGTCCCGGCTGATGTGATATCACTGTTTAGATATTGGTACAGTAGTCAAAAGAATACAGTTAAGTGGGCAGGCTCATATTCTGATATGTATGGGTTGGATTGTGGGGTGAGGCAGGGGGGGCTGAGCTCCCCCCGTCTTTTTAACCTATACATAAACAAACTGATAGGTAGGCTCAGTAGTACTAAAATCGGTTGTCACGTAGACGGTGTTTGCGTGAACAACATCAGTTACGCTGATGATATGGTGCTGCTGAGCCCATCTATCGGTGCAATGAGAAGGCTACTTAAAATTTGTGAAAGTTATGCAGTGTCACACGGGCTCAAAAACAATACCGGTAAGAGTGAATGGTTGGTTTTCAAATCGGGTACTTTAACCTACGATCAGCTGCTTGAACTTTCACTCTCTGGGTCTCCTTTAGGTCGGGTTTCGAGGTTTAAGTATTTGGGCCACTGGGTCACTGATGACTTAAAAGACAACGTAGACATAGACTGGGAGCGCAGGTCGCTGGCTGTCCGTTGCAACATGCTGGCCCGCAGGTTTGCACGCTGTACTGAACCGATAAAGATAACGCTTTTTAAGGCCTACTGCCAGTCGTTTTACACGTGCAGCCTGTGGACCAAGTATACCCAGCGGGCATACAGTGACCTGCGCGTACAGTACAACAACGCTTTCAGGGTGCTTTTGGGGTTGCCGTGGCGATGTAGTGTGTCAGGGATGTTCGCGGAAGCGTGCGTCGACGGGTTCGCTGCAATCATGCGGAAGTGATGCGCTTCGATGATGGCGCGCTTGCGCTCCTCCTCCAATGGCATCCTGAATGTGTTTTCAGACCGGTGGGACTCTCCTCTCCTACGAAGGTGGGTAAGTGTTCAGACACACTTAGCCAAATAAAGTTGTCATTCTAGTTGTTTAATTGTAAATTTAATTTAATACTAACATTAGGCTAAGTTATAATACTACTAACAATATATGGATGTAATTCTGAAATAAAATATTTGAATTTGAATTGAATGTTCAATGTCAACCTCGAGATTAAATTAATATTATTTATATTTTCTTTAATGAAATGAAACACCAAACCTATAAGGACAATAGTTATATTCTTAGCTTATTATGTATATTTCCAAATAACTAATACATGTAGCCAAAGAGATTTTACCACCAACAACAAGAAGATCAATTAATTTGTTTGTGCCTAGCACAATAAAATTCAAACACCCAAAAAAGTATCCCGTTAACAAGAATCTTTCAAGACTGAACACAATAATAGATACTGGAGTGCTAAGTCAGTAGCCCCAAAAGAGAACACATCAAGGATGGTACTGGAATGATTTAACCATATTATATACCAGTTATAAAGTAATGATCTGGGTACTTGGTTTAAGTACAATGGTTCAAGAAACCATTTTGTTATCAAATCTATACACCATAATGTCATAATACTCAAAACTATTAGTATTGAGAGGAAAAGGGTTATAGACTTACAAAGTTTGGAGGTCTTAACAGCCTGTCAATGTATAAATGGCATTAACAACTAAACCTGTTTTTAGTTTTAAATCAAATTGCAAAGTGGAACTAAAACCCACCCCAGCTTCGAACAAAGATAATATTCTTATCATCATTATGTATAAGCCCAATCTAAAATAACATCTCCAATAGTAACCCATTGCTTTATCTAGCAATCCATAGATGCAATATTAAATTATGGGTATATTAATCATGCAATTCATTTAAGTACCCCTTAAGTCCAAGAGTATTTTTGGAAGGGTTCCCATGACCAGATAGTTTTTCCTGCATTGCATTGCATTTTAAAATCACTTAAACCTTACCCATAATAATTAATCACCTTTCTTAATCATATTGTTGCTGACTCATACCTTAAAACTAAAATGAAATATAATTATTACTTTGACTGCCTATTATGAAGACAGTAGTAAAACATAACTTCATTGCTCTCTGGTTCCGGGCGTTGACCCCTATAATCAGCTGTAGCCTACTAGAAAATGAACCATGCTGAAAACAAATTAATCCCTATCAAATCATCATCTGTCTAGCCTTTTTCCAAGTTTATTGGGGTCGGCTTCCAGTCTAACCGGATGCAGCTGAATAATTAATCCCTATCAAATAACAACAGATAATTTGGCATGTCATCTACCTACATTGAATCATAACATAAAATTAAAATCACAATTAAAATACCCGAAAAGATAGAGGGCAGACATTACTGTGAGATTTATACAAACTCATAAAAAGAAATTTTAACTAAGAAATTTCATTTATTTTCAGTTTTCACTACCAATTGGAGTATTGGCTTTAAGAGTTTTATAGCTTTCTATTGAAAATAAGCACTAAAGTAAACCAAAAAGGGGGGGGGGGGGGGTGCATGCAAGTGCAGAGATCAATGGATTGTGACTAGAAGATAAAATGCCATACATTTCGTGTAGAGCTAATAAAATCCAACTAAAATTCATAACAATTGACAGTACATTACGGCAATGTAGCCAATTACCTACACAATGTTGACTGAATATGGTCAACACACATATCCACTAATTGCACAACATTATTTAGTCAATTCTTTAGAACTACTAGATGATTAAACAAGAGTGTTCGAGACCCTTGAAAGACATTGTCATGAAAACACTGCTGATTCTTGTAGAAGTACCTAATATTTGAAATAGTTTGGGAAATTACACTAATATAGCAAATATTTATCGTGGAGACCAGACCTCTAAGTATTATATTTTTTCTACTATGAAACCGCAAAAACTTATTGCTCCTTTACAAGGTGCCTGGGAAAACATAATAATAACAATGTTTTTATTTATATTGTTTCTATCATTATAGGAATAATAGGTTAAAAAATGAATTATAAACGAAATCATAATGTACAAAATGTACCAGACTAAAAGTATTAAGCAGAAATCAGTTTCTAAGACTTAAATACAAACAGTTTTGAGAAAATAGCTCAATCGTCCTTTTCGAGCTAATTGACTACATCTCAAATTCTGCTTTACCAGTAAGGAGTGGATCCCTTAACATTCATAATATTTAGTCATAAGTCTACCAGACCCTTAGCAAAATTTTGAGCTTTATTTATCGTATGTACTACTAGGTACTAATTAATAATAAAAACAGTTTAATTTACAGTATAATAAAGAGGTTTCTCTTTCTTTTCTTATTAATTGTATGTAACTATATTAATTGGTGATGATAGAGTGAATACTTTAATATCCACAATATTTGATCAAGGATCTACCTAGACCCTTAAAAAATGACTGAGCTTTATTGATAAGAAGTACTTACTACTAGGTACTGATTAATAAAATCATAATTCTCACGACAATAAAGTGAAGAGATTTCTGATTAATTGGTTGTAAAATTAATTGGAAACAGTGTTTTGAATGGACTCTGGCTCTTCTACTATTGAACAATAGTTAGACATTGTATGTGATCATAAAATCATTACATAAAAATTGTTATAGTTATACAATCACCTTTTGAGACGATATATCTATGGAGCTCTATACTTGCCTTGGTTGCACTCTTCTGTTGCAAGTATTTTAACAAAAGGCCCTAAGTGAATAAACATTGCCTTGGTTGCACTATTCTGTTGCAAGTATTTTAACAAAAGGCCCTAAGTGAATAAAAATAATGCCAGTGGCATTCCTTGATAGTACTTCCAGACAATTCAACACTAAATAATGGAGTTGATGAGCCTTTTTTATTTGCAGACACATCTATTAAATACTAACACTACAACTGGATTTCAAATTATAAAATTACTTACTGAGAGATCTGAGGCTATCATTGCCTCAATCATAGAATCTATCAAAAGTATCATTAATTTCGTCATAGTTTGATAATACGAGCAAAATTTAGAAAACAAAGTCATTGATTGTTCTCCTAGCTCTAACTTTAACCCATTGGAGCAATAAAACAGTTATTAAAATATATCAAACCCTAATATTCGTAAGTTTGTCAGATTTCAAGTGAAAGGGGCATCTAAACTCCAGAATTAAACTCTCACTATACAACCAAAACAACAGCTCAAATTAGAGCTGGCATCAACGAAGTCAGACATAATGTGGATTACATGGTTATCAAAGTTATTTTATAAAATATAATATATTTATTGTAAAGTATCATTGAAGCTTTAATATTGAAGCTTTAATATTCTTACAGAAGAAGGTCCAATGTAATTATCACAAATCAACATTCAGAATTACTTGCATTTTAATCAGTTAATAAATTAATTATTGCAGCCAACTCTGAACATCTACCAAGTTATAATAATTATTTGAAAGATTGCCACGAAGAAAAAAATAATTACCCACCCGCCGCTATAATATAGTTAACACTAACAGCCCCAAAGCTGCAATAATTAGTCTACCTAATTCAATTTTAACCTTTCAGGAAAACATAGTGAATGTAGGTATTTGGAACTACTCTGTACATAAAACAGAGATTGTTCCAATGATAAGATCTCTAAAAAAAGTGACGTACCGCGTCATGTGTCAGATCAGAGATGCATACGAAGGTTGCAATTCTTAAAAAATATTATTTTTTAATTCTCTAAAAACCGCGGTGAAGTAACGTAGATAAGAAATACTACCAAATTATAATAATTATTTTTCAGATTGCCACTCATAAAATTAGAATCAAGACTTCGCTTAACAGGTAAGCTCGTTTGATTCCCAATTATGTATACATCAAACATCGAGATCAATCTCAAAACTCAGGATAGTTTGGTTAAGCAGACGACAACCTCATTGGTTGACCTGCGAGATTCCATTGAAAAAAAAAAAACGTTTTTAACTTAACTTAGTCCAGTTTGGTAACTATCTTAACTTCACTAAGAATAACTTGACATTGTCTTGATCTGCCAGATTTAGCGCCACCTACCACGTCCAATAACCATCCAAGGATTCACTCAAACGCTAACAAAAAAAAACAAGTTCAGTCACATACACACATCAAAAAAAGTTTGTGATCACTAGCATAAGCTGATATAATTTTTTAAATTGAACTTTATCAAGAAAAAAACTTTGCTGTGTGTTTCTTTTTAAATAGAAATACCCTGTTTGAAATTAAAAAATAAAACTATTTTTTATCTACACTTCTACACTAATATTATAAAGAGGAAAGATTTGTATTTTTGTGTGTATGTTTGTAATGAAACTCAAAAACTACTTCGTCGATTTCAAAAATTCTTTCACCATTAGAAAGCTACATTCACTCTGAGTAATATAGGCTATTTTATCCCCGTTCTACCACGGAAACGGGAATTACGCGGGTTCAACCACGTGACGTCAGCTAGTTTTTTTTTTTATAAAAACGTAACAAAAAAGATTTCGAATTTTCAAAGTGATCACAAACAAACTTTTTTGATGCGTGTATACACATGCAGAAAAATAACTTAGTTATACTCGTATATAAAGATTATCAATTATTTTTTACAAGATTTAAATTTTATTTATTTATCTATTATATTATATCTATTTATTTATCTATTAAAGTGCTTGTGATAAAATAAAAGTCAAGAAAAATCAATGAAATACAGTATTAGAACTTCTATAAGTACTACATGGTTTAGAGGCTGATTTTTTGAAAACGTAATGGGTATAGTGAACCCATTTAAAGGTTCCGTACCCAAAGGGTAAAAACGGGACCCTATCACTAAGACTACACTGTCTGTCTGTCCGTCTGTCTGTCACCAGGCTGTATCTCATGAACCGTGATAGTTAGACAGTTTAATTTTCTAAGATGATGTATATCTGTTGCCAGTATAACACCAAAAAGGTACTAAAAACAGAATAAAATAAATACTAGGAGCCTCCCTTAAATATTTATTTTATACAACAAACGTGATTTTTTTTGCCGTTTTTTCTAATGTTGTATAGATAATGGAACGGAACCCTTCGTGCGCGAATCTAACTCGCACTTGGCCGGTTTTTATAAAATCAAAATCATCAAAATCAATCATTTCGTTGCCTGCGATTCTCAGTTTTTTGTCTATATGAACTTTTGCCCTTGTTTTTTTTTATTATTATCATCCTTCAGCTCTCATTGATGTGAAGAAAAAAAAGACGTCGCATATCAATTTCTTCGAACATGTCGACGCCACATGACTTCTATTTCTTCCTTAAATCTACCAAGTGCAGTATTGTAAATATTCTCGGTACCCACTCATACATTTATAGACGCAAGCTTACGATGAGACGACATCTTAGGCGTGGGACGAATAAGAGAGGCGTCGGGCGCAGGCGAGGCGCGGGCGTGGTGCCGATGCAGCGCAGAACAGGCGCGCTAATGGTGTCGGAAAGGCGAGGCGCGGGCGTACACAGGGATGCGTTTGAGGAATTCTAGTGTTTAAAATTCACTATCGTCGCGCATTTTCGCCGTCTAGTTCACCCCTGTGTACACTCTCGCCGGCATGCCACTGCTAACTGCAGGTGCGCCGAGGGCGAGGAATTGGCGCCCGCGCCGCGCCGTCTCAGTATGTCTCGCGCCTCACCTCATCTATACATTTATATGAAATTTCAGAGAAGTGGCGCCGCGCCCGCGTCTCGTCTGCACCCGATGCTTCTTGTATTTGTCTTACGCCTAAACTATTTATCGTTTTCATTTAGGTACATTTAAATTTTATACATATAGATATTTTATAATTGCAATGAGTTGTAAATCTTGATTGTGAAATGATGACAATCTGAACTCAAATTAACCTTCTTAGTAGATCTTTTAATTGAGCGTTGGTATTTCTGTAAAATAGTCCATAATTCCTGAAGCGTATACAGGATAAAATACGACGCAATTAATTGAATATTAATAAATACTAATATCCTCCTTGCAAGATATTCATTAGAGTTTTAACATCGGTATAGTTCCAGTGCTTTATATATTAATTAATTTAAACCGAACAATTATAGGTCTACTCTCAAAATAAAATATTTGCTAAAGTTTGTCAATTTTATATTGAAAACATGAATTCTGTACTCGTTTGTATTTGTGGAATTGTTTTAACCGTTCTGGCAGTTAATGCGTCGCAAGATGACCAGGATTCCGGTAAGTTAAGGACGAGACGAGATCGGTCAGATTTAGATTGAAGGTAAACGCGTGTAGGACTATAGGTGACCGTGACATTATTGACTTCTTCTTATTATTGTATCAATTCCTTCCGATTACACGGTTTGGGCCCAGGAGGTGGCCACGTTTATTGCAGCTGGAGAGGCGCTATTAAGGTCGTCAAGAGTCCACGTTAACAGAAACCTGGGTCACTCCAGCAGGTGGGGCATTGTTTGGTCCGGAGTACCGCACTCGCACTCTTGTAAGAATGAGATTGCTGCAAGATTTCGAGTGCAGAATCTTTGAATTTTAATGCAAGCCACGAATTATTAATTGTTTTATTATAATTGAAATTAAGAATGCTTAATAATGGACTATGAAAAATATTTTCAAGATTCTGTCAAGTATGGAGCATTAATTGGCTGTTTCCACCACCTTTGTACAAGTTCGTGTACTTTTAAGAAAATTGCATCGCCTTTTAATCTAAAGGGAGCGTCATTTTGCCTTGGTAGACTACCAACATAATAGTTAGATATCTATCTCTTCCTTTAAAATATTTTCTACATTGTCCTCTGTAGCCTGATTTGTATAAAAAATACCTTACCCAAAAAAAAGTTGGGGGAAGCGATTTACGTTAATGTCAAATCTTCACCTGCTTAGATCAATTTCTATAAAAAACGTCGCTTTTCAATTGTTCCAACAGTTCCAAGTTATCTTCGGTTATCTTATCAACATCAATATTAAATTTTATAGTTTTAGTAACGTCATCGAATACTAGCAGGTTACCAACTAAACCACCCAGTCTATAGGATTCTAAATCCCTACTTCGTGCAATTTCATTCGGCCCAACCATATTGTCATCCACTTTTATTACAATATTTGCTGAGACATTAGCATACGCGAAAAATTGTTTAAATTTTGAACAAAGGTACTCAAGTTTCCTTCCCTTTTTTGACTCGCTTCCACCAAAACCAATATTAAGGTTGCCAAAACTTACTGGTACTTTTTAGAAAATTTGCAGCGGCCAACTTGGGTGAGCAATTTTTCGCCTGATAGGTATACAGTATAAATCAACGATAGGGGTCATTGTGGAGAACTCAATAATTGTAAGAGGAAGAGATACGGCCGAAGAGCTGTCTCTCTCGTTTGCGACAAGATAGCGACAAGGATGAAATAACTCTAAGTCGATATTGTTTGTAGGTATTCACCTACAAACCATCGAAGTAAAAAAAAGTCATCCAGTAAATTCATACTGGATGACTTTTTTATCACTTTCCAAAATGGGTTATTAGGTGAACGGAGTAGAAGATTATCGCATACCTAGTTTTTTTTCTTTTTTCCACAGCTTAGAAAAAAATTGATCGAAGCGACAAAGATGAAATAACTCTAAGTCAATATTGTTTGTAGGTATTCACCTACAAACCATCGAAGTAAAAAAAAGTCATCCAGTATATTCATACTGGATGACTTTTTTATCACTTTCCAAAATGGGTTATTAGGTGAACGGAGTAGAAGATTATCGCATACCTAGTTTTTTTTCTTTTTTCCACAGCTTAGAAAAAATTGATCGATCATCAAAAAACGCTACAAATTTCAAGTAAACTTTTCATTTTAGAACAAAGAAAACGAAATTTTAGAAAAAAAAATATCGAATTTCAATATCGAATATCAAGCAATAACTAGTCCGTATCTAGCCGTCACACGGTGTGCAGTGTGCACGCGATGTCGCGATTTCTAAGTTTTCGAATTCTCGCGAAGTTGTCGTCCTGATACTGGTCTGTGTTGTGTTGTGCAAAACCAATGCAAAACTGTTGTGAGCTATGTCGCTCATTACTGTGAAGTGTAATAGTTGCAATGTTGTTATTAACGAGTTGTTGGCGTTTCTGCGAAACGTGTTGGACGTTATGGATGAAGATAGTGTGCACCAGTTGTGTACCTCGTCTTTCTCTGCGGAAGAAATAGTAAAGGCCAAGACTTTGTTGTTTGAGTCGGTGCCTACTGGGAAGAAGATGCCTCTTCGAAGAAAGGATGGCAAGAAGAAAATGTCACGAGACCTTGATGACATGATTTGTCTGTTAAAAGGATCTAATCCCAATCTTTTCCCGATATTTGTGGCTAGGGAGCTACATAGGCTTCCTCCAGTCTCCTTCGACCATGTGGATGTCACCCGACTCCTAAAGGACGTAGCGAAACTGCAGAACAAGGTTAGTGTTTTAGAAGAAAAAGTTGTCACAACAGAACAATTTGATCGCTTTAAGTTAGAAGTAGAAAACATGAAACATGCATCGTTAACTGACACTTACACGATCAACAGAAACATTAACAAAAGGAGAGGAGCATGTTTACAAAACAGTATTACTCTGGACAGTGGCCCTATAGGCTTAGAATATGTGCCCATAAAATATTCTCAAATAACAGCTGATTCAAACACAAACGCTTCGCTTCGCTTGTTTATTATTTATTCCTTTATCCTTTTTTTTTTTTTTTCCTTTTATATTTTTTTTTTCCTTTTTTTATACAATCTGACATTTAATATTTTGACATGTATTTTATTATTTTTTATACACTCCGACATTTAATGTTTTGACATGTATTTTATAATTTTTTACTTTTTTTATTTTTTTATTATTTTATTTGACATTTACTGATTTGACATGAATACTTATTTTGTTAAGTATTCTACTTTTTTTTATCATCATTGTGACTTTTAATGATTTTTGTGATTTTTATTTACTTTCTTTTGAATAGAACTTGTTATGAATTTTATATGATTATTGTGAATGTGGAGACCATGTGGGTCACATTTATATTTTTTGTTTATTTTTTCCCACAACTGTCTGGCAGTTTGAGTACTCTAAGCGACCTACCCAAATGTCCTTTCTTTGGTATTGTTCGTCGTTTCGTTGAGCTCCTTGAGTTATAAGTCGAGCTACACGTTAACTGACAAATGCTTGCACTGACTGGACAGGTCCACTCAAATCTGTATGGTTCTTTCTTCAAAAGACCATCTCAGACACTAATCTGCATAGTCCTCATGTGAATTGAGCAAGATTGTCTGGACTTTAAAAGAGACTATGACCTCTGAGTTTGTTTCGGCTGTTTCTTCTCAGAGTAGTCAGGTACGAAACACCGGCCCCATCTAGTTTAAAAAAAATACGTGTAAAAGTGTTTGTAAAAACCTACTTGCAATATAAACATCATTTATCATTTATCATTTAACGGCCGAACGGCAAAAAGCACGTCAACAACAGCTGATCAGTGCGATTATAGCTGCGTCTCTGTTTTACAAACACAACAAAGTGGGACGGAGAATAGTAGGCACACAAGGCACGTCAGTGGTGAGCGAGACGGGTCGGCAGCTGCGCTGAGTGTGAGTGAGACCGAGTGCATGACGAGCAAAATTACGACGTTGGGCGATAAGGAACAGGTTTCGTCGCCACCGGCTACCTGTGCGAAGATGTCCCCTACCAGTGGCCAGCGAGTGAGTGTTCTCAACTTCTCAAGGCGTCGTGTGACTCGATAGCGAGTGAAGCAAAAGCGTTGCCTTCGCCCGCGTCGTCGCCGCCGGAGGAGCGGGAGGTTCAGTGTGCGAGTTTGCGTAATAAACAAGTGAGTAGTGATCAAGTGCTAGGTGACAATGAATGGAAGTTAGTGCAGAATAAACGACACAAACAAAATAGGATTTCTAGTCAGAAGGAAAAGGCTTTAACTGTGCCAGAGGGTAAATTTCGGGCCGCGGATATAAAAGTGCCGTTGCTAATTTCCAATGTCAGTACTGAAGCCTGTGAAGATGACATTATTAATTATATAAAAGACAAAACAAGTGAAATAGTATCTCTTAAAAAGATCAACATGAAGTCATTTAGGAAGTACAATGCGTTTAAACTGTATGTTTCCAAATGTAAACTTGACTTTTTCCTAAATAATGAGCTATGGCCAGATGGCATTGTTTTTAGGCGTTATGTGCATTTTATGTACAGAACGAAGCCCCAGGAGTCTATAGTTAAAGTTAATTAATTATATTAATTCTAATGGGTACACAAAGAATTAACAATTACCTTAAATATGTTAGTTTTAACTGTAAGTCGGTTAAGAGATCGATAGATAATATTAAGGATTTATGTGTGTGGTCTAATGTGGTGGCCCTACAAGAGACCTGGTTACTTTCCCATGACATTCCAATGTTAGGAACAATAAGTCCTGACTTTGATTATACCGGTAAGTCGGCTGTGGATACCTCTGAGAGCCTATTGAAAGGAAGGCCTCATGGAGGGGTAGCCATTCTATGGAGGAAAGGCATCTTTGATTCCGTGTCTGTTGTTGACTGTAGTAGTCCTCGCTTGGTGGCCATCACAGCATCGTCGAAGGGCCGTAATATTCTTGTTTTTTCTGTGTATATGCCTACAAATTGTTCAGACAACTTACCTATTTTTACAGGTGTTGAGTGAAATTAGTGCTACGATAGCGAGCTGTGATATAGAAAATGTTTTTATGTTAGGCGATTTCAATGCCCACCCTCATGAGCTGTTCTATAAAGAATTAATTAACTTCTGTTCTGACCAATCTTGGATTTGTGCTGATGTAGAGAAATGGGGGTTGGACAGGGACACATACACTTTTATAAGTGATGTGTATGGGTGTAGGAGGTGGTTGGATCACTGCTTGGTATCTGTATCAGCGTGGCATACAATTGTCAGTGTTGACGTATCCGAGGATATTTACGTGTCGGATCATCTTCCCATTTGCATGGAATGTGATTTGGAAGTGATGCGGCCTAAAATTATGCCGCAGACCATCTGCCGTGATTCTGTGGTGTGGGGTGAAAGAACTAAGTCTGAAACGCTAAACTACCATAATATTTGTAACAGTAAGTTGCGAGATGTTGATTTCCCTCATGATTTTCAGAGTTGCGGTGGTGGACCGTGTAGTTTGGCTGCACATAAATCTGTGCTGGACAATTTGTATAGGCAGATTGTAGAAATACTTTGTGCGGCGGCTAGGCAGTCTAAAGTAACACACAACGGGGGGCCGAGACGGGGCAAGCGTGTGTGTGGATGGAATGAGCATGTAAGGGATGCTCATCGCGAGGCCAGGAATATTTTTCAGGCCTGGATAAATAACAAACGCCCCTCTTCGGGACCTATCTATGATAATATGCATGAGAAGCGAAAATGTTTTAAAAGCCGACTGAAATACTGTCAAAACCATGCTGAGCAGATTATTATGGATAGATTGGCCGAACAACGCGCTAATAAAAAAATCAGCGATTTCTGGAAATCCAATAGTAAGTTGGACGGGAAACCGGGACTCCCTACGAGTGTGGGTGGTATAAATGAACCTAGTGGGATCTCTAATATGTTCAAAGAGCATTTCGAGTTCAGTCCCTTCTCGGTCCCTCAACCGTGAAAGTAGATACTGAGCCCAACAGTCGTGGAGTTAAACCTCTAATGCGATTCTCAAGTAAGCAAGTGAGTGCAATCATAAATGGTATGAGCCGAGGCAAATCTCCAGGTCATGATGGGCTCAGTATTGAGCACTTGAAGCACGCGGGTGTACATCTGCCGCGAGTCCTGTCTATGTTTTTCACAATGTGTATTAGTCACGCGTACTTACCTGCTGATCTAATGAAGACCATCGTGACTCCCATTGTGAAAAATAGGACTGGAGATATTTCTGATCAGGGTAACTATCGTCCCATTTCTCTTGCGACTATAATAGCAAAGGTGTTGGACGGTGTGCTTGATACTTGCCTTAATGACTATATACATCTTCATGATGCTCAGTTCGGGTTTCGTCCCGGACTTTCAACTGAAAGCGCTATTTTGAGTCTCAAGCACACAGTTCAATACTATGTAGATCGCGGGACGCCGGTGTACGCCTGCTTCCTTGATCTCTCCAGAGCCTTCGATCTTGTCTCGTATGATGTGCTCTGGGGGAAAATGGCAAGCAGGGGTATACCCGCGGAAATATGTGGGCTATTCCAGTATTGGTACGGCAATCAGACCAATCACGTGAGTTGGGATGGTACGCTCTCTGAGCATTATAGGTTGGAGTGTGGGGTGAGACAAGGAGGTCTGACGTCCCCCAGGCTTTTTAACCTCTACGTAGATGACCTCATAGAGGGACTCAGCAGGATGCGTGTCGGATGCAGTGTTGGTGGTGTTAGCATTAACAACATCAGCTATGCGGACGATATGGTGCTGTTGGGTCCGTCTGCGGAGGCGGTGGGGAAATTACTTAAGAACGAACAAGTTAGCGGAACGAACTAGTTGGTGGGCGGGGTTAAAATGCATGCTATTTCATCCGACATCACGAGCGAAAGGGATAGACGCTGTAAAGAGCAGAAGGAAGCTACTGCGCGTACACATACACACTCCTAACGCTGAGTGACGCATACATGCGCAATTTCATTGAAGACGGGACGACATTGTAGCGGCGGCGGCGCGCGGCGCGGGTGCAATTGTGTAGTATCATCGTTGGCACGTGCTGGCGTATATGCGATTTATGTTTGAAGGACAACATAAACTCAAACTAATAGGTGTTGGAATTTACAACATAGGACAATCACTCAGTGAAACGTAATTATTATGCACCCAATTTAGTTGTTATTATGAAAGGACAAGCTCCTACATACATCCTATAATATTCCTAATAGGTAGACCCGCGACTTTGCGAGACGTGGCAATGAGTTCGCTTGCGAAAATGTAGGTAGGTAGTAATGTAGGTAGATATTGTTATTTAGTTTAAAAAATAATTTCATTGATATGACTTTATTTCTATACTTGTTTTTATAGGTTGTGCAACTATGTTACTACTTATGTTAAATACCTAGGTATTTACTTAGCCTAGCTAGTTACCTATAATTAAACCACAGGCGACTCCTGATTAGTACAGCCAGAGTCAGGATAATTGCTTTTTCGACAGCGTGACTTTGATCTGACTGTGAGTCTTGTTGTTGATTCATCAAATAAAAAAATATGTTATTTTGTAAATTGTTTATTGGCTGTTTATTTATTTACAATAGCGGTCTGTAATATTGTCTTATTATACATTTATCAACAATAGGCATTGTGCCGCTGACGTAGTATTGTAGTAAACTAGCGTAATGGATGTTGTTAAAATATGGAGCCAGTACCTATTTATTGTGTGGGTCAAGTAGTGATTTTTTAAATATAGGTACCTACCTACTCAGTAAAAAAAATATTTCGTTGCTATGGCTTCGTTATAGCTGTTGGATGATTCTCTGAAAATATTTCGTGTATATAATATAATAGGTTGACCTTCTATCCAGACAAAGAGTAAAGTAGGTACCTAAGTAACCATTTTTATCTTTGAAATTTTATTTAAAAATATGACGTAGGTACCTACCTTTTTTTTTTTTCGGTTGGGAAATCATCAAATAACTCCTCCCGCTCTGGGCGGAGCAGGAGGGAGTGTCAGACTTTTACTGACTAAAACCCATCCATGTTCCTTCATCGCCCTTTGTGTTCCGGGGCCACGGTATCTCTTTCGAACAGTCCCGCAACCCCGGCAGGCATCGGTCCTTACGGACCCCTTCCCTTTTGCTGACTCTCTTTGAGGCGCGCGTGGAACACGAACGCGCCGTCGACACGGCCTGTCGTCATGAGACGGACGGACGGCGGGCTAGCCCATAGCCCACCGTCCACAGGCCCGCGCCCACGGCGGCCGGGACGTTGAGAGGTTCTCTCCCTCTCATGTTCCGCCACCTCCTTTTCTAGCATTACTGCTTCGCAGAAGGAGGTGACGGCGTCCCATTCCGTCTCGCTCCGGACCATGGCTTGCACCAGGGCCGGACGCGAGAGGTCGCCGCCGCCGATCGCCGCTTCGAGGGCAACGTAGGTACCTACCTTATTTGCAGTATTAATCCTTACCCAAATAAGTACCTATGTCCATTATCTTGACAATTGAATTTAGATTAAAATTGTCTTTTACAGCTTAACATTTGATTGAATAGTTTAGAAATTATCACAGAATTAAAAAAAAGAAAAACACAAAAAGGTGAAAAATAACTTTTGCTTCAGAAGCCGGTGACAAAAACACCAAATCAATCAAAGTGTTTTTTATGTTTGTGTTTTTTTTAAGTCTGTTTTATTTTTTGCAAAAAATATTTTTAAGTACTTAGGTATTTATTTTTCCATTTTTAGTCGTTCCCAAACAAGCGGAGCTCGTGGCTAAATAATAACAGCCGCTCAGGTCGATCGTTAGGTTAAGCCGTGCTTGCCTAGGTTGGTCTGCGGATGGGTGACCACCCATTACATACCGAGTTTCCTCCGTGCCTCGGAAAGCACGTTATGCCGTTGGTCGGGCTGTCATTTGTAGATCTTTGACAGTCGTTAGGTAGTCAGCGGCCCTAAAAGTCTGACTGCCAGTCTTAGCAAGGGGTATCGTATTACACGTTACTAACTGGGTTGTGGTGGTCAGATAGGCAGATACTCCATGTATACTGGTATTCAGCTGCATCCGGTAAAACTGGAAGCCGACCCCAACATAGTTGGGAAAAGGCTGATGGTGGTAGTCGTTCCCAAACAAGTCGCCATAAATATTTATTATACCTACATTATTAACAATACATGTTATGGTAACAGGCTTATCCACTATAAATGAAACATAACATTTATTTATCTACTTACAACGGTTGTATTTAAACCAATTACTGTAACTAAAACTAGAACTAAAAGAGTAAGAGATAACATTAAAATATACAAAATAACAAAGTAAAGGTTCACACATTCATAAATTGCTCTCACAATACATCTGACATGCCAACAAAATCTCTGTCCATCCATCCGCAAACATAGGTAGGTACTTACCTAACTTTCGAAATCTGGGGGTATTGTACAAATCTGCGTACTCCCTCAAAGCATACAGGCGTGATGTTACGTCATAAACAATAAAAATCCAAGCGACAATGACTACAGATTTCCGTCTATTTTTTTAAGAGTTCTCTTGTATATCTCCGAAGATCAGCATCAGATATTGGCCAAATTTAAATGGGACAAAAAAGAAATAAAAAAATAATTTTGAGAATCGGTCCACAAATGGGGGAGAAATCTGCTAACATTCATAATAAATAAAATCGAATTCAAACGCCACCCGTAAATCACTATCAAATCGGAATCCAAAGTCCAATGCCAGGGTCAGTAAAATTTTAAACAAATTCAAAATAATAAACACAAACTATCAATAAAGAAATATCGGTATCCAAAATTCAAGCCAGAGTTCAATGTTATAAAATAGTATACTCGTAATACGACAGCATGACGTGCCGGGCGGCAGCTAACCAAGTGAGCATGTGTGCACCCACAGACACTGCGCACACTCACGCGCTGCGTGCTTCCCCTCTTCCCCACTGACAGGGGTGGCAACTTGTAGCGAAATGCAATATGATTTACAACGAAAACGGGTGCGCGAAATTCTTTATGCAGACCTTTGGGAGTACGGGTATCATGGAAAATCTATTGGATGTATCTGTTCAAAATAAAAATATTTTAACTTTTGAATAAATTATCTATTCTTGTATGGTTTTAGTTTTTCCATTTTCATACTACTTACGTCATTTATTTACGCCCAAAGATGAGTTAAAATTAGTGTTGAAATATGAAAGATTCGACGGTCATAACTTCCAAACCAATATTTTTTTTCCAATTCTGCTTCCATACAGGGCTAGATAATGAAAAAACCAGTTGATACAAATTTTAATTTTGAACCTACACCGTCAAACAAACGAGTAATCACCAGACTACGTTTGTATGGAAGAATGACTGACTTGTGCAACCTTAAGACTTGTGAAGCCTACGCTGCCGCGCATGGTTTAACTTATAATGTTAAAAAATGTGAGTACATGGTCTTTAAGGTCGGCGGCAAATGGTGGGAAGAGGGACCCGAGCTGCTTATAAATGGGTCAGTAATTCGTAAAGTATCTTCTTTTAAATACTTGGGTCATTTTCTGTCCGATGACCTTAAAGACGATGTAGATATAGAAAGGGAGCGCAGGGCACTTGCCGTCCGGTGCAATATGTTGATCCGTAGATTTGCTCGGTGTACGGACCTAGTTAAAATCACCCTTTTCAAGGCTTACTGTCAGAGTCTGTACACGGGTAATCTATGGATCAATTACACCAAAAGGTCGCTAGATGCCCTGCGCGTCCAGTATAATAATGCCTTCAGGATGTTGTTGAGACTACCTCGCTTCTGCAGTGCGTCGGGGATGTTCGCGCAAGCTCGTACCGACGGGTTTCACGCGATGGTCCGTAAAAAAAGTGCCTCGCTACTCAGGAGAGTGAGAGATAGTCGCAACAGCATCCTGAGAACTGTAGCGGAGAGCTACAGCTCTCCAATTGTATTTTTTCTTGTGCAGAGGGTAATTGGTACTAAGACTAGATAATAAGTTATCTAATATTATGTTACTAACACTCTATGGATCTTTTTGTGTCCGAAATAAAATAAATTATTATTATTATTATTATATTAATACGCGTATGATTTTAATTACGATTTTTTGTTTTAATTTTTCAAAAATAAAAATAACTAAGTTTGCTTATATTTGCATAATAGAGTATATTATTATGCAAATATTAGCAAACTTAGTTATTTCAGCATACAATCAGCTATTATAACCATTTTTTGGAAAGTAATAGAAAAGTCAGCCTGTATAAAATTAACAAAAGTAACTTGTCACACGATTGCACAAAGACAGTACTCGAGTGAAGTGTACTAACATAGTTTTTAAGTTTATACACTAACACACATTGTTTTATTATAATATACCTATATTTTCAGGCTACTTCGGCCCATAGATTTGAGCTTAGAGACTAACTTACAGGTTTTATTAGTTTTATTAAATTAAGTTAACTTATTTCGTGCAGCCGAAGTGCGGGGCGTTTTGCACGGCACGCGAACATAAACGACATTATCCGACGAGCTCTTGTCACCGTCGGCGTTCCAGCTGTTTTAGAACCTAATGGCTTGGCACGCGACGATGGCAAGAGACCGGACGGCATGTCTTTGTTTCCTTGGAAGATGGGTAGGCCCTTAGTATGGGACGCGACTTGCGTCGATACTCTTGCGCCTTCTCATCTTCCAAGTTCGTCGTGCTGTGCTGGCGCTGCTGCTGCGGCTGCAGAGAACCTCAAACGGCGTAAATATAGAAACCTTTGTGGTAACTATATTTTTGAGCCGTTTGGGGTTGAAACTCTAGGGCCGTGGGGTCCGAGTGCCCATAGTCTGTTCAAAGAACTTTCAAAACGCCTAGTTGACGCTTCCCGTGACCCAAGAGCTGGCTTTTACCTTGGTCAGAGGCTAAGTGTTGCCATACAACGTGGCAACGCCGCCAGTCTCTTGGGCACATTACCAGCTGACAGCGCGAGCGTTGAGGAGGAGTTTTTCGATGCCCTTTTATAGTTTGTTGTTAGTTTATTTATTTTAGTTTATTTAATACTTAGTTTTTAATTAATTATGGCAATGAATTAATTAAGTTACAAAAAACATATAGGTAATTTATAAACCTTTCATCTTTTGATAAAAGGTAATAAAAAATAAAAATAAAAACTCGAATGCGTAAAAAATAACTAATCATTTTAAATAAAAACTGTAAAGAATAAAACAAGTTCAGGAGACAGGACATATTTTTTTTTTTACACTTTTTAGTTACTTAGATATTATCATACCATTTTAAAATCCTCATGATGAACCCTTTATCAAGCCGTTCAGGCTGCAGAGTGTGTCAAACATTTGAATTTGGCGCCAGAAATCAACCATTTTTTTTTGTTATACCCAGTGACACTTCCACAGTAAATACAAATCTAACAACACCTCTCAAGCTAAAATCCAACGAGCCGTTCAAGCCACAGAGCGTGCCAAATAATTATACATATATACATACATACTTACATACATACTCTCTAAAAACATAACCCTCCTTCTGGCGCAGTCGGGTAAAAAATATTGGCAATATTATGAAAATTTAAATTCTAATAAAAAAATGTTGTCTTGTATTTTTTATTTATCGAGTTATGTCATTATTGTCGCAAAAAATCGATTTTTGTAACACACTGACTGAAACTGACTAAAAATAAAGAACATACTAGCTCAAAAGGGATAACTTCTACATGGTAAATATCCCGTTTTCAGTGTTAAAAATGTATCTTTTACACTTTAAAACAATACCTCCTTCGAACTTCGCCGCAGTTGGCTAAAATAAAGTGATTTTTTTTTCTTTGGTTCCAGGTAAACCGCAATCAGTTATACTCAGGCCGCCATTTTATTTCGGTTACAAAACAGGGGATTATTTGGATTCGACAATATCACTAATCAATTTGTCGCCTGATGTAGTCTATATGTTAAACTATTTAGAAGGTAAGCTTGTGGACTCTTCTAAGAAAACCTGTATCTTCAAGTGGGCAGTGTGGACTGGGTAACAACTTAAGTGACTTGTTAAGGCCCTTCTAACCCTAAAATTAGCAACTCTATTTGTGGTGGTTCAAACTTCGTTTGAAATACTGTTAGAATAAAATTCTAATCAGGTTGCACTACAAAGCGATTGTTACGTCAGTCACTGCGGCCGAATAGTGCGAAATGAGTGGTTTTTTGCGATTTACAAAAAAAAATCTTTTGATTGCACTAAAATAATAAAACACATAAGACCTGCTTTAAATAGTTAGTTCAGTTAGTATGCAAAGTTTCATGATCTAATTTGAAGTACTTTTTGAATACCAGCGGTTTATTGTTCGATTTGGAGGTAACTTTGGATTTTTTCTATCGAGAAAAGTTTATGGAATCGTGTTTTTGTTACACACAAGACTTAGCATTAATCATCAACTTTACCATATATTTATTTCAAAATTAATGCTGCTGTATTTTAAGCGTGACGGAGCATCATGCTAAGCCATTTGAGGGATATATAGCCCTTAATTATTACTTTCTTACATAGAGCACAACTGTACTTCGAAAAATATCTTACTATAAATTATTTAATATGATTTAAATAAACATAATTTTATTTCTTAAATGAACTTTTAGACTCTGAAGTAGATGTGAAGAGAAGAATAGAGAAATCTGCTGGAAGAGAAGATTATTTAGTACATCATCAATTATTGGGAAAAAACATAACCGTCTACATACGATTATTTAATAAAAATAGCTGGTGTATGACCATCCAGATCTTTGGAGGCCAAGCTGTGGACAGCAACAGGACAGCTTACCCAGGATTTCACTGTAAGATAATTTAAATCATCATTGTCATCCATATTTCAATTTATTTGGAATCTGCTTCTATCTCAGTAATGCCCCGTCTAGCACATCTACAGAACCCATCCTTCGTTCGTTTGGTGTTCCCCAACGGTTGTACTTTTAACTTCTTGTTGGTGTCTTAGTAGGGATGATGACTGACTCAAAAAAATATGATTCTGTTTAGTCCGTCAGTCAGATTCTACCCTATTTTGTCACTATGCTTTTCATCCATACATTTTAAGATGGGTGTTCACTATCAATTGTGACGAGCTAATTTATGATTATGCAAATGTTGGAAACTTTGACTTCGTCCTGGGTTCGACTCCCGGGTTGGTGTTATAGTCCCTAAAATAACGCATAAGTATATATATGGGCTCAAATTCTAAAGGTATAATTAATATTGTTATCAATGACAATGTTTACATAAAATTAAACTTTTATTCCTTTTATTTTCTCGTATTAGGTCTCGTCATTGTGGGGTACACTACATTAATACGAAAAACTTTTTTCCGTAAGTCACAAATCCGGATTTCAAAATACCGATTTGAATAATTCCGAAGGGTTAAAAATTCCGAATATAACAACTCCGATTTATCATTAATCCTATTTCCATAATTCCTAAATTTCAATATTCGTTCATAATTACTATTTTCAAAATACTGCGTTTCAATAGATCGAATAACAAAAAGTCCCACTTATTGATAAGACGAAACATTAAAAATACAAATCCCGGTTATTAAAACACTGATTAATTAGAATTCAACTATGTGAGGCGCGCTCGCTACGCTCGCATTTTACATTACACACCCACTTTCTGTTACAAATATCATCGTCGCACTTGGCCTTCCGCATTCCAGCTCGCAAGACCCAATGCAGAAAAGCATTTAGCAATTCTGAGTTCTACTTTATTTCCTTGGTACCTATTTGGTTTCTGTCAATAAAACCTCATTTCAGCAGTTTATTCGTCACGTTTATTCGTCCTCATTTTTTATGTATTAGGTTCGATGCGATCCTTTAGAGATTTTTACCCGTGTTGGAGTAAAACTATCGAGTAATACTGAATGTGAGTAAGGTATGATTCCGAACCTCGCTGCACGCAGCCGTGCTGCCGCAGCAGTGCCGTCACGGTACTACTGGTCGGGAAAACAATCTCTATAAGCTTACCTGAGATTACATTCCGAGCTAGGCAGCAATGTCGCGGCAGCACTGCTGCACGTCAGTGTCCAGTAGTGACGCGTCTGCCGCCGCAGCAAGAGTACCTACGTGAATGTTGACAAGTAAATTGACAACAAAAGGATGAATTTCTCTGATTCAGTATAAATAATATATAATATATACGTAGTATAAACAAAAGTTGGGCATCAATCGACATCTTGTCAACTCAAAGTAAACTAACGAATACACAACAACGCATCACCACGAACAGAGCGACACTGCCGCCTTGCTCGGAATCAGCGTGGCAGGCAGCACTGCTGCGCAGCACCTTAGTGGCAGCACTGCAGTCACAGCACTGCTGCTTGTTGCCGAGTTCGGAATCACACCTTAAGAGTTTAAAATAAAAGTTAAACCCGCTTAATGACAAATAGATTCGCTCAAAAACTACTGCGTGGCTTAAACTTAACGGTGGAATGTGGCAGACCTATGCCTGCCCTTCCATAGTACAGGCATGATGTTTTAAAGTAAAATATGGATGTCCTTACAGATAACGAGCAGTGCTCAAGATCCTCTTCACCGTGTACCTTAGAGGTGGATATGAAAGATAAATGTGCAGGTAAGCCTTTTTACACACGATACAACGGAGTTACTTAAATATTATGACTTCATGGTTGGCGCAGTGTCTAAGCGATTGGCTGTTGCGCTGCGTGCCGCGGCCGGGTTCGATTCCCGCACGGAACAACCTTTTTTATGGCCTACAGATAGTTGTTCCAGGACTGGGTTTTTTGTAAACGCATCCACGACACAGGAGAAATCCTATTATGAGGTAACGTTTAAAAAAAACAAAGTTTAAAGCTTTTTCTATAAAAACGTTCATTTTAAGTGGGGTTTTCGTTTTTTTTTTTGTTAAATTTATATAAAGGGTTAAAGAAGCCGAAAAGCACCTGTCCTCCCCGGCATTTAGATTTTTTTTTTGTTCCACACAATACCTGGGAACCATCTAGTTACGGAGATATTTAGAGTCAAAGTTACAACTTTTTCACAACTTCTTTTTTTGTAAATTTAAACATGTTTTTATGTATTTTTTTTTATTTTTAACACCTTTACGACCCCCGAACTATCCAATCCACCCATCAACACAATGTTTTGAGTGCGTTACATTGAGTTTTACCGTAAAACATGATTTTTCACCCACCCCAAAAAAAGTCGTTTCCGGCTTCTTCATGACTCATTGATGTGGTTAGAGAGATCGCTTAAGTAAACCAGGAATAGCAGGCAGGTTCAGGATATTTTGTTAATAATAATTACGTTGAACTGCAAACTGCAACATACAATCAATACCTTTATGTTCCCAGACGTGCCCGATCGGGCACGGTGCATTGTTATTTTAATTGTGTCTGTAATTGCGGGTATCGATAGGTTAATTCACCTTAATATTATAATCACTTTTATTTTCTTGCGCTACCAAAACGAATCTATAACGAAGTATACTTTATCCAAATCATCTGTTTATGAGTTACGAAGGAACATAGAAACGGACATACATACCCACATACAGGCCAAACACATAACCCTCCTATTAGGCTTCGCCACAATCGGGTAATAAGAAATTAATAAATTAAAGTCATATTCAGACGAAACTTAATAAATCTTTAGTGGTGAACACTAACACACCCATGGTTGGGTAAAGCGTCAAGTTCAATAAAAATAATAATGAATTTCTTTGTTTTCAGATACACCTCAAGCAGATGTACTGAGACCACAATTTCATTTCGGTTACAACAAGGGGGATTATTTGAATGCGATGGTAAATTTCATAAATTTGTCACCTGCTGTGCGCTACAAAATATATATGGGAGATGGTGCTAAGTCGTGGCCCCTATCAACAATTGTACTAGATAACAGCTCAGGTGACTAGTAAATTAATATTTAACTCTATCTTAAGAAACACAACCGTACTTCGAAACATACCGTACGGTTCGGAGGAGTTTATTCTTATTTTTTTTGCTTGACATGCCATTGTTGTGAAAAGTGAAATCATAAACACATTGATATGATCAAAATAAAATCTATTTTTCTATTTAAACTAACCTTTAGAGTCTAATTATCATTATCATTAGCCTATTAATGTTCCCACTGCTGGGACACAGGCCTCCTCTCTATGAGAGGAAATGGGCTATAATCCACCTAGCGGACCCAGTGCGGGTTGGTAGATGTCATACGTCTTCGAAATTTTTGGTTGGACATGCCGGTTTCCTCACCTAGAGTCTAATAGTTTGTTTAAAATGTAAAATAAACTTTTCTTCTCTCTTTCTCTCTCTGCAGGAAGAACTTATAATTATTCGGTCCATCAACAATTATTGAATAAAACAAAAACGTGGTTATACGTGGCAGTATCTACTATAGACTGGTGTACGAGCATTAACTTATTCGATGGCAGACCTGCGGGCAATAACGGGACAGATGGCCCAGAATTTAACTGTAAGATAATTTTATATTACCTACAGACCGCGTCAGAAACTCCATACTTCGCTCCAAAACCCAAATAGCTGATGTTGGCCTTACAGCTGCAGGTTGAAGTGACACTGGGCTGCTCACATCTGCCGCATGTCGCAGGAGCAAAGGGCAAAAATGACCACTCAGTGGATACCAAGTGGTTCTCTATTGTATTACCTAACTTTTTTATTCATAATTTAAAGTGCCATAACTTTTTTTGTCCTAATCATCATTTGTCCGAATGATAACTTACTCGAACTTAATATCACATAATATCACATGCCATAAAATTGAAATTCCTAAATACAATATGCCCTAAACGCGTTTGTCATAAATATTACAATCAATAATATACAAAACACTTAAAATCGTTTTCAATAATAGTTATAAATCCTAAATAAAAAAAAAAAAATGTTTAGATCTTAATAATATTTTTAAAACAAACCGGTATGTTCCCAGACGTTCCCAAAAGGGAACAGAACATTGTTATTTTAATTGTGTACCTCGATTGTGTATCGGGTACCTACAGTAAAGTAAGTATTACTTAGCTTTTGCTATGCTATGAACTTCTCTCAACACAACACATTTTTATACAATATTGCTCTTATGAAATTTGTAAGAATTAAAAAGTAGAACCATCATATCGCAGAAAGTTCATAGTTAGAATCTTCTTTTGTTTTGCCATACATTTCATATAAGTAGTCACTAAAAGGCAGAAAATCAATCAATCGAACCGTCAATCATTATAAAACAGTTGAGTGTGAACATAATTATGTGGATTTTATTTTTCCCTGTAATAAGTATGCAAACAAACATGCAGCAAGCATGCAGCAAGCAGGCAGCAAGTATGCAGCAAGCACTCAGCAAGCATGCAGCAAGCATGCAACATGCTTGCAGCAACCATGCAAGCACGCATACAGTATGCAAGCAACCATGCAAGCGAGCAAGCAGCATGCAGCAAGCATGCAACAAGCTTGCAGCAACCATGCAAGCACGCATACAGTATGCAAGCAAGCATGCAGCATGCAAGCGAGCAAACAACATGCAGCAGGCATGGTTTCTGTCACGGCTCCGGCACTGCGGAGCTCCGGCGGTCCCACGCGAGCTTATCGTCGCAGATGTGTTTAACGCTCACCACCGCAGCTTCGGCTTGCTGGCCGGCTTCGCCGGCCATCCTCAGCAGCGGCGGCGAGTGTTACAACCACCTGCTCCTCAACTCGCGGGCCGCCTCGCCCCTCCGCGCCTACGCGATTTTAAATTACACTCTAGGGGTAGGGCAGACAAGACTGTCAGTGGGGTCAGATTTACAGCGATTCGTTTCAGTCACTAAAACCTAATTTTTAGCAAATGTTTTAGGACCAAAAATGTTATTACTCTTATATGGACATTAGGAATAATACGCATTATATAATATAATACTTAGGATAATTGACTTTATGGCATATAAAATTAGAAGATTCAATTATTATAGTATTCGATATTATGACAGAACAGTTTTAGAAATAAAGATTATTATGTAAAACAAAATTTCGGGATTTTGAACATTATGGTAACTGAAGTTTATAGCAAACGTTTTATGGATAATGATTTTCGGACAAAAATTTTTAGGAGATATAAGGGAGTACCATACCAAGTAGCAGGAAACGAAAACGCGGATAAAAAAGGAGATGGCGGGATGAGCTAGACTTTTTCGCAAAGGATTGGCCTACAATCGCACTTGATCGCGAAATGTGGAAGGAGGGAAGGGGGCTTGCCTTGCAGTGGGACAATATAGGCTTATAAAAATAATAATCCACCGACATACCAGAGTTGTCCATATTTTCGTCAAATATTTTATCCGTTACATTCGTGGTTCCCCGCTATTGTAGCAAGTTTCCTTTAACACCCCTCTACCCACCCGAAGTGCACTTCGCCCCCGCCACGCAAACAAGTCAAGTGCACCGAATGTGACCTTCACCCATGCTGTATGACGGATCCACATTTGCGCGAGTGTAGGTACTCACAGTGTACTGAATACTGCAGCTATCTGGAGTCTACCGCATTGCTACTCCTAGAGTACAATCTCCTTCGAGTTAAAAATAAAGTAAATTACAGGGTTGTTAATAATTTAGTTCTATTTTTAAATTAATGTCATTTATAATTTCATCCTGATTCTTTTTACTTTTCTAGTTTTACGTAATTTAACCCTGTAGCCGACGGGCATAGGGTTCGGGCCTCTGAGTGAAAGTTCTTGCTAAATTTCACACTACTTTGTGGTGGTACAACCCTATGTGGAGTGTACGGCATGTGATCGTCTTTAGATTGTCAAGTTCATAGAGTAGTTTTAGAATCAGCTAAGAGATACCATTGTCAACAGATAGGTAATTATTGCCTCATTAGTCTTTATGTCGTCTACATTTACGTTTATCCTAGTACATAGCATGGTCGGACAAAGTATAGCCACCGGTTCTCTGACTGGGTTCACCTTCGGTCATAATTAACCTACCGTGTCTCTTGACCTTGATAGATTAACTCTACTAATTAAGAAAGAACAATAATTATAT
The DNA here is from genome assembly GCA_905147715.2 of Xestia xanthographa. NCBI lineage: Eukaryota > Metazoa > Arthropoda > Insecta > Lepidoptera > Noctuidae > Xestia > Xestia xanthographa. The sequence continues at coordinate 6,444,428 of LR990667.1, read as the reverse complement.
TAGATTACTTCAATTTAATCAAATAAAATCTTGGTCTTATCAAATATCACCAACAACTTGACTCGTTATTTCTTAATGCAACTAAGAATGAGTGTTCCAGTTAGTTGAACACAGGTGAACTTTACTTTGTTGCGATACTATGGTATCTGCACTGATCAAGCCAAATTAGTGAGCGTCGAGGGGATTTCCTAGGGCCTGGCTCAAGGCCTGCCTTACGGCAGTTATTGGAGGTTTATAGACCTTCCCTTATGTACTTAACCCGCTGCGAAGCGATCATAATCATAGATGTGCTAAGCATCTTTTTACCTCCTGATCAGATATCTGATATATATTTTTATATATTTTCAAACTACGGAATTTAACTGGTTGGCCACCCAAAACAAATCAGGGATAGGTCTGAGAGGAGAGTGTGATTGACGCTCCCATTTGCACTTGTAGCCTTCCATATATGTACTAATTCTTGTGATATAATAAAAGGATGATAGCTGTAATAATAGAGGTCATTGAAACTAATCGATTGAACTATATCTGTTACCATCGTATCTCAGGGCCTCTTAACATGATTCTATTGCCTACTGGTTAAAGATTGATGTCTCGAGCTCTCGTCGTGTATGGTAGTACAGCTGGTCCCTGTTGCTCGTCGTGGTGAATGAGGAATTTAATTGAGTTTAGAGTGCAATTTTAATATCCGAATAGCTTATCTAAAGGATAAGCGATTCCCTCTCTTAAATCTCCCTCTCTCTCTACTTTGATCTCGTAATTAATAGTAGAACTAGTCTGGTTGTGCTATATTGATTTTATCAAGAATGTAAGTCGAAATTCTGTGTTGAGTTACTGTCTTTAATAGACGGGTTGCAAAAGTGTACCTATACAAGTGTTCAGAGTATATAAGTATCTGAAAGGGCAACAAACATAAAGATATTGAACAAAAGGGAAATTATTCTATAAAGAAAACCAGTTTTATAGTTTAGTTAATCAAAATCATTTATTTAATACAATCGGTGTAGATTCAGGGAAGGATAGGCAAAGTCAGCAATCTAGCTAACAGACGTTATAAAAGATCCAAATGGGACATCATGGTTTCGGTTATTATAAAGTACGATGTATCACTTCAACACAATTCACTTGTACTATTTACTTAGAGTATATATTTAATTAAAGAAAGATCAAGTTCTATTATTTTATTGGTTCAGAACTATGATCTATCCCAGTCATTATTTACTCAATTTGGGTATCCAATGCAATTTATGGCGATATAAGAAATACTTATCAATATCTAGAGTTACATTACTTTCGCTCGTTTGAGTTCATTTCTGTATTTTATATCTTTCTCAGAGCTGACTCGTTTATCATGACCTCCCGTGAGTTTACCGATTTGAGACAGGTTCTCATTTATTTTTGCCTTCCTGCCCATCATCACAAAACTGGTGTGTGAATTAACTCTAAATCCAACATTAGTGGAATTAGAGCCGATATTTGGGTTCCTATGGCTTCGAAATAATAACGGAAAAATCCAAATATCGAAACAGAAAAAACCGTTATTTTGCCAACAAACTTAAAATAAACACAATTTGCATATGTGTATAATATTCACGGTTATACGTACAAGTTACAAAAAGACGGCACAAACCGTTCTCCTCGAAAACATCCTAGTAAGACACACATATTAATGGAAGAAATTCACAATAAAATTTGACTGAAATTATCTATTAATCGTCCAATCAAATTTACATTAGGGACGTCTGTTCTTATGATAGTGACGGCTTTAAATGTTTGGATAGCCTGGGTAACGACACACACACAACCCTCATTTCTCCGGTCTCGTCTCTAGTGTCCATGCATCTTTTGTCAGGACAATTATGATAATCACCCCACTTAAGAATGCCTTGATGTAATAACTTTAATTTCTCGAAGTTTGGATGAGAATCAGGATTCATACTGATTAGAGGTTTTATTCAATTTTCTTATAGAATTTATATAGATTAGAAATTGTAAGTGTCGTCCCCGTTAATTAATGCAAACTCACGTGACTTGATAGTATTTTACTCACGAACAATTCACTATCGCGAATTGTTGAACGTAGTAGCGGCTTGAGAGACGCACTGAGTTTATAATTTTAGATCTAACACCAATTTTTACAAAAACAAAAGATAGGAATTGCAAATTATGCAACACTGCTTCTAAACTGCTAATAGGGCAGGAACGACCTCCGTCTCTGCAAGTCAGTTCCCAAGTGTCTCCCATCTGTTGCATCAGTTGCACTGTCTCCAAAAGATTGTTCAAGCTCCGCCTTCAATCGTTTCTGTAATTTTTAAAATACCCTTGAGAACAAATATTGCAAGCTCGTTATTGGTTGATCCCTTTCGCGTGGGTGTAACTTTACCCAGAGTACTTTGTGAAGCTTTTTCTAAGTAATTAAATTGACATATGTCGTGCAGTAAGTGCCCCGCAGAGGTTTTTTCTTAACAACATCCTTTAAATCTTTAGTAATACGAGACAGCAATTCAAATATTATTTCAAGTATCGGACCCAACTCCAAATGTCAAATAAATCTCTAATTATTTGACAGTTTAAGTTGCTTTTAGTGAATATTTCTAAGAAGTTAGCTCGTTTCCGTATGCCCTTTGTCTTATCTAGTGATTTACGCATTACAGATGTGATGTGTTCGTACTCACAGTTGTTTTTTTTTTATTACGTCAATAGATTCACTGCCCAACTAAACGTGAGAAAGATTTTTAATCCACGTGGACTCAGCATTTTGATAGCCATCTCAACTTTAATGAACAAACCAAGAACAATATCGAAAATCACATAATGGGTACGTTAGGCATTAATTAAACAGAACATTAGAGGTCTAAGATTGCCGGCTTTTTACGAGGGCGGTTCGAAACACGCCGCGTCTTACACGGGTCAGTGTCACCAGTAGACTGTTCTTCCCCCGGTACGCTTATTGGCGCCTGCTCCGCGGGTTGCGCGGTAAGAATCTCGGCGCCTGATTCGCTGCGATTAACAATGTCGCCAACCTCTATACTGTTCCCGCAATCATCCGATTGGATGTGGCTGACAGTACGGCCAACATTACTATCAACCTTATGGTCGTGGGGTTGCCGCGTTACATACTCCCCCTCTAGATCACGATTACGTCCTCGATCGTGGTCTAGCCCTACATTAAAGTCATTAGGAATGGGTTGCAAACGAGGTCGGCCTCGCTTTTTCTTCGGCTCAAGTGGTTGAGTGGACTCATCTACTCGTCCTCGAAAAGGGGTGAGCTGATTAGCGTGGAATTTGCCCTATACCTCACCAGGACTTCCATGAGATGCGATTAGGTATGTTGTTGGACTCAATTTCTTCTTCACAACATAAGGCCCATCTCTCTTAGGGAAAAACTTAGCCGTTTTTGACTTACTGGCATCGCTCAGCTGATGTGTAGCCAACAAAACTTTGTCATCTACTTTGAATTCTGGTCCTACTCTTCTTGAACGATCAGCGTAAATCTTCCTTCTGTCCTGCAGTTTTTCTACTCTGTCACGAACTTCACTTAAGAAGTTCAACAATCTTGATAGGTAGGGAGTGATCTGTGGTACAAAATTATCCTTCTGTAAGACCGCTATTGGATCATTATATACTTCTAACGGTGACCTCAGCTCACGTGCGAACGTCAAATATGCAGGAGTAACTCCTGTCGTTTCACAAACCACGCTGTTCATACTAAACCGTACTATCGGTAGCTGCTTAGGCCATGAGGGGTGATCCGTACCAACCAACAGAGCCAATTGTATCTTCATGTCCCGGTTTTTTCTTTCCGCTGGGTTGGCATCTGGGTGGTAGTAGGGTATCAAGTCTTGTGTAATGCCAAGAATAAACATGCACTTCTGCATGACTGCTGAAACAAATTGGACACCATTAATAATAAATAATAATAAAAAGTATTTATTTTCCAAAAAAACATAGCACTTTGCACTGTATACATTGTTTGAAAATAATATTTACATAATGATGCAATATTAGACTCTATCTTTTAAACTAGGACTAGCCTGTATCTTAAAAGATAGGGTTCAGCCAAGTGGATTCTGTTAATATTCACAACCAGAAACAAGTGAAGACAGTGTCAATGATTTGTACTAACAGCTGTACAGAAATAAAAATAAAATAATAACAAAAACTAATCATAAGTAACACAAGGAGTGTGAATGAGCAGACATGCAGTGAGCATGTGTATGTATGTATATGTGGTGGGGGTGTGTGGGTGTGTGTGGTATGTATGGGTTTGTGTGGTATGTGACTGTGTGGGTGTGGGTGTGTGGGGATGAGTGTAGGGGGGAAGTGATTCCGTGAATGTAATGAATATATAATAATTCGATGTAAAGTGTGATCTATGAGTACATATATTATATTATATTATGAGATGTAAGTTAGCAGATTCTCTGTTGCCACATAGTCCTGTTGTAATAGCCATTTATATAATTCTTTCTTTAACATATATCTATTTAAATCCAGTATGTTTAGCTTTTTGTGCAGATTTTTGTATAAATACTTACTTAAAACGTAAAATTGGTGTTGGGCAAAAGAGGTTTTATGTTTAACGCCTGAAGGAACATTTATGCGCTTTTTAGGGTTTGATTTGGGCATGGATCTATGAGTCCTGAGGGCTGACTGCAGAATGAACAGTTGTCTAACAGTTAAGACCTCGCAGTCCTCGTAGAGTTGTTTAGTTGGATATCGGTATGGTTTTTTACACATAACCTTTAGTACAGCTCTTTGAGCTCTCTCAGCTCTCAGCAAGTTGGTTTTTGATGCACCACCCCAAACAGTAATGCAATATCCAATTATAGACTGGCACAGTGCAAAATAAACCATTCTCAGTGTGCCCATATCAGCGGGATCTCTTAGCGATTTGAAAAACGTAGATGAGCCGCAATATTCTGGAAGTTATCATATCGAGCTGTTTGTCCCATCTAAGGCATTCATCAATTTGCAAGCCTAGATATTTGACACTATCGCATCTGTCCAGTGTAGGGCAAGTACAAGTATCAGATGAGCTCTGGCATGAGTGGGCAATTATTGTGAAGTCTTTAGAGGGCACAGTATTACGTCGGATTGCGAAAGGGATGTAACAGGTTTTATCTAAGTTAAGGGTTAGTAGGCTATCGTGAAACCAGTTCATGATCTGACTTAGTGCGTTTTCTGCCATTGTTTTGACCATATCCCAAGTTGGTCCATAAATGACGATTGCAGTGTCATCTGCATATGCGTAGATCTTGCAGTTAGGGAGAATCATTCTGCAGAGGTCATTCATGTAAACCAGGAACATAGTGGGCCCTAATATGCTTCCCTGGGGCACGCCGTATGTCACAGTTTCCTCATCACTAAGATGATCACCTATTTTAACCAGCTGAGAGCGATTTTTAAGATAGTCTTTAAACATATCTAGTGCTGTGCCTCGTACACCCAGACGCTCCATCCTTGCTAGGAGTTTGGGAACAGAAACTGTGTCGAAGGCCTTCGAGAGGTCTAAAAATATGCCCAAACATTTAGACCCACCATCAAGTTCCTTAGCCACAAATTGTGTAAGATCCAAAACAGCATCCTCTGTCGATACCCCAGCTTTGAAACCATACTGGTTATCCGCGATGATGTGATGTTTGTTCAAGAAGCCTTTGAGTTGCTTATTGAGGATCTTCTCAATTATTTTTGAAATTGCTGGCAGGATTGAGATTGGCCGATAGTTATTTACACAGTCTCTGTTCCCAGACTTGTATATTGGAAGAATGATAGCCTTTTTTAGTGCGTCAGGAAAAGTTCCAGTCTGAATACAACGATTGCAGATATAGGTTAACGGAGGCACTAGTTCCTTGCGACATTTTCTTAACAGAGATGATGATATTCCGTCCCAACCCACTGCACAGTCATTACGTAATTGTGAAATGATCGAATCAACTTCAGTTTCACTGACTTCAAGTAAGACAAGGGAGTCAATTGGGGTTAGACTTTCGCATCGATCGTTGTTCGAAGGTGTCGTGGTTTGCCTATTTGTTTTAATTATATCATCCGCTAGATTTTTACCAATGTTACTAAAAAATGAACATACCTGATTCACCGAGGACTGGGGACTATCGCATATTTTCAACAGCTTGTCAGGACTGGTGCGTACCTTACGTGTATTTGTTATTTCTTGAATGGTTTTCCACAGTTCTTTGGGATTGCATTGGGCTTTTTGAAGTTCACATTTTTCATAGGTTAGTTTAAGCTTTCGAAGCAAGTCATTGCAGAAATTTCTATAACGTGTGTAAGTTATCTTTAGGGTTGTATTGTTAGGTGATTTATTTAATCTCTTGTGCATTCGATCCCTATTCTGAATACATTTCAACAAGCCAGGCGTAATCCACGGTTTTAAGATTCTTTGTCTCCTTGGAATTATAATTTTAGATGTATTATTTATTATTACGGTAGTTATTAGTGATATAAATGTGTTAAGCAATTCATTTGTGTCTTGAATGTTATAAATATCCGTGAAGTTAATATTTTCTAAATCTGACTTAATTGCGTCTAAGTTAGGACGAGATTTAGAGAATTTTGGATTTTGGGTTCTTTTGGCATTTGCTAGCATCAATAGAATAGGTTTATGGTCTGTAATGTAAGATTCGAGTACTAATGTGGTAGATGGTAATTTTGACTTTAATAACACGTGATCTAAACAACTTTCTAGTCTGGTGGGCAATAAATGAGTAGGTATTAGGCCATGAGAAGCGTTTAAAATCAGATATTCCAAGCTATGTGGGTTACTATTTCCAGGTTTTATATCTATGTTTAGATCACCAATTAGTGCAATGTTCGGATATGAAGAGAGACCCTCTAATATATTATTTAGGCTGGAAAGGAAGTTTTCTATATGTGCCACAGTATTATAAGATGGAGAGCGGTAAATAGCAACAAATGCAAACTTGGAATCTATTTGACACACCAGAGTGTTTGAGTTAGTCAAGCAGGGTTCCCAAATTGTGGCGTTAAGGCTTAATTTAGAGTAAATAATTACACCTTCATTTTGATTCGAAGTTAGTTTCGTCGAGTGAGACAAGTAACCATTTAGTGCTGGAGGGTTGTTTATTTTACTAAGCCAACACTCGGTTAATACAATAACATCAATATCGAGTTTCGTTAAGCATACTAGTGCCTGTAATTGAGCAAAATTTTTCTTAACACTACGGATATTCATATGTAGTATTTTAATACTACTCTCAGAAGTAACAAAATAACTTGCGCAATCCTTTGGATTACATGAAAAGGAACTGCCTAGCCCAAGGTTGTCCAAGTCATCGTTAATGGTTTTTATAGAATCCATTTGTAATTTAAGTGAAAACTAAAAATTGGTTCAGGGTAATTAGGTATTACACAGAGTAGAATATGAGCGATATATCTCATTATAATATATGTCAATATGTGTTGTTGGGTGTATATGATAGTTTTGGTGTATAGTATCGTGAAAGAGTTTTGATTTGTGTATGTAATGTTTAGAGTGTATTGTATATGTTGCGAGTTGTTAACATAATTAAGCAAAGTAGAAATAATTAAGCAAGAACTAACTGAAGCTAGTCAGATTGAAATTAGGTTATCAAGATCCAGAAGACACTTTTCTGAATGGATTAAAACTTGCTTGTCACCTTCTATTTTACGTAAGAAGATGTTACTATTTGAGATCCAGCAGAATTTGTATTTATTATTCTTGGCGAATTCTCGTGCCTGATAGAATAACTTTTTGGTAGTAGAAGGCAACTGCTCCGCGATGTAAACCGGTTTTGGGTCACCGGGTAAACCAATGATGGCAGTATTTAATTTCTCATCCTTTCCTTTTCCCTTGTTATAATCCCTTACTGCCGTCATTAACGACTGTTTGGTTTGTACCGATGAGAACTCTGCAATAATTGGTCGCGAGGTAGCCGGACTGGAACTGGATGCCTTTCCTGGTAGCCGGTATACATCCCGTATGTTCGATTCCTGAACCGAGACTCCCACGGTACCGCAGATTCTAGAAACTGTTTTAATGAGGCTTGAACTAGTTTCAGTGTGTTCCAGCGGGATGTTACGAATCTCAATCCCGGACGATCGTGACTTGTACTGTAAGTCGAGGATTTTTTTTTCTAGGTTTTCTATATACTGCTTTTGCTGCAGGCGTTCCCTTCTTAAGTCCTCCACTTCCTTTTTCATGTCTTCAAACTGTTTGTTTATAAACGACATAGATTCTACCATCTTTTCATTTGACTTGCGAATTGCAACGTTAGACGCCTTTATTTCAGAATTTTGGGACTTAATTTCCCCTATATCAGCCAAAAGTTTGTTCATTAATGCGGCCTGTTCTGTTAGATATTTTGAGACGCTTGGGTCCTGTTCAATGTCCAAGTCACTTCCCGGCGAATCTCCTTTGCGAAAACGTTTGTTTCTATTTTTGTTGACGTAGTCGCTCATCGTTACTGCATTGTTAATATCGGGTTCGGATTGGGTCTGGTTTAAACTTGATGAATGAGGAGTAGTTGTCTTAGGGGGTGTGCGACGTACGGCTGCCATTTCTGATGGTAATAGTAGTAGAAAGTAATAGTCGGTATTTATCCGGCACCGTTCAACTATATATTATATTGTATATTACCAACGTAGTTCACCGTTTCAACGTTTAAAACAACCCGTTTTAATCATCACTCGTAGGTACAACCATCGATCGTGCGCGTAGCCGATACAGTTCGTAGGCGACTCGTAGCACAGGCTCGTAGCACATGCAGGCGTAGCACTGACGTCAGCCGCGCATACTCGACCGCTATTTCGAGGCCCGCTGCTACGAGCAAGGTGGCGAGTCAGCCGAGCAAGCAAGGATCCGAATCAGGGCGTCGCTGGTTCGATTCCCGCGAATCACAATCACTTTTAGGATGTTAGTTAAAGTAGCACTTGCACAAATGTTTGCGTCCTCTTCTAGGACCGCCCAGTGGGAGTCACCGACACGTAAAAACACTTAAAGAGTGACAAGGATTTGGTTATTACTAATTGCAACCAATCACTGAATTTATATTGAGGTATCACTTTAGACAACTGACACACGTCCACTCTAGACAACATCCACCGGCCGAATTGTCCGAAATAATGCGACGTGGTAAGCCGAACCGAAGGAAATACTCTTCTATGAGTACTCTTGCGCAGGTGATAGAGGTTGCTTCTTTGAGCGCATACAATTCTACCCATCTTGTCGCGGTATCCTCCACTAACAGGATCCACTTCTCCCCGTTTTCGCCCTCTGGCAGTGGTCCGAATAAGTCGATAGCCAAGACTTCATTGCGCTGGTTTAAAATCGGTGTTTGAATCAGACCAGGTGGCTTTTCATTTGTCGCTTTATAGCGTTGACATGAGGAACATGATTTTACGTAATCTGTAACTATTCTTCTCATACCAGGGAAAAAATAGTTTTGAGCTATCTTTTGGTACGTTCTCTCTATACCAGGATGACCTGCAATTGGCGCATCATGACAATCTCTCAGAATTTCCTCACGTATGCTTACAGGTATCACCAACTGCGGTGACTCGTTGTCTGTATCTGGGTTATAGCGGTAAAGGATACCACGTTCCATAATATAACCGCGTTCAGTCCAACGACGAGAGGAGACTTCTTCTGTACCTTCTAATTCCTTTATAATTTTATTGAAAACCGGGTCAGATTCTTGTGCTGCACGTAGCTCCTTAAGATCTCGCGTAGGCAAATCAATAATGACGGAACATATTCCACAGGTTTCGCGAGACTCATCTGTACAGACAGGGCGGCTGAGTGCGTCGGCGACTACATTTACCTTTCCGGGAGTGTACTCAAACCGGATGTCATAGGCCTGCAGTTTTAGTGCCCAACGCACCAAACGACCCGTAGGCGATTTTAATGACAGCAGCCATTTCAAAGGTTGGTGATCACTGGCTATAATAACTGGATGGCCATCAATGTAACCCTGCATACGGTCGACTGCCCAAATGACCGCCAGAGCCTCCCGCTCCGTGGTCGAATAATTTCGCTCTGCTGCTGACAACAGACAACTGGCAAATTCAATAGGTCGTTCTTCATTCTTTTCTCCTTGAAGTAACACTGCGCCTATAGCGTAGTTGCTCGCATCTGTGCGCAGGATGAATGGTTTAGAGTAGTCTGCCTGTATTAGGATCGGCGCTGACGTCAGAAGTCTTTTTAAATGACTGAAAGCTTCAGCTTGTTCTGGTCCCCATATCCAAAGTTGATTTTTCCTCGTCAACCTTGTCAGTGGCTCTGCTACCTCTAAAAACTTTGGAATAAATTTCCTAAACCAGGAACATGTTTGTATGAATGTTCTGAGGTGTCCCAGCGAAGACGGCTCTTTCATGTCTAAGATGGCTTGAATCTTCCCTTCATCAGCTGAGACTCCCTCCTGTGAGATCACATGACCTAAATATTTAACAGATTCTCTTGCAACTACGCATTTTTCTCGGTTCGCACGCAATTTGAACTTCATCAGCTGTTCAAAAACGATTCGCAGGTCTTCCAGGTGCCTGGAAAAATCACCCTGCGTTATAATTAACAAATCGTCCAAATACCCTAGTATTGTAACATCCTTTAATGCTGAACCGGATCGCATTCTGTCTATCAAACGCTGAAAAGTGGCCGGTCCGTTCTTCAGACCGAACGGCATCCTTTTAAAACGGAAGGTTCCTGAAGGAGTGACGAAAGCCGTCTTATCCCTATCCTCCTCCTTAACTGACACTTGCCAGTATCCAGATCGCAAATCTATTGTACTCATGTGGCAACGTCCGCGTTTAGTAGATTGCAGCAGTTCATCAATGCGAGGCATTCGATAGGCGTCCGTTTTTGTAATTGAATTTAACTTTCGATAGTCGACGCAGAAACGAAAACTGCCGTCACGTTTAGGTACTAGCAATTTTCAATAATATCTTCAGCCAACATCTTGGTAAGCTCTTGCTGCATAATCTCCTTCTTTGCAGGTGTCAGGCGATATGGAGGTGTCGCTATCGGAGAACTATTTCCCGTGTCGATATGATGTTCCCCATATGGAGTCGGCTCCCCAATTGGATTAAACATCTCATGAAAATCCGTGAGTAATTGGGCAAGCTCCTCATGCTCCTGATCCTCTAACCCTGCACCCTCGTCATCGCGTAAAACATTCATCGCGGCGTATGAATGACGAGGCGAGAAGGTTTCTGAAATCAATGTATACTTTTGATCTCTACTATCCGAAAAATGCCAAAGGCACTGCTTGAAATCGATAACAAGTCTGGCACTGTTAATAAAATCGATACCTAAAACTGTTTCATTATCTTTCGCTTCGGGGAAAATTATGAACTCGGTGGGCACAATTTTCTGAAAAAGTTTCACCGTTACCTTTGCAACAAGCACCTCCATCAGGCGCGTGCAGCCATCCGCTAGGCGAATGTTTCTAGTGCACTGTTGTAAAGGATGGCCTTTTTTCACTAAAATACGAAAAAGTGTGTGTGACCGGCAATACAGCCCCTAGACTCATCATTCTACCGGCCAAAAGTGTACTGTGCTTTTGTATCGCTCCGCAGTAATAAATAGTTTTTATACAGTTAAAAGTTGTTCTCGGTTTAGTGTTGGTGACAAATTTGTTTTTGGACATACGTACTAACTGTGAGTGGAACAAATTACACAATAATATTACAAAAAGAAGACATTTCTTAAGAAATAATAAGTGAACTTTTGTTAATATACCCAACCGCACACCTAATACAGAGCCCTTGACGCAAACGCGTAAGCTACGCCTATTTACGCGAACATAAGACCTTTTGGTCGCGAACTCCAAGTCGCTCACTCGCCGTGGGCCTTTATTAGTGTGCACTTCTCGGTGTGGGCATTTTATAGTGTGCGCTTTCAATTAAATTTAGAAAAAATATTTTTTTCTGAATTAATATGGCTGAATCAGAATCTTCACCTTCAAAAGAAAACTCTGAAAGGTCCCCCACCAGACCGGGAGAAAATGTAACCTCGCGTGCCAAAAAAAGAGTGGCTTTGTCGTCACCACCGGTTAGCAACTCTAGTACCTTGACTAAGGCCGATGTGCAAGACATAGTAGAGGCAGTAATAAAAACTGCAATGACTGACATGCTTGCGAAATTAAATGCTAATATGAATTCAGAGCTTAAATCAATCAGGGAAGAATTGAAGGAAGTAAACGAAGCTATGTCTTTCATGAACAGCCAATATGAATCTGCTATTTTGGAAACCAAAAAATCTGCACAAACTATAAAGGATCTTGAAACCAAAAATGAACTAATGTCCAACACAATTGTAAAACTCACGAATCGCGTAAACCAGATGGAACAACATGCTAGATCCAGCAATATTGAGATTCAATGCGTTCCAGAGAACAAAACAGAGAATGTTATCAGCCTGACAAAACATCTGGGGTCGGCCATAGGCTGTGCCATTACGGATAATGATATTTTAAGCTGCACACGAATTGCCAAAATAAACCGTGACTCTCCAAGGCCTCGATCAATCGTCACTCAGTTCAGCTCCCCAAGACTCCGTGATCAATTTTTGGCAGCCTCGATCGACTTCAACAAGAAACACAGTCAAGACAAATTGAACTCTACTCATATTGGATTGGCGGGATCTAAAAAACCTATCTACGTAATGGAGCATCTGTCGGCGACCAATAAGGAAATCCACGCCGCAGCAAGAACCAAAGCTAGAGAATTAGGATTCCAATTTGTGTGGATCAGAAGCGGTCGTATTTTAATGCGTAAAGACATTACATCGGAACATATAGTGATAAAAGATCTAGCAACTTTAGATAGGTTAAAATAAGTTTAACTTTGTAGAAGCTTATAAGCATGTCAATTGTATTGCACAAACAAAATTCAACTTGTCTAATATTGAGATTTACTATCAAAATGTAAGAGGCCTGCGGACGAAAACTCACGATTTTTTATGTAAAATAGCAACATGTAACTACGATATTATAATTCTGACAGAAACTTGGCTTAATAATAGTATATGCAATAAAGAACTGTTTGATGGTAGGTACTTGGTCTATAGAAGAGACAGGGAAAGCTCCGGCTACCACTGGGATAAGGATGGCGGAGGTGTCTTGATTGCAGTATCTAAAAAACTAGTCTCAAAAAGATTACTGCATAGACAAAGTAATTGTGAGGATCTATGGGTGTCTGTAGATATACCGTGCGAGCGCTCGAGGCAACTCCGCCGTCTTGATCTCTGTGCAGTCTACCTGCCACCACCGGTCTCTAAATCAATGTTGGAACATTTTATTGGGAATTGTAATTCTTACCAGGATAACCATAATGCGTACACATGCATTGTAGGAGATTTTAACTTGAGAACTATAAACTGGAATGACCTTAACAATCCTCTTAAAAATCAGCACATTAGTAGTCTCGATCAACTTCTTATTGATTTTACATCAGTTAATAGTCTTCGACAATGCAATAATGTTACCAACAAAAACAGTAGACTACTGGATGTTGTATTGGTGGACGTTCCAGGTTGTTGCGTTAGTGAAGCGGATCCTTTAAGTATTATAGACCCTCACCATCCTCCGTTAGATGTACAAATAACATTGACAGAGTCGCTAAAACTAAAATCAAATAGCATTGCAAAAAGAAACTTTCATAAGGCCGACTATGAAGCAATAAACAAGCATTTAAAGGAAAAAGACTGGGAAGAGTGTCTGGGATGTTGCAGTAGTGTTGACGAAATGGTGGAAGTTTTCTACTGCGTTATTGGATCAGCTATCAAAACTTTTGTACCTATCATCTGAAAGCAAAGTAGTAGTGTTCCAATATGGTTTGATAAGAAACTTCTTAATTTATTAAAAGAAAAAAACAAACTTCGTATTAGGTATAAAAAGTACAAGAATCCCCTTGACAAGCTATCACTCAGGTTAATCTCTAAACGATGTGATAATTACGCTAAAGAGTGTTATAATAGTTACATTGAGAGTACAGAAGAATCTATTGCCAGATGTCCCAAAATGTTCTGGACATATGTCAAGAATAAACGTGGTGGAGAAAGTTCATACCCAGCATCAATGACTAATGGTCCGATAACATCTTCGGATGGAGAAGGAATATGCGAGCTATTTGCTTTGAATTATAGCAGCATTTATAAAGAAGCAACAACATCAGCTTCAAGTCCAAACTATGTAACCTCCGAATACCTGGAAGCAATAGCCTCACAGTCAGACAGTATAGCTTCCGTGGACATTCAATATGAAAATGTGGAAAAAAAACTAGAAAGCCTTGATATTACTAAAGGGGCAGGCCCAGATGATATACCGCCACTGTTTATTGCTAGATGTGCACCGAGCCTGGCTGTCCCTTTAGCAAAGATATATAACACCTCAATCCGAACTGGACAATTCCCTAAAGAGTGGAAACAGGCGAAAGTAGTACCGGTCTACAAGAGTGGAGACCCTTGTGACGTAAAGAACTATAGACCAATATCCATTCTTTCGATCTTCGGTAAAATATTGGAGTCGTTGATTTGTCCACATATTCAACGCTATTTTTCAAAGTTTTTAAGCGACCATCAGCACGGCTTTGTAAAGAACAGATCCACAAGTACAAATCTGGTGTCCTTTGTCGAAGCCTCGTGCCAAGCCATGGATCAGGGTATACAGGTTGACGCTGTTTATACGGATTTTAGCAAGGCGTTTGATAAGGTTTCGCATAAACTGCTTGTTAAAAAACTAGCAACGTACGGCGTCACCGGTAGTCTTTTAAAGTGGTTTGGTTCTTATCTGGCTGGTCGGGAGTTTTATGTGGTTGTCAATGGGTTCCAGTCAGGCAGGTATGAAATTGCTTCGGGTGTCCCTCAAGGTTCTCATCTGGGCCCAGTATTATTCATCATATATATAAATGACGTGACATCGTGCTTTCACAATACAAGTATATTCCTTTTTGCAGACGACTTGAAAATGTCAAGGGCCATTAGGTCTCAACAGGACGTAAACCTAATGCAGGAGGATATCGACCGATTATCTGCATGGTGTTGTCATAATAAAATCTCGTTGAATAGTTCGAAATGTAGCCACATAAAATTCACCAGGAAAGTAAATATAGTGAATTCGGCGTACCAAATAAATGGAGTGACCTTATGCGAGGTGGATGTAGTGCGAGATCTGGGAGTTATCTTGGACTCTAAACTCACATTTATACCACAATTGAGAACATAATCAGTCGATCTCAACGTATGCTTGGATTTGTTATTCGTAATGGAAAGGTATTTCAACGCCCGCATACTAAATTAGTTCTTTACAATAGCCTTGTAAGAAGCATCCTGGAATACTGCAGTGTGATATGGAGGCCTCACTACGCAACCCACTCGTTGCGGATAGAACGAGTCCAAAAAAGGTTTATCCGATACCTAGGGTACTCAAAGGGAAGGCAATTTAAATATCTGCCCTACCTTGATAAACTAGGCTGCTACAAAATGAGTACCCTGGAAGCTCGAAGGGAGCTTTTGGATTTGAGATTCGCACATAAACTGCTCAATAACACCATTGACTGCCCAAAATTGGTAAGTAAGTTCAATTTCAGAGTACCCCGTAGACCCCCTCGCAAACCTATAACACCCTTAGCTCCACCTCTTCGCCGTACAGTGTTTGGTGCAAATTCACCTATACCCCGCATGTGCAAACTTATAAACGAACGCAGCGACCTGGTTGACGTCCACGCAGACTCAATATCGACATTTGTCAAACCTATTTAGTATTTGTGTTTTATATAATTTAATATAGTTTTCTAGAATCTAAGTACATCAAGCCTTTAAAATTAAATTTATAATTACAAAGAGCATCTTGCATGTGGTGTTTGCCTGTAATTGGTTGTGCAGTTAGATTTAAGACACAATTACTTGTATGTTCATAGCTGTATAATATCTGCAACAACTGTTGGTGAACCTTAATTAAATAAATAAATAAATAGACCCAGTGTCCAGTAACGCTGTCCCATTTTCCCCCAAAATACCGATTTGCATCAAAGGTCTATTATTATTAGGCTCCCCCTTGATTGAACCTCCCTGAGTTCGACCCTGTGCAGACGCGAGGTGTTTCTTACCATTTCGTAGTTTATTATTTCTATTAACATTAACCGAGCTTAAATCTAAACATTTATGAACATTATCACAAAAATCTGAACATAAACAATTTACTATTAACATTTACCGAGCTTAATCCTAAGCATTTATGAACATTATTATTACAACAATAAGAACATACACAATCACACTGAATATTATCGGACCCTTGAATATTTCTATTAATATTAATGCAGCATGATAAGGCAGCATTATCGTTACCAACTGATTGAATTACATGTCCATGCTGCAAAAGGATATTTTCTGAATCTACAGAAAACTGTGTCTCTATTATTATTATAACACACATTATTACTGACACTAGAATGCTCGTTATTATGTCTTAGTTCAGTAACACTAACTTTAAGTGACCCTCAGCGTTGCAAGATGCTAGGTTACCTGTGGTACCGGCAGGAACGATGCGGGGAGGGCCCGGCGACTTTCGACCGTGCAGAACGTTATCAGTACGCTCGTGGTTGGTCGCTAGGCAACGAGCAGCCACGGCGCCGGAATTCCCCGCGCGGCCGCACGGACTCTGCGAGGCCGGCGCGGGTGGCGCGGGCGGAACGCTTCCGGCTGTCGATCTCGGCTCACCCCTCGCCCGACGGCGACGTGCATTCATCTCGCATGATAACGCGATGACGGGAACCGCGCACTTTTGGCTTTACGCTATCGCTATTTGTCGTAACCGAACAGAACGCATTTTGAGAACTAGATTTACACTTTTCGCACTTAGATTTTATAACGTTAGGGTACCGCACCCATAACATTGAATAGCTTTATTTTTGTTTAAGTTTTCATCACTATTCCCGTTGTCACTTTTTTCGTTATCACTTTTATTGTGGTTTAATAACTTCTTGCACTGCGATTTTTCGTGTCCCCATTTCTTGCAGTAACTACACGACAGTCTTTTGCTGCGAGTGTTTTTATCACTTGGTGCCGAAGTTGAAGGAGAGCCGGTGACCGTAGATTGGTGACTGGCGCTCGGATGCGTCAGTGCCGGTGTCTTGTCACATGCGCTGTCTACTAACGATTCCTCGATCGCTCTGGCACGGTGTAGTAACTGGTTGAAAGATGATATGGAGTTACGATCGAGCCGCTTTTTTATTCTTCGATCGAGAAGCCCCTATACCATATCTAGTTGAACTTTTTCACGTAGATCTTCTTGTGGCAATCTCGATAAAAGCGCTTTTGTCTTTGATATAAATAAATCCGTAGTGTCGGTATTTTGTCGCAATGAAAACAACTCTAAGTATATGCGAAATGGCGGACGATGTTCTCCGAATGCACTTTTTAGTTTTTGCATCGCGCCCGACCATGATGTGGTGCTGGTTTTTATGCCTTGCCACCATAATGCTGCTGAGTCTACTAGCAACATGGAGAGTCCTTTGACAGCGTTATCATCAGATATCTGTAGGCAGTTCTTGTACACTTCTATCGCGTCGATAAATCCGTCGACATCAGCGGACGATCCGTTAAATCGAGCGGTGCACTTTGAGAAGTTTGCGGCGGGTGTTGTCATAGACACGTCAGGTACAGGTGTCGAAGTCCTAACCTCCTGGATGAGCCGCGCGAAAATCTCTGCCTGACTCTGCTGCAGTGAGTTCATAAGGGTTGCAAACTGACCCTGGTCCATAGTGATCGACGTGGACATCTCCTCTAAAAAAATAAATAAAATAAAATCTCCTCTGTTTCCTCTTCTGCATCTAACTCTCCTTCCTGATTCCTGGATCTCGTATTTCTTGGCATCGTTGCTTTACTGACAACGGAAACGGAACCACGTGGCGAAAATTTTCGTTCGCCGGAAACGCCACTCCTGGTGCTTCAGGTTCCGAAGTTCCCACGTGTAGGTGTTAACGAAGGCGTTCTCCTGGAGAACAGACGCCAGTGGCGGCGTTATGCTTCGTAAAAAATTTTTTGCAAGTACGCGTCGTCAGAGGCCCCTACTGTTGGGACGCCAAATGTAGCCGACGGGCATAGGGTTCGGGCCTCTGAGTGAAAGTCCTTGCTAAATTTCACACTACTTTAATGAACAAAACAAGAACAATATCGAAAATCACATAATGGGTACGTTAGGCATTAATTAAACAGAACATTAGAGGTCTAAGATGGCCGGCTTTTTACGAGGGCGGTTCGAAACACGCCGCGTCTTACACGGGTCAGTGTCACCAGTAGACTGTTCTTCCCCCGGTACGCTTATTGGCGCCTGCTCCGCGGGTTGCGCGGTAAGAATCTCGGCGCCTGATTCGCTGCGATTAACAATGTCGCCAACCTCTATACTGTTCCCGCAATCATCCGATTGGATGTGGCTGACAGTACGGCCAACATTACTATCAACCTTATGGTCGTGGGGTTGCCGCGTTACAACCCTTATTTTTTACTTTACTTGAAGTGCGGAGTTAGGCAGGGCGGGTTGACCTCCCCGAGTTTGTTTAACCTCTTTGTTAACCAGCTGATTGGCAGGCTCAGCGGATCCATGGTCGGATGCTCAATAGACGGAAGAATGATCAACAATATTAGTTATGCGGACGACATGGTTCTGCTGAGCCCGTCAGTGAGTGCACTCAGGAGACTTCTGTTCATTTGTGAATCATATGCGCTGTCACATGGACTCAAATATAATGCGAGTAAGAGTGTTCTCATGATATACAAAGCAGGGAACAAGGCTCCCTTGAATGTGCCGCCAGTTAAGATCAGTGGGTCGGTACTAAAGAGGGTGACTAAAATAAAATATTTGGGTCACATGCTGACGGATCGGTTACAGGACGATGAAGACCTAGAGAGGGAAAGGAGGGCGTTGGCAGTCCGCTGCAATATGTTGGCCCGCAGATTCGCACGATGTACCACAGATGTGGTACATCGTGTGTTACTTTTCAGAGCCTTCTGTCAGTCTTTTTACACGTGCAGTCTGTGGATCAACTTTACGCGGCGGGCTTACAACGCTCTGCGTGTTCAGTACAATGACGCGCTTAGGGCAGTGTTGAGGAAACCCAGGTACTGCAGTGCTTCCGCAATGTTTGCGGACGCTTACATTGATGACTTCTTCTCCATCATCAGGAAAAGAACTGCATCGATGATGAGCAGAGTCCGTGGTAGCACCAACACTGTCTTCAGAGCGTTAGCATGCAAAATTGACAGTCCGTTTACTGTGTACTGGGCAAGTGTACACCTGCACAGAAATAGGAAATAGAGTGTATTACCATTGTGCACTTATTTAACTTGTTTGGTTTACTAACAAATTACTAACACCTTTTTATTTTTTCTTTTATTATTTTTTTGTGTGTACTACTAACAACCCTACTAACGCTTTCTTTGTAAAAATGTATATGGACGTGTGTCTGAAATAAAGATATTATTATTATTATTATTTAAGCGCGCAATAACGGTAAACTCCCTCCCGCCCCGCCGTCGCAGCCGCAGTTACGTCATCGCATGCGTCATCTGACACCTTTAACTAAAACACTTATTGCTCGAGTTCTGGTAATCCTTATCTTGAACCGTAAACATTGTCGTAATGGCTATGAACCAGACCGCGTTTTATAATATAAACAACACTTGTAAAACCACTTCAGTATTATAAACATGGGATATGAGATAGATGACATATGAGTATTTGCCACGCTAAGACCTGTGGCCGTATCTTATTTTTTTTTTGGTAAAACTACTGATTCAATTTACACGAAACTTTAGAACCAATGTAACAAATACACAAGTAACCTAATACATAATTCATATAAGAGTCTTACTGATACATTCTAATCAGATTTCAACTAGATTGTAACAAAAAATTCGTATACGGCGAACTGTCATTTTATTGTCATTGACCTTGATTTGAAAACACTTGAAATCTATATAAATATGAATATGTATGCTTCGAATACATGAAAATAATGAATTATCATTATTACTTACCTTGTTTTTGCTGTTTCCAAGACCATATTTCATTTTAGAACAGTCAAATTCACATTTTCAATTGTTCACTCCATGTTGACAAAAAAATCGTTCGACGAAAATTTTGTTGGCTCACAAAATAATTTTGGTTCATTGTTCTACCTAAATATCTTGCTACAAGTAGCATTATACAATAATAAGGTAATAAACATTCACTTCACAACGTTTTCGAGCACTTATCTAAACAAAAACACAATAAATCACTCGAGTGGCACTCAATGTTTACCTGCACTGACGTTTCAACGACTGACGCGCTTCTATATTTTTTTTTTAAAAGTTGCCCGTTATAAGTTACTAGTGTTTGGCATCGTTCGAATCGACTACTGTCAGGCACCACAGGTAAAAAATTGCCTAACGATTTAGAACTGTGTGTCAAGTACAAATAAGGTTTGAATTGGCTGGATCCAGCCGTGCCTCCGGAGGCACGGCGGGGCTCAACGGAACTTCATTGTCCGTGCCTCCGGAGGCACGGCCGGGTCCCGAGAGGGAGGTGAGCAGGCGACGGGAGGGGGTCGGCACAGAGAGAGTACCCGAATCGCTTCACGACAACGGACGGACGTAGAAAGTAATCCTCCGCGACTCTTGCCTCGTGATGTTTCTATTGTTCTACGACTTGAGTTTTGATGCCTGTACATATTAATTAAATATAAATGTTTTAACACAAGAAGTTAAACTGGCGCCCAACCTATAACTTGTATGTGTGGACTGTTAATGCAAGTTGGTTTGTAATATATATGTACTAAGTGTTTGTAAGTTTGGGTGTAGGGGGTTATCTTTGGAACTGGTCAAATTCCAAAAATTCTTTCACCACTGGGAAGCTTCTTTATTCCTGACTGTCATAGATTATACAACAAAACGTTTCTTTGGGATAATTTCCAAGCATAATTACCGAACGATATCCACCTGTATTTTAATGTAACCTACATTAATTGCAAATAAATGATTTGATTTGAACAAAGCCGCGACAAAAGCTTTGATTACAACCACAACATTAAAGGTTCTGCTGCTATTTAAGTTTGAAAAATACTTAAAAACATGGTTTCTTTTATAAAACTTGAATACAAATTTTATATATCTTTTGTTAAAGAGCACTGATTGCAAACTTAGAAAAGGTTTTGTATTCCATTTAAATATTTATTTTCTTTCGAAATAGTTACTTTAATTCTTTTTGGTATTTCTTCGAGCCGTGAATGATAATCCTTTAGATGCATACCACCATGAAATCTGTAGTTTCGCCAAATGTCGATTAGCTAATTTGATCTTGTGTGTGTAGAAGTGTGTAGATACTGGAACTTTTCGTAAAAAAAAAACTATTTATTTGTATTTAACGCAGTTCTTTTCATACATTTAAGCCGTTATCGTGTCATCTGAGTAGTTCACACATTCTGTCCTTCGTTTGTTTGGTCTTCCCCAACTTTCGTACTTATAACTAATTTCATAGTTCTAGGTAATAATAATAATTAGTTATTAGTAATTTCATAGTTTAATTTACTAGTTTCATTTATTTATTTTATACTTTTCCAAAAACAACCAACCGCTAGTCTCAATGACGACTGTGTTACATTAGAGTTATGATCTGAAAGTTCGTTGTAGTTAATATAGAACAGCATACACAGAGGTGACCTGTTACTGTACGGGCACACATATGACTTGAATGTAGGAAGCTGTGCCCATCATGACTGCTTTTGTTGTTCTTACAGATAACGACGCTTGTTTAAAATCCACTTCACCCTGCTTTATGGAGGTGGATATGAGAAATGTATGCTCAGGTAAGTATTAAGATGACTCAGAAATCTAAAATATTCAAGGATACATAGGGTTATTGTAACTAGGACAGTAGGGGAGATTTGAATCCATAAAAGATAACCGGAAAACATTATCAGGAATCATTCGCCCATTTTTCAAGAAAAACATACTACAACACACGTTTTGGACAACTGAGTATTTTAGTATTAATGCTTATCGCGTAAATTTACAACAAGGATATTTTTTGTTATATCACTAGAAAAAATCTGAAGAAATCAGCTTCGTCTGATTTGTTTACATATTTGATCGAAACTCTAAAATGTTCTACTTTAATATTATTGTCTGCATTGCAGGTGTTGTTAGTGATAATGTTACGACTATGTCCAATGTTTCTACATCGCCACACGAAGACATGGAAACGACCACTGTCAGCAGTGCTGCAAATGTTACAAGTAAGTATCTATATTCTCGTACAGATTCTGTCTACCACACAATCTTCACATTAAATGCAAGCAGAAAGCAGTCCTAAGAGACAAAATGATGTTAGCAAGGTGATGTCAGGAGAAAACGCAAGTTATGTCAACTTGCGCTCAGAATGTGCAGCGCTCAGCAAGCCGTTGGTGAAGCGAGGTGATGACAGCGATGCCTCGCGAGCGATTATTAGAAGCACCGTGTTTAGCACTAGACGATCACAAGCTCATGTTTATCTTACAACAGTTTTGAATCTATGAATTGATCACAGTTTTCAACTTTTGATAATAAATGACAATCTGTGTGGTTTCAGATAAATCAGATGTAAGCACTTCAAGCACTTCCAACGTCACTGTTATTATAGTTTCGTCCTTATCTGGCATCACGTTTGTCGTACTTGTTATTATTGCAAGTTGGAAACGTTGCTGGATGCAGCGCAGTGCTCAAAGCACACTCGGGTTACAGACGAACCAAGTAAGTGTATATTATAGTCACATTATATTAAAATAGATGAAACTATTAGTTGTAAAAAGAACGCACTGAAATACTATTGTCACTTCTATCCTTGGTTTGCGCCATCTAGTAGTAAGTATAGATAAGTTATTACATGATACACATCAAGATCGCGATGCCGGGATAAAGGCGCGTTGGCTTCGATAAGGATGATACAAAGGGCGTGTTTTTAAAAGTCGGAAACATAGAGTTGGAATAAAACACAGAGTCATGTTTTTAATAATACATGTACTACACTGATAATTTGATGATATTCATTCATTCTCAAACTGATTATGATTTCGTGCTTGTCACCTCGGCTGGATTCTTTGAATTTTATCGTAGGTACCCTGTTTGGCATGTGGCACTATCTTTGTTGTGTTGAAACCACATGTCTGCATCATTCCAATTGAGGAATGAAAGTTAATACCTAATCATGTCTGCTCACCGTTGACTGTTACGTTCTGACCGTCATCATTTTATGAATTTGAAATGATCAATTTCATGAAATGGACCTGTTCAAAGTTGCATGTCTCCGCCGATAAATCAGAAATAATTGAGCACTTGAAGGCCAACAAATACAGCCTGATTTACTTACTGCGAAGAGTGTGTGCCAATTGGATCTCCAGAACGCCATCAAAACAAGCCAAATAATTGATAAATGTGTTTGCAAAATTACCTTTACAGAGTAACTCCTTAGCCAGCAAGACATTTTTCAATATTCATACATTAACATAAACTCGCACATTTCAGGACAATTTCCAGCCGTTCTATTCGAACCTCCTATTTCGCAGAGAGTGTGAGAGGGAGATCGAAGAAATAGATGGCCATGTCTATGAGGAGATCGATCCTCCTATTTATGAGGAAATCAATCCTACCTTAGATGAGGAGATCGATCCCCCAGCTGCTGGAGGTGGACGTGGATAAAATGTACTGTGACGGAATCAAGATTGCTTTGTTTAGTGAATTTCTTATTTAGTAAGATGTTTTTTTTTTACCTATAGTAAACATTGACACCGAACGAGGCAATGCCACCCACAGTTTGGTGTTACCAGACAGCGAAGCAATAGTACATTGTTCAACGAGAGGAGAAAGTGACCGATTACCGTCGAGGGTGTCGTTTGAAGCCCGAGCCGTAGGCGAGGGCTTTAAAACACCCGAGATCGGGAATCGCACTTTCTCTCGAGTGATACATAGTGCTTTATACTACACCTACGAGGAAAATAAAAAAACGAAATCTTTACTAATTGAAATTTCTACGAAAACCGAATCCTCAAACAACACACAAATTGGAAATGGCGCCAATGGCGTCTGCAATTTTCACATGTTCTTTTTTCAAATTGTTTATCCTGCCACCGCAGGGTCGCACTGCCAGCCCGACACCATCCAACACACAGCTAGTGGCCAGTGTCATTTTGCGAACTTGGAGATAAAAACTCACTGTAAAAACTTTTTGGCTTTTGATATTTAGGTTACCGGCGCATAGTCTTACCCAAAATTAAAAAAGAAAAACCACGTAAGAAATGGATTTTCATACACTTTTCTCTCCCGCTCAGATGCGTTTTCTCCCCCCATTTTTGTTCGATATGCAATGACGTACTTTCTACCGTAAATTTGATAAAGTATCAAGGTACTTTCCAAGCAGGTGTAGTATAAAGTAATATTCTGACGCCATCTTTTATTTATTTTTACTACGGATCGTTTTTTTTTTTTATAATCAAGGTGTTAACAGACCTTCACGAAGCCGTCAAAACTAAGTATTCTGTACATCAAACTAAGTAGTTTTATCTTAATGAATATTTTGTTTCTTATTTTATTTGGTAATTTAATTGGTAATTTGGTATACCTATAAGCCCCTTTCGGATCGGACAGGGTTGTACAACATATTGTATAGATAGTGTATAATGTAATATATACCAGAACGTAACACAGCTCTCATTTTTATATTATTTGTAAAAGAATGCTGTAAATACTCTCGCTATATAAAAAAGAGGTTTATATAAGTTTTTAAGATTAGCTTTAATTTATTATAATTATTAACTTTAGCCGGTGGCTTCGCTCGCGTTAATTTATAATTTGACAATCAATTTGGGTTGTCGAAAGACACGTGGCGCCATCTATTGTCGTAAGAAAGTTATTGTTGCTTTTCTCAATAACAGTACTTTTTTCGGGATGAAAGGGACCCATGTTCGTTTCTGTGGGGTTATCATTACGTCTTAAGCAGGATTGTTTTATTGTCATTCCAGTGAGGGAAAGTGACAGCGCTATGCAGGGTGTCTAGCGCCGTCTCTTTCCCACACTGGTATAAGAATAAAACAATTTTGCTCTAAGAGCTCATGGTAGGCCACCTTTACACCTGACAACGCAAGTATAGACATTTATAACACGTATGGCAAGGCAATATAATGAAAGGTCCAAACAGACAGATTACTCTGTTGATATTTTCTCCATGAGTTTTGCTTCATATAGACGTGCCGTATTTAAACAATGCGATGAATGCATGTCTAAGTAGCTCAAATTGGTTTGTTTTGTAGTGTTCTAGATACATTTAGTGTCCTACTAGACACACTTTTTATTATTGTTCTCCTTTGTCTCTGATATTCATATTTAAATGTTATGCATTCCTGTTATTTGCATGGTTACTGAAATGTTAATATTAGATGTTGTTTGATTTGAATTGTAAGTGATTGTGCTGTTGGTGTGTTTAATATAAATAAATAATATATTAAGTAAGGACTAGTTGGGATAATGTTATTGCATAGAGTTGGTTTGATGGAAGATATTTATATAGAAATTAGTGGTTACATTTTCGTAATAATAGTTAATTAAATAAATATATTAACTGCCTCGCTAGTCCAGTGAACGCGATTGCGACTGCTCAGCATGAGGCGGTGCTTTGATTCCCAGCTTAGACAAAGTGTTATTAGGGTTTTCTATCAGGAAGTAACCACGGAGTCTGGATTGGTGCCCGGTTGATAGACTCGCCCTCTATTACTTGGAACTTAAACAAAACTATAGTGAAATATATATACTATTAGGTACCTAGCCCTGCGGGGATTGCAGGCGCGGTGTTATATTATGTTACTTTTTCTATTGTTACCGCTTCTATTACACATAATAATAAGCCAAAATTTTAAGGAATAATACCTACTAAACAATATAAACACAAATAATAATATGTTCACTAAATGTCAATTTATTAAAAGGTCACTTCAGTATAACAACGCATTTAGGGTGCTGATGGGGTTGCCGCGTTTCTATAGTGCTTCAGGGATGTTTGCAGAAGCCCGCGTAGATTGCTTTCATACAGTACTGCATAGGAGTACGCAGGGTGCGGGGCAGCGCCAACAGCATCCTAAAAAATATCTCTGGCCGACTGGACTGCGCGATCGTTAAAAAAAAATTCTGCTGGACCTGAAGCATAGTAACGAATGTGCCCCTTTTTAATTTTAGGTTAATTTCATGATTTGTATATAATTTAGTTTACTAACATAGTTATAAGTGAAATTGTTACTAACACTTTGAGTGTCTACTATGTTCGAATAAATAATTAAATTATAATAAAAACTTAGTACCTAACAGTTCAAAGTAATGATTTAATTCCTGCACACAAGTCCAGCCTCCTTCCTTCACTCTCTCACAAAGCTCCGAATACAAAATGTCGTCAGATTATAACTTATTCGTCATAGCCTTGTCACAACAATGTTGTGTTCGGCTTGCAGTCTGACCAGGCGCGGCTATCTGACTTAGGAACCGACTACTGGCGACTGACGGTGTTCTATACCATCCAATCCCAGCAAAGCGTGTTTATTTTTTACATTTCAGTGACAATTTACCACCCCAATTATCTCGGCATATGGCGACTCTTCATTACATCTTTGTGGTTGTGTGTCTCCATGTACCAAGCTGAGATCCGCGTATACAACTTCACTTGAGGTGGCCTGGAAAACAAACAATTTATCTTTAATAATCTTGTATTTCTGTTATGCCTTCTGCAAATTTTTTTAATGGTCCACGTTAAAAGTGGGCTGGGAGCCAGTACATTTACGATCTCCTGCCAACAAGTAGCTGCACGAAGGCTGCATGGTCAAGTTCGGGGTCAGCTGTATTGAGGTATGAGGACCAGAGAGTAAATCATATCATACCTGGACTGCAACTACGAAATCCAGGGCGGGATTAACTTTAGTTTGCCTAGAGCTTAACAGTTACTTCGTTACGACAGTACATAGATAACGATAGCGTGCATTACAGATCCCGTGCCTCTGTTCTTAAGGGGTTTGCTATCCAAACCGAAGGTAACACTTGTAGCGCGTAACATGGTGCGAGCTACGCCGTAGCACAGGTGGGCTACGGCGTAGCTCGCACCATGTTACGCGCAGCAGTGTCAGCTACGGCGTAGCCAATGAGAGCTACGGCGGTATTTCGTATGCCAGGAGGATACTTATTAGTTTTGAAATCAAGAAAAGTCTTCTTATTTATCTGTTCTTTAAATGCTTAGTGCCTAACGTGGTGTCGAGAGTTTTTATGCCGTCCATGGGCCTCTGACTTGCCTTTACATGACGTCAAGAAATATCTCTCAAGGGAAATAAATGTTTATCATTAACCACTTGCATGCCGTAATTATACAAACAGTTAAAAAGCCGTTGTGTCTCGCGTAGATCTACGTTCAAACAAAAAACTTACATTTCCGTGAATAGGTCTTATCACCCCAATTATTTGAGCATAAGTCGAGTCGTCCTCACGTCCGGGTGGTTTCCTGTCTCCTTGCGCCAAGCTGAGATCCGCATATACAACGTCGTTTGTGGTTGCCTGGAGACGTACATATTCAAACTGTTAACAAAGTGGTTCCTTGTGCCGATGAAATATAACTTTCAAACAAGTTTCCTGTGTACATTACTTTTAATGTTATCGCTAATGTTATGTATACTATGGTATGGTATAATGTTATCACACTTACGTAAGTATTCAATTCTATGGTGTCTACTTGATCTGAATTCCGATGACGATATTTTTTGACATATAATAAATACATCACTAATATAATTATAACACACAGCACTATCACTGATGGCATCACGTATATTAACATGTTTTCTGAAACCTGCGACTGTTCGTTTTTTTCTGAAAATATAAAAACAAAATCGTTAGTAATTACTACAAAATGGAACAAGTCATCACGTGACGTTATGATCAGTTCGATATTTGACCCGAAATAATTCTAAACTTGCGGCCAAGAGTTGAGGTGCCGCTTCGTAGTAGCCCACAGCCAAACTACGCATTTGTTCTCAGCTTCGCTTTTTACGAGAATTTAAACGGGATAGTCTTTCTATACGTCTGTCGTCAATGCGTTGCTGATTGTAAGAAGTCATGATGCGAGGCTTCTTCTATTTTACGTGTCAATTACACTCGATTTTTGTCAGAGCGGTAAGTAGCCACCCGTACAGGTCGGCTTCATTTAAATTCTAGAAGCTGCAGGCTGGACAGGTCAGGAAGTGGGGCTTGTCATGCAAGAGGCCCACCCTCATACAGATGAGTGAATTGCAAACAAAAGAACCGCGCAGCTTACGTGGGAAACCTCTCTACGCACATTCTACTTCGCAGGGGAACGTCGACTTTATGGGACAGATAAGTCAACGAGCAAGGGTACTGCTAAAATAAATAAAATATAAATATGGCAAACTGACCATTATCATTTCCATTCATCTTGGTAGTAGTTGTTTCAGAATCTGACGTAGTAGCATATTTATTATTTGTATATATAGTCTCGGGAACTGGCCCTGGTGTTGTCGAAGGTTTTTTACTATCAGTAATGAAAGTGGAACCTGCAACACATAATATTTAGTAGAGCATAGATACAACTAGTTAATTATCTTGCCACCCTTTTTAGGGTTCCGTAGTCAACTAGGAACCCTTATAGTTTCGCCATGTCTGTCCGTCCGTCCTCGCTTAATCTCTGTGACCGTTAGCGCTAGATAGCTGAAATTTGGTACCAATATGTATATAAATCACGCCGACAAAGTGGTAAAAAAAAATTGGAAAATGTTTTATTAGGGTAGCCCCCCTATATGTAAAGTGGGAAGTGATTTTTTTTTTTAATTTCAGCCCTAACGTGTGATATATTGTTGGAAAGGTATTTAAAAATGAATAGGGGTTTCCTAAAATCATTTTTTGATAATGTCAATAATTTCGGAAATAATCGCTCCAAAAGTAAAAAACAATGTGTCCCCCCCCCTCTAACTTTTGAACCATATGTTTAGAAAATATGAAAAAAATCTGAAAAGTAGAACTTTATAAGGACTTTCTAGGAAAATTATTTTGAACTTGATGGAAACAACAGTTTTTGTACAAAAAAGACAAAAAGTTGTACAAAATAATTTCTGGACTAAGTTTGTAGTATATTCGTATATGCAAGCATTTTTACATAATGGATACCCACCTTTAAACTCATAAGTGGGAACACTTATTGTGCCGGACGGGAAACTACGGAACCCTACATTGAGCGTGGCCCGACACGCTCTTGGCCGGTTTTTTTGTATAATGCTGACAATACTAACAAGAGTCGGAATGATATGGTTTGTATTTCTAACGCAACTTCCAAATATGTCTTTGTGGGAAGATTCTTTTCATCTTAGGCCGATTTCTATACAATATAATAAAAAACTAAGTATATATAAGTTAAATTATTTCAGATGTGACAAATCTATAATTACTTACTTACAACCCATATCTTACGCACAGACAGAATATCCACTTGTTGTCTACAAATAAACTGCTAACACTCTGTTTATTATTTATTTTTTGTAAGTTTTTATATTTTAGTACTGCACATATTTATTTATTTATTTTAAGCTACGTATTAATGCACCTTGTAGCCTGAAACACAGGTTCAACCTAGTTCAGGCAAATAGCAACTATGCTCTATTTCAATTGTTAAGATATTTCATTGTAAATGTAAAAAGGGCCCTTTTTATAAACAAACGATATTATAATTATAATGTATCTAAATGAAAAACTGGCTGTGCCATATCGTGCTGACCCGAACATCTGTGTCGTGACTCTAAAACTCACTTGTGGTACCTGCGGTAGTTGTCGTGGCCTGCGTCTCTGAGGTTTTAGTAGAAGAACCTACAAAATAAAATATCTTTAATGATAGTAGAAGACACACGGTAATTTCTCCTTTTGCAATTTACCAGATATAATTATTTTTATTACATGTTTTTTAAATGAACAAGAACGATCTTTCGTGCTCTTGAACGTTCTTTCTGTAAACTAATTTGGATCTCTCAAACAATATTGACCCAAATACTGACCCTTGAGGAACACCGTTATACAATGTGGAAGCAACACCGACGAGCAAACAGTTACCACGTAGGTATTCAGAAGATCGTTCTGAATCACTCCACAGAAAAAAACCGGACCAAACTGGAAATGGTAACCAGTAAATGGTAGCCGGTAAATGGTAACCGGTAAATAATAACCGGTAAATGGTAGCCGGTAAATGGTAGCCGGTAAATGGTAACCGGTAAATAGTAACCGGTAAATGGTAGCCGGTAAATGGTAGCCGGTAAATGGTAACCGGTAAATAGTAACCGGTAAATGGTAACCGTTTGTGCGTCGCTGTCCCTTCCACCCTGTGCATGGCTGGGATTCAATGTCTTTGTTTTTATTTGAAATCAATAGACAACCTTGAATTATTATTTTATTGTTGTATGTTGTTTTATTTTATTTTATATATTTCTGAATTCGAATATTCTGTCAAATATTAAAAGACTCACCTACCTATACATTCATTTGCAAGGTCCACCACAATTGTACACGGTTTACTTCGTAGACATGTATCGTTATCTGGAACAACATCAATAAGCAGTCAATATTAACGTTACACCCTACGTGAACTTTCGATGTGATATGTTCCTATATTATTATTTTTTTAACCTTGAATTTCCCACTGCTGGGCAAAGCCCTCCCCCATATCCTTCCAGGTACTCTTCTCCTGTAATAATATGTGTAAGAAGACTGAGAGTTATCCGGTCATTGCGATATTTTTTTCTTCTGGACTATACCTAGTGTGTGAGACTGCACAAACAGACTCACGATGTCCGCGATTACGCGGAGCCCTAATCAAAATATATTTGTCCAATTGACAAAGGAAAAACAACTATTCAATACACTTACCATCACGTTGGTACCGGTGATGTGACGCAGTCCTGGTCACGTCTTATCTGGGTGGGGTGTAAGTATATCTGTGGTTTGTGTGGTATAAGTGAAGTTATGTAGATTCGACAGCAACCAAAGACGCCCACAGCGCGCACCGTCGACTCCAGGAACAAACCTTCCAAGATCACACGCGTGGCACCGGCGTCCAAATGACAAAGCCGGCTACGTAACCTACAAATCACTCGCGGACACGACCCAAAATGGCGAGATTTCTCAATTTTCACTCAATTATCAACAAAATATCAAACACCGATCAGGATTGTATCGGATTACCATTAACTCAAAGTTTCAATCAATAATTACACGACAGCCGCGTGCACCAAATTACAAGACGGAGCGACCATTTTTCAACCAATATTGCACTGACAAGCAAACGTCATCGCACCACAGACAACGAAACGTAATCTGTCAAACGTCAAAAAAAGGTGCGTTCAGAAATTTGGTGGATGAAACACCTAGGAACATTCTAGTTACGGAGATTATTGTAGGTCAAAGTTTCAACTTTTCCATAATTTTTTTTTCAAATACCTTCATGACTGCTAATCAAAGCATCCACCAGCACAATGTTTTGAGTGCGTTACATTGAGTCCTACCGTAAACTGTGATACCCAAAAAAAAGGTATTTTGCCTTCCATCAGTTTTGCGTAGAGTTACTTAGTTTGATGTAGTACAAAGTGCTTGGTTGACAGCCGTCTTCACGAAGCCTCGTGAAGGGCCTGATTACACATTGTATACGGACGGTTTAAGTTGGTATTAATAAAAAGGGCAAACTGCAATTCAAATAAAAGTTAGTGAAAATAATAACTCCCATTTATTAGTGCCAATTAATAAATAAAATTGATGAAACTACTATCTAAAATGTTCTTACGATTATATCCTTGGACGGGTACTGAGCTTTTTGTGGATAAGGCTTTCCCTTCTAAAATTGTTATGTTCTTACACCTTCGGAGGGCTCTCGTTGTTTTCTTCTTCAATTCCAAGTGAATTGATATCGTGTTATCTTGTTTTTTAATTTCGTGCTCGAAGTCGAAACATTTTTCCCCTTTACAGTCTTTGATTTGTTTTATTTCCTCTGTTTCTTTATTGATCCTTGAAGTTTGTTTTTTGCCTTGAATGAAAATGATTAATTTTAAGTATTTAATACTTTATTTGGATGTCGAAATAGAGTCAGTTCACACCGAGACGCAAAGCGATGGTACTGGAAGTGATTTCACGCTGCGCCGCGCGCCGCTGCGAGACGCATCGCAATGAAATGTGTATCTTTTCGTGTAAATAAAGTTATATTTTGAGTCGCTCTATAATTAAAACTTGCACGCTGTATCGCGTCGCGTCGCATATCGGTGTGAATTGACTCATATGCTCCTTTTTTTTTTTCGGATGGGAAATCATCAATTGACTTAATTAATTGACTCCTGCTCCGCTCTGAGCGGAGCAGGAGGGAGTGTCAGACTTTTACTGACTAAAACCCATCCATGTTCCTTCATCGCCCTTTGTGTTCTGGTGCCACGGTATCTCTTTCGAACAGTCCCGCAACCCCGGCAGGCATCGGTTCTTACGGACCCCTTCCTTTTTGCTGACTCTCTTTGAAGCGCGCGTGGAACACGAACGCGCCGTCGACACAGCCTGTCGTCATGAGATGGACGGACGGCGAGCTAACCCATAGCCCACCGTCCACAGGCCCGCGCCTACGGTGGCCCCCGACGCCCACTCATATGCTTCTTAGAAATAGATTATCGTTAACTGAATCGTCAGATTCTACCAGAAATACAAAACCGGCCAAGAGCGTGTCGGGCCACGCTCAGTGTAGGGTTCCGTAGTTTCCCGTCCGTCACAATAAGTGTTCCCACTTATGAGTTTAAAAAAAAAAAAAAAAAAAAAAAAAAAAGTTTAAAGGTGGGTATCCATTATGTAAAAATGCTTGCATATACGAATATACTACAAACTTAGTCCAGAAATTATTTTGTACAACTTTTTGTCTTTTTTGTACAAAAACTGTTGTTTCCATCAAGTTCAAAATGATTTTCCTAGAAAGTGCTTATAAAGTTCTACTTTTCAGATTTTTTTCATATTTTCTAAACTTATGGTTCAAAAGTTAGAGGGGGGGGACACATTGTTTTTTACTTTTGGAGCGATTATTTCCGAAATTATTGACAATATCAAAAAATGATTTTAGAAAACCCCTATTCATTTTTAAATACCTTTCCACCAATATATCACACGTTAGGGTTGAAATGAAAAAAACATTTCCCACTTTACATATAGGGGGGCTACCCTAATAAAACAATGTTTTTCCAATTTTTATTTTATGACTTTGTCGGCGTGATTAATATACATATTGGTACCAAATTTCAGCTTTCTAGTGCTAACGGTCACAGAGATTAAGCGAGGACGGACAGACGGACGGACGGACGGACAGACATGGCGAAACTGTAAGGGTTCCTAGTTGACTACGGAACCCTAAAAACGATAAGCAGCGCCACCTATGACAAGATTAGAACTAACTAAGTAAGTAATTCTGCATTGCGCAATCAGTGTTATCCGTGAATTAAGCATACACAAGAATCCCACAAAAACTGTCGGACATTAAGTTGACGTCTCTTAGTGTCCATCACTTTCAACGCGGTATGATGAATTTACATCTTAATCTTCATAACCCTAAACTATATCAAAGTCCTGTTACCAATTCCCATGAAAGATTAAGGATTTCTTTTATTCAGTATTCACCACTAGTATACCTGTTCTATAAATCCTTGTTTTGTATAGGGTATAGACCACATCAGGAGACAAATTCTGGAGATTTACCATCACATTCAATTTCTTATCCTTCTGGTGGCAGTAGTAACTGAAATTAAATGGTGGTCTCAGTGCTGCTTGTTGAGGTGTACCTGAAAATAAAAGATTATCGATCAGTGCAATATAGATTGGCAAGCATTAAAGTTATTTCTAGTTGCTGATCGTTTATTTAAGAGAAAACCGGAAGGTGCTGGCTATCGGCAAGACGGCAGTGGTCTGCTAAACCAAAAAAAAATGAACACAAAAAATAAGTGACATGAACTTGTTTGTGCTCCTTCTTGCTCTTATAATGAGTTTTTACCATCCTAATCCTAGCTATCCTAGCTATCCTAATCCTAACTTCGTAACTAATATTATAAATGCGAAAGTAAGTTGTTAGTTACTTTTTCACGCCTAAACCACTGAGTGGGTCATCCTGATTTTTTTGCATATACGTTGTCAAGTGTTCAGAAACGGGCATAGGGTATCTTTCATACCGAAAACAAGTACTGTTCAAAGTCAAAGTCAAAGTCAAAGTCAAAGTCAAATTTATTTGCATAGATTGCAGGTACATAAAATAAGTTGTTACAGTAAAATGGGTGAGCCTTGTACAATCTACCTTTAGGCATGCAAACATTAATTAAATTGTTATCTAATATTAAAAATAAATTAAATTAAATTATGGTTTACAGTCAAAAACAATAGATTCATATTATACAAAAAATAAATAATCTACTACATACAATTTGAAAAAATAATCGGAGAAACCTTGAAAGAATAAAATAGGCATGTCAATATTAATTAAATTACATTAAATTATTCCATACATTAAATTATTAAATTACAAGTCAGTGTCATTTAGAAAGTCATTTACTGAATAATAGCATTTTGCAATTAGTAGTGATGTCAGCCTCTTTTTAAAATGTTGAATGGTGTCATTTTTAATAATATTTGGTACTTTATTAAAAATTATTGGTCCCATACTAATAACACTTTTTTTGAGTAAAACAGTATTACATCTCTCAACATGTAGTAAGTGTTTGTACTGACTTCTTATAGGTCTCTTCCTAGCCTCTGACACTGAGGTGAAAAGGTGCATGTTACATTTAACGAAGAGTGCTATTTCTAGTATATACATACACGGGAAAGTTAAAAGTTTTAGGGACTTAAACACAGGAACGCAACTACC
The DNA here is from genome assembly GCA_905147715.2 of Xestia xanthographa. NCBI lineage: Eukaryota > Metazoa > Arthropoda > Insecta > Lepidoptera > Noctuidae > Xestia > Xestia xanthographa. Next base: position 6,409,470 of record LR990667.1, on the reverse strand, counting down.
GTTGTGGTGATGCTTACCTTTTTAGCTAGATTATGTAGGACATACGCCGATACGCTCAGTTTTTTACAGACTTCTTCTGCTTGAGGTTTCCACGTCAATTGGCTATCTATCAGTATGCCTAGAAATTTCGCAACTGTTACTTGGTCTATACTACAATTATTATATTCTATAGCTATATTCGGTACTGATGTGCGTTGATAAAAGTGCATTACGTTAGTTTTTTGCAAGTTTATTACTAAATTATTTTTGTCAAGCCAATTCACAATGTCCGTAAGTGCAGTATTTATGTCCTGTTCGTATTTAGTTATGTCTGTACATTTAATTAGTGCGGTACTGTCGTCAGCAAATAAGACCATGGGGTGTTCAATGTGATGAGGTAGGTCATTTATATAGAGTAAGAATAATAGTGAGCTAAGAACTCCACCCTGAGGTACGCCATGTCTTATAAGTCTTGCTCCAGATTTATATTTTATCTCACGCTTAGTTTTAGTGCAAATTTTAGAAATTTCCGTGTACTGTTTACGGCCGCTTAGATATGACTTAATTAGGTCTAATACATTTCCTCTTATTCCGTACATGTTAAGTTTATTAAGCAGGGTTTCGTGATGGACACAATCGATAGCTTTTGTCATATCTGTGAGGATTGCGCAGATTGGTAGTTTTTTATCAACATTTCCCATTATAACACTCAATAAGTCGTAAATAGCAATATTTATTCCTTTGTTTTTCCTGAATCCTTTTTGTTCATCACATAAAATATTATATTTACATAAAAAGTTATTGATTGATTCATAAATAATCTTTTCCATAATTTTTGAAAATATGGGAAGTAGGGCAACGGGTCTATAATTAACTAAACTCTCTTTATCGTTTTTTTTAAAAAGTGGTTTGACAATAACTGTTTTTAGACCGTCGGGGAATGTTCCAGAGCAAATGCATAAATTTATAATCTGGCTTATGTGTACGGCAATATTATTAGACACGAATTTTATAACTTTTGTATCTATACCATCATACCCTACGCTGTTAGTATTTTTTAGTGCCTGTATTACCCTTATTACGTCTTGAGGTAGCACTGGAGACATAAAAATCGAATGCGTGTTGCTAATTAAATCAGTAGGTACACGTGTTGGTAAAGTATTAGATGTTATTTGATCAAACAAATTTCATCACATTCAGAAGTAGAGTAAGTAAAATAGCAAACATGAACATAAATTACCGAAATAATAAGATCCAGGAAGAAGACGTTACGAGATTTCTGGGTATAAAGATAGATAATAATTTAAATTTTAAAGAACATATAGATACATTATGCTCTAGATTAAATACATTTTCTTATGCATTGTTTAAACTTAAACAAATGGTCAGTACTCCTACAGTCCTTACAGCCTACAACGGCTATGTTGCACCTATTCTAAAGTATTGTGTTATTTTTTGGGGTAATTCTAATAATAGAGAAGCGGTATTTAGAGCCCAGAAGAAATGTATACGAGCCATCACGAGTATAAAAGTAACAGACAGTTGCAGACCATCATTTTTAAAATTAAATATTCTTACGTTACCATGTATATATATATATGAGGTTATAATGTTTGTAAGAAAAAATACAAACCTCTTTAGTAAATTACATAACAAAAGACATCAGTTCAAAATATGCTTACCAATCAATAAAACAGCGTTATTAAATAAAAGTATATTATGTATGGCTCCACGCATATATAACCATTTACCAAACTCATTCCTGGAGATAAATGATATGATGTTATTTAAAAACAATGTCAAAACATTGTTACAAAAAAAAGCATATTACTCTGTCACTGAATATTTACAGGACAAACTTATGTAATGTATGTAAATTTGCATGCCCTAGGGTAGGATATGGCTAATGGACACTATTGTTTATTTAAGACCCTTTATTTTGTACCCATATTCGCAAATGAATAAATGATTATGATTATGATTATTATGATTAATGAAGAAATTATTAAATGCATTTGCAATTTCTGTTGGATCACTAATGACGGTGTCCTGAATTTTGATTTTACATATTGGCTCGACATTGCGTGTTTTGTTATTTATAATACGCCAAGACGCTTTCGACTTGTTGTTAGAGGTATTTATGAAGTAATTGTTTTGTGCTCTTTGGGTTAATTTAATTATTTTTCTGAATTTTATGGAGTAATTTTTGAATGTATTTTTGTTTTCGATTGAAGAGTCACGTCTGTATTTCCACAACAAGTGTCGCTGTCTCTTACTGCATACGCGTATACCACGAGATATCCATTTTATCCTTGGATTTAATTTAATGGTCACTAACTTGTATGGAAAACAGAGATCGTACAGCATTCGGAAATGTTCTAGAAAGTAGTCATATGCTTCGTTTGCGTTCTCTGTTAAATATATGTCCGAGAAAGAAAGACATTGGAGATAATTTTTGAACCTAACTAAATTTTCGGTACAAAGATCACGTTTCTTAATGCGCCAAGAATTGATTCTACAGGTTCTATTTACTTTTACTTCCAGTATCTGTGCAGTGTGATCGGACAAAGCAAAGTCCATTATTTCACACTTACATTTTAGTTGAGAACTACAAGCAAAATTATCAAGACAACTGTTACTGGATAATCTAGTTGGTTGTCGCAGTTCTAAATTAAGATTGTACCCTAACAGAAAGTATTCAAAGTCTCGAGTAACTTTGTTTCTTTTTAAGATATCTATGTTGAAGTCCCCACATAAAATGATTTTATTATTTGGTTTTGTACATTTCGTTTTCAAGACCATGTCCAAATTTTCATAAAATACAGTTAGGTTATTTAGTTTTGGTGGTCTATAAATACAGATAATAATTAATCTTTGTTTGACTAGTTCTATTCCGCAACACTCGAATGCGTTTGTTCTTGAATGTCGGGAGATGTCCGTTAGTTCTTTATATTCTAGATTTCCTTTGATTAGAATGCAAGCTCCTCCACGCTTTCTTGACTGTCTTGCATAACATGCAGCCAGTTTGTAATTCGGAAGGTTCAATAATTTTTCATGACCAAGCATAATGAAGTGTTCGGTAATACAAACAACATCTATGTCTTTTTGTTTTCTGGACATTTCCTGAAGGTGGACAGTAAGTAAGTCAGCTTTGTTTAAAAGGCCAGCGATATTTTGGTGCAGGATATTTATGTTGTTAAAGACGAAAAAAATCAGAGTTACTTGTCGTTATATTTGCTCTGTCAATATTGCTAGGCGGTGTCTCTGAGCATACGTCATTTATATCGGCCCATTCGTCGCAGAGAAGTTCATTCACTAATGTTTTCAAGTTTTCAAAGATATTCAGTAGTCCTTTGTTATTAATACGGCCAGTGTACCAGGAAAACATGTCTAAAGATAACTTTAGATTGGAGTCAAACAGCCAAGCATAGTTATGATTTAGGTTATCCATGTATAACAAATTGTTGAAAGTTTCGATTCTCCAATTGTACATCGTCAAGTAGTCACTGTATTTATATGTGGGTAGGCATAAGACAACATTTGTGCATTGAGCTATTACTACTACGTATAGAGAAGACAGCGCGAACAAAATTTGTGCAACAAGCGCGGCAGTGCGGGGTGCGCGGGGGGCGGCTAGTGAGTCATAGATGCGATGTCACCGTTAAGAGGCGACACTTTGTTTATATTCTAACTATTTCATTGGGTACCCCTTACGTGCACATTGTTTGACTTACAATTTTTGTTATAATATTTATTTTAGGTATAAACTGACTTTACTCTGCGGAACAAATAATTATATTCTGGCATATATACCTACCTATACTAACTGGTTCAGTCAGGGTTATGGGAAGTCTCATTCTTAAACAAATTGTATTCCTAAATAAATAATAATTTTATTTCAGGCCTTTGCTTGTACAAACAATTAATCAATTAAAACCAAACAATCTAAAAAAACAATTAGGTACGTAGCTAATTGATTTTCTTCAGGCCAATTGACACGTTTTCGAGTCTTCACGATTGCGCGCTCATAACATATCTGTTTAATTAAATATCATTGTTTTCCACTATAAAAATATACGTCAGGTAATACTATCTACACGACTTGTTACACAGCCAATGTCACTTCTTAAATTTTTAGTCTATGACAAATGACGCAAAATGGCGTCCGCTAAATATTTTGCTCGAATTACATTTTAAAAATGATTATCTAGTTACTTACCGATGGAAAGTTATTCCTTTGCACTTTGCCGTGTTGCTTGAATTATTAGTGCAATATCGTAACACACACGTAACCATATTTGTTGAATTTTCACGTTTTATTGCTTAAATAACAAATAAGACTTATAGCGCTCAAGAGCGAGCAAGCGACTGAGTGGGTTGTAGCCAGCTGGCTGAGTTTGAACGGAGCACAGATTTTGTTAGCGCTGTCTTCTCTATACGTAGTAGTAATAGCTCAATGCATTTGTGTTATTTATTTTTGTCAATACCTCTCTTATATGAACGCCCAAATTACAGTAGTTGCTTGTTTTTCGAAAATCTTCCTCTCCTATGAATATAATACAGCAATCTTTTTGGGTGAAGTTAGACAGTTTGGATGGTAGATTGTCAATAAGTTTCTCGATGCCGCAATTAGGTGTCAGGTAGTGGCATAATTGCTTGTTATCGAATGTATCTACTGCGGTTGATAGTAATCCCTTAGTTTAGTAGTTCCCGAGGAAAACAACAAGAACGTTCTTATTAATATGATATTAGATGGCGCGACGTGTCTTTCGAATCATGATTGAATGAGGGATTTTCTTTTTAGCTCTTCCCTAGTCGCTGGATAGATGGCGCTAGGAGTTAGTATGATAATGCAAGGAACGGAACCTAAAAAAACTGATTTTAACAAAGCGCGAGAAAACTAGGTTTTATTCGGAAGGTTAAGCAAATGAAAGTGTCAGTCAACGAGAGTATGTGACGTGACACAATGTTTTTTTTTCCAAGCGTTTTGGCTTTGGCACCAACTATCATAGTAAGTTCAACGCCATCTGTAGAGTTCTTGGAAACTAAGTTTTTTTTTAGTACCTCAAAAAGAAAACCTCTTATTATATTATGACAAGCAGAGTACAACCCCAATTGATTTTCAAATTCTAAATTGACGCGAGCGAAGCCGCGAATAAAAGCTAGTTAACTATAAACACTTTTTACTGGTTCAAGTTTGTGAAATCTAAATATATAAAAGAAGAAACTGACTGACTGACTGACTGACTGATTGACTGACTGACTGACTGACTGACTCATCTATCAACGCACAGCCCAAACCGCTGGGTCTACAGATTCCAAATTTGGCAAGTAGGTTCCTTATGTGGTCTAGGGGTGCACTAAGAAAGGATTTTTCAAAATTCACCCCCTAAGGGGGTTAAACGGGGCTCCAAAGTTTGTATGGGGAAACAAGATTAGTTAGACTATTATATTCGAAACTTTACAGGAGTGCTCCTATTGATAAATGAGTAGAAACGGGTTTCAGGTTGTTTCAGAATTCAACCCCTAAGAGGGGGAAATGGGGTGGCAAAGTTTAAAAATCAATGCACAGCCCAAACCGCTTAGTCTAGAGATTCCAAATTTGGCACAAAGGTTCTTTATGAGGTTTAGGGGTGCATTAAGAAAGAATTTTTCAAAATTCACCCCCTTAGGGGTTGGAACGGGAGTCCAAAGATTACGTGGGGAAATAAGATTAGTTAGACTACTTTACTCGAAACTTAACAGGAGTACTCCTATCGATAAATGAGTTAACGTTTGTGTTTCAGTTTTTTTTTCAGAATTCAACCCCTAAAGGGGGAAATGGGGTAACAAAGCCTGAAATTCAACATAGGTATTGTTTTTATGGTGAATTGGGTCGGGTGTATTACAAAAACAACGATTTTAAGATTTAATGTGGCAGACCTGAAATACTACCATTCCTTGTTGGGGTGCGATGGGGTTGAAATGTCTAAAAATCAATATGGGTATCGATACCGAGATTATCAGGGGTGCTGATTACGAAACTGGCATTTATTTTGAGATCCAGATGATAATGATTGTGATTACGATGATCATGATTGTGATAATGATTACGATGATTGTGATGATGATGATTTTGATTACAATGATAATGATTGTGATTACGATGATGATGATTGTGATAATGATGATTGTGATAACGATGATAATGATTGTGATTACAATGATAATAAGTGTGATAACGATGATGGTGATTGTGATAGTGATTGTGATTGTAATGGTGATTGTGACAGTGACGGTGATTGTGGTAGTGTCGGTGATTGTGGTGGTGATAGCGATGGTTGTGATAACGAGGACGGAGATTGTGATGATAATGATTGTGATAACGATAGTGGTGATTGTGATAGTGATTTTGATGGTGATTGTGATGGTGATTGTAAAAGTGGCAGTAATTGTGATGGTGATAGCGATGGTGATGGTGATTGTGATTGTGACAGTGATGGTGATTGTAATAATGATATATTATTATGAATAAGATTATTGTGATTACTATGATAATGATTGTGATAACGAGGGTAGTGATTGTGATGGTGATGGTGATTGTGATTTTGATTGTGATAGTGTTGGTGATTGTGATAATGATGGTGATTGTGATAATGATTGTGGTTGAGATAGTGATGGTGATTGTGATCATGATGATTGTGATTAAGATGATAGTGATTGTGATTACGATGATAATGATTGTGATTACGATTATAATGATTGTGATGACGAGGATGGAGATTGTGATGATGATGATTGTGAATACGGTGATAATGGTGGTGATTACGATGATAGTGATTGTGATAATGATGATAGCGATTGTGATTGATGGTGATTGTGATAACGATGATGGTGATTGTGATACTGATTTTGATGGTGATTGTGATGGTGATGATGATTGTGATAGTTATTATAAGAGTGGTGGTGATTGTGATGGTGATAGCGATGGTTATTGTGATGGTGATTGTGATGGTAATTGTGATGATGATTGTGATGGTCATTGTGATGGTGATTGTGATGTTGATTGTGATGGTGATTGTGATGGTGATTGTGATTGTGATTGTGATGGTGATTGTGATGGTGATTGTGATGGTGATTGTGATGGTGATTGTGATGGTGATTGTGATGGTGATTGTGATGGTGATTGTGATGGTGATTGTGATGGTGATTGTGATTGTGATGGTGATGGTGATGGTGATGGTGATGGTGATTGTGATTGTGATTGTGATTGTGATGGTGATGGTGATTGTGATGGTGATCGTGATGGTGATTTTGATGGTGATTGTGATGGTGATTGTGATAGTGATTGTGATGGTGATTGTGATGGTGATTGAGATAGTGATGGTGAGTGTGATAATGACTGTGATTACGATGATAATTATTGTGATAACGATGATGGTGATTGTGGTAGTTATTGTGATAGCGATAGTGATTGGGATTGTGATGGTGATTGTGATAGTGATAGTGATTGTGATAATAATGGCGGTTGTGATAGTTATGGTGATTGTGATAATAATAATTGTGATGATTATGAAATGTGGCACATAGATAGTTTATAACCTGGATTAACATGGAGGACACTATTATCCCTTTAGTATGATCCAGTGGGACAGTTACCGAACTTCACGCGGGCGAAGCCGCGGGCAACAGCTAGTCATTATTATATAGCTATGCGTCGCAATGCACTTTACTACCTCCTTGTATTACCACACTACTCTGCCTACCTACCACTTTAGTTTTTAAATAAATGGGGTTAGACATTATAGAGTTACTGTTGAAATGGTTAAAATAACTTACAATCATCGCGATGTGATGCGTGAACTACCAGAACGGCTAAAACGATTCCACAAACATAAACGATTACAGAATTCATGTTTACTATAAATTCACAAAAAATATTCACAAACTAATATTTTTTATGTTATTATAAGACACGTATGTGTTTGGTTGTAACTAATGTGTGTCACTAAATATGAACATTCATTACTGCTATGAAATTCTACACCAGTTTAAATGTTGTATTTAATAATAATGTATTAAATAACACGATATCGATTATTACTCAAATTATTACGTTGTTTGTTTATCCTGTAATATTATTATCCTGTTAGTTTGGCAGGACCTTCGCTTGCATTGCAGTGAAAAACAACACTTAATCGCAAATTATAAATAACTTTAAGAGCAGAGTTTCGTTATGAGTACATATTCTTGCTTTGACCGCACAATATTCAGACCTTCTTAACAATTAACAAATAGTACCTAATCTAAATGTTTTCCTTATTAAGTATTGATACATAAAAGTCAGAGTGCGAACAGGAAAAAATCAGCCATATATACAATTGGAACTAATTATGATATTCATGGTTCAAAGGCATTTGTACTGCATGTAATATTAACTAACACTAGCTGTTCCCTCTGGAGTCGCTTACCGTTTTTCTTTTTGCTTGGCTAATAAGGGTTGTAGCGTGATGTTAAACATCATACAACCTTGCTCAAGAATTGGGCTACCAAATGCAAAAATGTTGCGTCATTAGCGCGTTTAAACAAACTTTACCATATTAGTTTCAACATCTCAGGCCAAACTAGTTTGTTCTAGATCAAAGTTGCCAGGACCACAAAAAGATGACCATAGGGCTCCTCGGCTGAATGGCTGCGACTTCGCTTGAGTCAAGAGACACGCTCGAGTCGCCTGTTACCGTTCGCATCAATCCTCAAGTCTTGTCTCCCAAACTCGTGGCATGCTCTGAACGATCATCTACCACACACACAGTCTCACACTCAAAACGAAGAAGAATAGAACTTATTCCAAGAGAAAAGGTTGCTCTAATGCCTTGTAAACATTTATTTTGCCCATAACTTTATATCAGAGTAATTATTAGTAATCAATGGATTGAGTTGTTATAGTTTATGGTGGACAAATCACTGTGGACCAATTCCCGTACTGACAGTCATTTAATATCTACACACTGTGACGATCAACGCCAAAAGCTGGTCAGAAAAGTCAGAACATTAAATTGCCCCTGAGATTTAATACTGCCTTTTATATGAAAATGTCTTTTAGAGCATGTCAAAACTTTGTTTGTCAATATTGAATGAGACAGTTGCATAGGAGACCGGTCGATGTTTAGGATAACTTCAGATCAGTCGGACAGGAGAACCCACAGTTTGCAAGTGTGAGGTGGCGACATCTCCGGGGTTGCGGGACTATTCGAAAGAGATACCGTGGCCCCGGAACACAAAGGGCGATGAAGGAACATGGATGGGTTTTAGTCAGTAAAAGTCTGACACTCCCTCCAGCTCCGCCCAGAGCGGGAGGGGTTATTTGATGATTTCCCATCCGAAAAAAAAAAAAAAAAAAAAAAAAAAAAAAAAAAAGGTGGCGACATCTGTTAATCCGATTATGAACTTCTGTAATACAATGATGAATCGATACTTTGAATATTGTAAGATGACTACTATTTCTATTATTTGATTTGTTAGGTTTATGATATATTTAAGTCGCTCGGTAGAATTAGTTGGAAGTACTCCATAATAAGATATGCTTTTACTAGGCTATAGCCCGATACAGATGAGATTTCACATCGGCATTTACACAAGAGGCTGAGCGGATGAGCTTTAATAAAAAAACAATGACTGAACTAACTTTAACTTATAAGCAGATGTTTAAGTACCAAGGTACCTAAAAGTAAAAGTGTAAAAGGTACTTTTATGTAAACTTTCGTTCTGCTAGACGTAATGGCTCAAGCTGGACGTACTCTATCACTTCGACTGCCTCTGTTTGACTGCCTCTGTTTGACTGCCTCGTTGGACCAGTAGTCGCTAGCACGACTGAGCATCAGGTCCTGGGTTCGATTCCTGGGTTGGGGAAAGTGGTATTGGGTTTTTCCATTAGGAATTTCATCGTAGCAACCACGGCGTCTGGATTTGGGCCCGGTTGATGTCAATAGGCTCGCCCCCTATTACATGGGACTCAAACATAACTGGTGAAATATGCGTGTACTGTTAGGCATACCTCTGCCTTACCCTCCAGGGATTATAGGCGTGATGTTATGTTTATGTTACTCTGTCAATGAATGAAAATTATATCTCCAATAAGCAGATGTTGCGTTCTTGTCATCGAAAAGTCACTCCTTGGGCATCAGCACCCTGAAGCATCCAAGGGATTGCCTTCCTACGTTGAGAACATACAGACAGAAAAAACGTCACGCCTAGTCCTCGAGAGATCGCCAGAGTTCCACCATGTAATATAGAGCTGAACGAGCGGTACCCAGGCACAAGTCTCGAGTCCAGGATCTTACTGAGAATTTTGTTATGGAAAAGCCAGCAACAGATTGCTCGACCCGGGAACCGATCTCCATGCTTAAATATCCCGCTTAGCTTGTGCCTTTAAATCAATGGGACAGTTTAGAAAAACAATGAAATATGTTTTCTTGTGTCAGTGTTACCTTAAGTAGGAGGTAACTGTACTATGAAACTAATAATACATTTGAATAATAATATAGAACGTACATACTATTATACCTACAATGAACCAATATTGTTATTTCTGTTTTGTATTTTATTCATATTGTTGACTTAGTAAGTACGAGTATCATTAAAACATAACTTTTACTTCTCACACAAGTTATATAGTGTGCTTTAGTCGAAAATATGAAGACGATCATTTGTGTCTTTTTAAAAATAATATTAACTATTTGTGTAGCTATGGACGTGAAAGTGTATGTTTATAATGAGTTCGAGTTTCGTAAGTACTTACTACCTATTTTTGATGGACACATCATCATCATCATCTTGACGACCTGAATGGCGCAGCGGTAGTGAGGCTATCTTGCGTTCTCAGGGTCCCAGGTTCGTGTGGGTCAGAATGACGGGTGTGTTGTTGCGGAAATGAAAATACTGTATATAATAGGAATGTACCAGCAATGTACTTGAATGTACCTTTAATCAAATTCAATGTACTTCTATGAAACAAGAATAATACAAATAATAAAGTGAGCCGCAGTCCTGACAGTCAGAATGACGGGTGAATCTGATAATGAATGTAATAGATATCTTATGGTTACCTAATATTTATTAGAGGAATGTACCTTCAACGTACCTCGTAAAAATATAATCTGAAAATATATTGCGACAAGTAATTAACGAGAAAATCAAGAAAACAAATTTTGACGCCTACCGTTTTTTTCATAGCAATATCGCACCTCCTCCGCTCAAATAGTGTTGTAAGTCAAAAAATCAAACTTTCAAGAAAAAGGTGTTTGAAATTTGATTTGGAAGTTTTCTGAAACGAATGGTACTGGTCTGTGCAAAACAGACTCCGTGACAGCCCCAGCAGCATTCTACGTGCTATAGCCGGGAGACATGATTAGGGAATGCAAATCCGTTCTGTTTCAAAATGCGGATTTTTAAGAGCGGATTTTTAGTCCAATCCGGATTATCCGAATTTTACGGATTTTTCATGAAAATAAACAACACTAACCATATTTGTTTATTTAATATAATGTTTCTTATTTGTGTAAAAAGAGTAAAAAAAAAAACAATTAAATATATATATTCATTTATATATTCTTTAAATTTTAGTTTTTTTGGAATTATTCAATTTAAATATTTTTGTGTTACAAATAATAGTAGTAATATTGATTCCTATTATTAAAATAAACAGTCTGTGACTTGCGTGCTGAGTAACGTTAGTAAAATAATAAGTACAAATTATTATTTTACTAACGTTACTCAACGAGTACAAATTATTAGACGGCATGTCTTTGTTTCCTTGGAAGATGGGTAGGTTCTTTTTACCAATTAAGAGTAAAGTTTAATAATTTGATGATTTACACTTGAAATAAGATCATTTGCGCGCCTCTCATTATTATTCTACTTATGAATTATTGTTATTTATGATACTAGTGCGGTAAGTTGGTTTTTACAAACGAGTAGACAAATGTAAAAAAAAAATGCTTACCATAGTCACGAGTTTGTAAATATCAATTTCTGCACGTGTGTCATACAATGTTTTTCAACACATTTGCGAGAATACAGTACAATATGGAATGATACAAACAGCGACCCCAAAAACTAGGAAATGAAGAAAAAAACCGAAAATATTCATCGGCGCCATCTAGGATTTTCATTTTGACCTAATTAAAAAAAAAACAGTAAAGAATACGCTCAGTGCTATACAACATGCGGTAAAATAGGAATATCAAAGGAATTATTGAATACGTACCTTCAATGTCAAATACACTTGACGATATCGGTCATTACAAAACTCATTGCTACAGACACAATAAACGGGTGTGTTATGATGATCTATGAAATCGCACTACAAGAAGCCCTAATAACATAATTGCGCATTATATTTTATTCGGACAAAATTAAATACCTTTTTTTGTTAATTAATATTTCTTATTTTTTCCGCATCATAATAAAATTATTTTCTTCGCAATTTTTATTTTATTTATCAAATAACATGTAAGTATGTGAAAAAATGGAAGTAATCCTCTCATAATCACGTTAAATTCCCACTACGAGCAAATAAAACCGTTTATTGCCCGTGGTTCGACCGCGTAGTTCTACTAGTAGGACCAAGGGTATTTTTCTTTTCGGTGGTTCTATCAATCGGACCATGGGCAATTCAAGTTCTATCAATAGTACTAAGGGCAACTTTGCTATACTCATATTGCTATGAAAAGGTAAGTGTCAAAATTTGTGTTTTTAACCTCTCTCCAACTTTTTTTGTACCACTCGTTTCAGAAAACTTCCAAATCAAAGGAGACAATTTCAATTTCGTTTATATGTAATCTTTCGTTTATTACTATAGTAAAATTGTTACTTATAATATACTTATAAATATATTGTATTTATACTATATGTATTTAGACTGTATGTATTTATACTATATGTATTTATACTATATTATATTTTTTGGTAATATGAATATACGCAACATCGAAGAGGGCCTAAAAAAACTGTCTCCTTTCAAACCTTTTTTTCGCGAAAGTTTGATTTTTTTACTTACGACACTATTTGAGCGGAGGAGGTGCGATATTGCTATGAAAAAATGGTAGGCGTCAAAATTTGTTTTCTTGATTTTCTCGTTAATTACTCATCGCAATATATTTTTGGATTATATTTTTACGAGGTACGTTGAAGGTACATTCCTTTGGTAAATATTAGGTAACCATAAGATATCTATTACATTCATTATCAGATTCACCCGTCATTCTGACTGTCAGGACTGCGGCTCACTTTATTATTTGTATTGTTCTTGTTTTATGGACGTACATTGAATTTGATTAAAGGTACATTCAAGTACATTGCTGGTACATTCTTTTTATATATAGCATATTCATTTCTGCAACAACACACCCGTCATTCTGACCCACACCCAGGTTCGAATCCCGGTTGGAGCAAATGTTTGTGTGATGAACATGGACATTAGTTTCCAAGTCATGGATGTTTATATGTATAATTAGTATGTATTTACAAACAAAAAGTATCTATGTAGTATATCAACTATCTGGTGTCCACGACACAAGCCTCGTTGCTTAAAGTGGCACTAGATGGCGCTGTGTGTAATGTCCAGCGATATTTATTTATTTATTTATATTATCATCATTTCAGCCGAAAGACGTCCACTGCTGGACACAGGCCTCCGCCAAGTATTGCCACATTGACAGACACATTGAAATACAAACATAATATATATCATCTGACTAAATAGTTTTAGGAAATTATAAATCGGGCGAATAGAAATTAAGTCAGATTCTACTGTCACTACGAGTAGTTAGTGACCCGAAAGTCTGACAACAAGTCTTACCAAGAGGTATCGTATTACTCAGTTATTGAGTTGTAGAGGTCAGTTAGGTAGTCGCGCCATGTAAAATACTGGTATTCAGCTGCATTCCGGTCAGACTGAAAGCCGACCCCTAACGTAGTTTCAGAAAAGGCTAGGCAGATGATGATGAAAATTAGATTCTTTAAATTTAGTAAAACGCCACAATATCTTGGAGAAATTTTCCTTGTTTAAGTCGTTTTGGTTCCATCAACGTTGCTGAACAAAACCCGTCGTGAGATTTTGCCCCTTTTTGAAAATTGTATTCCTGCCCAAACAGCTCCTGTCTGAAACTTTGAAATATAGTTTTAGCATTCTTATTCAATGCTGGATAAGCTTGCCGGAAAACCCCCCAGGCTCTCTGTGCATAATGTCGCTATCTTGTCCACCTGGCACTTGGGCTTTCTCGACAACTTGGCTCTGTAGGAATTTCTCGTCTTTAAGAACCGAAGTATTTAGAGCAGTTTCAAGCAAATTAAGCGAGATTAGACTCCAAGTCTTTATGGACAAAAATTTTTTATAAAAAAAATTAAACCGACTTCAAAAAACACAAAACACAAAAAAGTGAAAAATAACTTTTGCTTCAGAAGTCGGTGACCTTTGTTTGATTCATTTAGTTTTTTTTTGTCACCGACTTCTGAAGCAAGAGTTATTTTTCACTTTTTTGTGTTTTGTGTTTTTTGAAGTCAGTTTTATTTTTTTTGTAAAAAGTTTTTTTATTTTTTCATTTTTAGTTGTAATATCCTATATAAATATATGCTATGCATTTATTTTACTTACATTGTTAACAATATATCATATCATGTCAAGGTCTTAAGGTCTGTCAAGGGCTTATCCTCAATAAATGGAACTTCACATATCTAAACTGTCGAAATTTGGGTGTATTGTACACATCTACATACCCCTCAGAGCATACAGGCGTGATTTAACGTCATGATGTTGTATAAACAACAAACATCCAAGCGATTGCAGCAATCACGACCGATTTACCGTCTAGTTTTGAAGAGTTCCATTGTATATCTCCGAAGATCAGCATCAGATTTTTACCAAATTTAAATGCAACTATCTCAGGAGTATGATCTTTCAAATAAAAAAAGAATTATGAGAATCGCTTCACAAATGGAGGAGAAATCGGTGAACATACATGAAATTATACCACATGACTGAAGTAAAAATGTTCATAAAATGAAAACTACTGGGCCAAACTATTTTAAATTTTTATGGGACCAAATGGCAACTATTCCGCATCGAACTAAAAAAGAATCACGTAAATCGGATCATAAATCTCAGCGTAATCGGTGTACATACATCACAATATAATAACAATTGAATTGAGAACCTCCTCCTTTTGGAAGTCAGTGAAAAAAAAAAAAAAAACCGATCGAATTGAGAACCTCCTCCTTTTTGGAAGTCGGTTAAAAACAAGCTAATATACTAAAGTATAACCCTAACATTTAATCATTCTGTATATTGTTTTCAGATGGAAGTCACAGGATTAAACCTGCACCTAGAGATATATTCACATTTGGTTATCACTCGCATGAAGTCTTATCTATGCAAATATATTTAAGCATTAAAGCGCTGAATGTGTCCGCAGACTTGTATGTACAATATCCATCGGGTGAGTTTGTGTTTTCTGGCAAAATAAACGCTTGCAAACGACTCAAGACATAATTATAAGATAGTACAGACAATGTTTTCTTATTATATTTTACAGATTTCAGCAACATTCGGAAGAAACTATTGCCAAAAATACCTGATAAAGTCAGCCCTTATTTTGAGATACAGCGTACTTTGAACGTTGGCGAAATAGTCATTGAACTAGAACTAAACACAACAACTAGCATTCGTACAAGAAAACAAATAGTAAAAGGGACAAATATGACAGGATTAACGCACGAGACAAATGGCACGTCTTGTAGGTGGAAGAAAATACTTTATTATTTTGATAAATCATAGTACCCCAGTGGTCTCGCGGCCGCAAGTGAAACTGCAAAGCACGAGGAACCGAGTTCAATCACCGGGTCTGTAAAACCTTGATTTTTTTCAAGAGAAACATGCGCACTACGCGCACCTACTGGTACTCGACAAAAAATCACGGCAAAACACACTCACAGTCACCGGGTTTCGTGGAGTCCTTTACCGGCTGCTCCAGTAGTGTGCGTAGCAAAACACAAAGAAAGAGAGAAGACAGATTTGTTTGCGCCCAAAAAATTATTTTCCATTCACCCACATTCTCCAGTCTTCCGCGCTTGCAACAGCGTTGAAATATCGGTTAAAGTTTACTACTATACACCTCCATATGCCTCTATATACAATCCATATCACCATCCATATCTCCCTTTATATATACACGGAGAGGTTTGCCAAGTTAGCTGCGCGGTTCATTTGTTGGCGCGAAGTGTAGGCGCAGTAGACGAGCTTCTATAATAATCATACGAAGCGAAGCCACTTACGGCTAAGCTGCGCACAAATAAACACAAGTGGAACAGCGACCTCATAAAGGCATGTTATATTTATCAATTTAATGATTTGTTTTTTTTTTTTTACAGATAAAAACATTTGTACAAAAAAACAGTTTTGTGTGATTGAAGTGGACTTGTTAAATAATGTGAATACAGGTACAGTATAACCAGAAAAAGTATCCACTTCGGTAATCTTCGTGTTTCCGAATTAGCACGAACGTCGCGTTAACTCCCGCACAGACGAATAAGGTTTGAGTTTTGTCCTGCCACGCTTTGTGCAACTATCAATTCACGTTTGTGTGAAGTTTTCCCTTTGTCAGATTATCTATTTCAGTCGCTTATCGTCACCTGAATAGAATTGCATAGTCTTTAATCATTTTTTTTTAATAATTGTAAATAAAAATACTTCAAAGGTTGTAACAGCTTGATATTCGATTTCATCGTATATTCGGCAATAGCCAATGGTGGTAACCATACAAGCGCATACTATTTCATGGAGACTTATAACTCTGACAAAATCCACAACAAAATATAGACTTATAAGAGTCAAGTAAGTTGGCATTCAGTACACCCTCAATGTAGTTTCAAGTTGTTAAGCTGTCTGTGTTGTGTTTAGGTACCAGTCACTTTGTTCGATTGTACATTTTAGTATCCTCATCCATGGGCCCCTGAACATTACTCACAGGGCTTGCTTCCTACTTAATGACAATTTTTCTGATCATAGAGCACCCTGTTCCATGTTTTCTATCTTCTATCAAGAATACCAAAAAATACGTCAATTATAACAAATTTTCTTAACTGCCAGGAACTGGATTGTTAATTATTTTATTGTTATACGCTTAGTTAACACTTCCCGTGACCCTTGGGCTGGCTTTTACCTTGGCCAAAGGCTTAGCGTTGCTGTATAGCGTGGTAACGCCGCCAGTCTCTTGGGGACATTACCAGTTGACAGTGTTGAGGAGGAGTTTTTTGATGCCATTAGTTTAGTTCATTTTAATTTATAAATGCTAATCAATTGTAATTCCAAATGTTTTCACTTTGCTTTCAGAAAGTACCGCTTTACAGTCAGGTCCCGCAAACAGTGTGTTAACATACGTGATACCATCCGTGATAATCATTATCACGTGTGTCATCATATTAGTAATTTATTTTTGTGTCAAACAATATTATCATCAAAATTCACGCGCAGCGGAAACAATGGAACTGAATACTTACGTAAGTGTTATGTTATAGGATAACGTTTGTTTATCACAAGGTACAAGTTAGGTTAGGTTAGCCGCGGTCACGGTTTCAGAGGTCTTTCAGACTTTTACTAAAGCCATATGCTGTTTTTCCAACTACCTGTAGCAGAGCACTGGAGTACTCGGACAGTTCTACTCGCTCCCCCGGCCATGTATTGGTTCGTATGACTGTCTTACGCTCGCCATACCCGTCCGTCGCCGGTAGCCTCTGCGGCCGCAGTCTCTGCGTCGCCAAAGTCTGCCACCCGCAGAGGCCATAGGCCACGGCCTGTGGTGGCATCTACAACGCATTATCATATGGCATTTGGGCAGTAGCCCACTAGACACCACGCCTGTCGGAAGATCCTTCTTTTTTTAATGCTGAATGAAGATTGAGGATGACATCTTTTACTCTATGTTTCTCATACCTCTGTACTGCTGACCCCGAACATCAGAACAGCCTTCGTGCAGCTACTTATTCACAAAAAGATCGTCATTGTACCAGCTCCCAGCCTCCTTACACTATTAACGTGGACCATTATAAAAATGTGCAGAAGGCTTGACAGGAATTCATGATTTTTATATATTTATATATATAAATTGATAGTATCCGTATGTTTTCCAGGCCACCGCAAATGAAGTTCTATACGCGGATCTCAGCTTGGTACATGGAGACACACAGCCACCAAGATGTGATGAAGAAACGCCATATGCCGAGATAATTGGGGTGGTAAATTCTCACTGAAGTGTAAAAAATAAACACGCTTTGCTGGGATTGGATGGTATAGAACACCGTCAGTCGCCAGTAGTCGGTTGCTAAGTCAGATAGCCGCGCCTGGTCAGACTGCAAGCCGAACACAACATTGTTGGGACAAGGCTGTGACGAATAAGTTATAATCTGACGACATTTTGTATTCGGAGCTCTGTGAAAGAGTGAAGGAAGGGAAGCTGGACTTGTGTGCGGGAATTAAAACATTACTTTGAACTGTTATTAAGTTTTTATTGACAAGTGACCTTTTTATAAATAGATATTGGTGTCGATTCTGTTGTGCACAAACTAAACTTAATTTAGGCTATTGCTATCTTTTACTAAAAGGAAGTGCGAAAAGTGGACGGCTATAGCTATGAACTAAGTTAGAGATGACAAACTAGTTTATGCCTTGCGCTTCATCGTGTTTTTAGTCGTCATGTTTTACGTGCTCCCTTCATTTGTATGGTAATATTAGTTCCAACTAAATTTGACAGCTCTAAATGACGTCCGTCTCTTTCTCGTTTTATTAGAGAGAAAAAGATAGCAATAGCCCAAATTAAGTTTAGTTTGTGCACAACAGAGTCGACACCATTGAGTGTAAACCTTTCCTAAAACGCAACCGCTACATGCAAATAACAACCATTACCAACATATTATTATTTGTGTTTATATTGTTTAGTTGGTATTATTCCTTTTAAAAAAATATTTATTTGCCGCAGGCCCACGACATGCAAAACATAGGTACAAAGCTTATACTTAAGACGTTTAACATAATAATATAACAGAACGTAACAGACACAAGCAAAAAAAAGAAAGAAGTAGAAGTAGATAACGTTCTTACGATAACAGATGGCGCCACGTGTCTTTCATAATGAAATTAACGCGAGCGAAGCCGCGGGCTAAAGCTAGTAATTAAAATAAATTAAACCTAAACTTAAAGTTGAACACTTTCATAAACCTCTTTTTTTTTAAATACCTCAATATTTATAGCATTATTTTACAAATAATATAAAACTGAGAGCTGTGTAACGTTCTGCTCTAAATTACATTATACACTATCTATACAATATGTTGTACAACCCTGTCCAATCCGAAGAGGGCATAAAGATAAACCAAATAACCAATAACTTTACCAAATAAAATAAGAAACATAAAACACTCATGAATATAAAACTAATAATGAAATTTAAAACGCATAATTTTCGTCCCAAATCACCGCCACTCCCCCAAATTAAAAAAATATTTTAAAACGTCAATTAACCCGCGAATCGACTCCGTGTAGCCATGTCAATTCGTATTTTAGTACATTTGATTTAATTTTTATCGGGATTTTTTTTATTTGTAATCCAAACCATTAGATAAATAGAATCTAATGTCGATACGTAACAATACCCTCACGGATCGGACAGGGCTTTCTTAAACATAATTATTTTTAATAATGGATGCAAAAAGACCCATAACAAAGCCCAAAGGCACTAGTTCTCCCTGTCATTGTAATTTTTGTTTTGTTCTGGATCATACCTGGGAAGCTTCTTCTTCAACCAAACAACTCTATCACAAGTTTTTTTTTAATGCATGATTATCATTACAACTTAACTATCCTCTATGCTACCTCCATGCCCCCTATCTATGCTATTCTATGCATTCATCGGGATATCCGTGATTTTTCACCCCAAAAAAGTCGCTTCCCAGCAATATTTTCTGCATAAATGTACTTAGTTTGAAGCATTAGTTGAATGCTTAGTTGACGGCTTCGTGAAGGTCCGTTTACACCTTGTTTATAAATAAAACGATAAAATATCCGTAGTAATAAATAAATAAAAGATGACGTCAGAAAACCTATTACTTCGCATCGCTGACTGGCGATACCGAACTGCAGGTGGCATTGCCTCGATGGATGTCAATGCTTACTAGAAGTCAAATCATCTTATTAAATAAGAAATTCGCCAAATAAACCAATCTTGATTCCGTCACTGTACATTTCATCCTCGTCCACCTCCAGCAGCTGGGGGATCGATCTCCTCATCTTTGGTTGGATTGATCTCCTCGTAAATAGGAGGATCGATCTCCTCATACACGTGGCCATCTATTTCTTCGATCTCCCTCTCACACTCTCTGCGAAACAGGAGGTTCGAATAGAACGGCTGGAAATTGTCCTGAAAAGTGTGAGTTATATGTTAATGTATGATATTGAACAATGCGATCGTTTCCTAAAGTTTACATAAATGTTATCCGTTTGGGTCGTGGGACTAGTTGAATGATCTCCAGCTGCTGAACAATTGTGTAGTTTCACTAGCTAATGAGTTACTGTGAACACGTACGGTCGAACAAGCTTTTTGGTTTATATTTTACAATGTAATTTGTGGTTTAAACTGTAAACCAAATAGCTTGTTCGACCGTACATATCAAGCTGACCAAATTATGAGCGTTTTTTAGAGTTTTTTTTTGAATTGACATAAAATACAGAAAAATGTTTTTAATATCTATGAAAAAAAACTTTTTGCAAAAAAAATAAACCTGACTTCAAAAAACAAAAGAGTGAAAAATAACTTTAGCTTCAGAAGTCGGTGACCTTTGTTTGATTCATTTAGTTTTTTTTTTGTCACCGACTTCTGAAGCTAAAGTTATTTTTCACTTTTTTGTTTTTTGAAGTCGGTTTTATTTTTTTTTGCAAAAAGTTTTTTTATTTTTCCATTTTTAGTTGTAATATCCTATACAAATATTTTTTATGCTTCTATTTTAAACTATCGAAAATTGTGTGTATTGTACACATCTGCACACCCCTCAGAGCATACAGGCGTGATGTTACGTCATGATGTTGTATAAACAATAAATATCCAAGTGATTGCAGCAATCACAACCGATTTCCCATCTAGTTTTGAAGAGTTCCATTGTATATCTACGAAGATCAGCATTAGATCTTCACGAAATTTAAATGCGACCATTTCAGGAGTATACTCTTTCTAATAAAATAAAAAGAAAATTATGAGAATCGCTTCACAAATGGAGGAGAAATCGGAGAACATACATGAAATTATACCACACGCCTGAAGTAAAAATGTTCATAAAATGAAAACTACTGGGCCAAACTACGTTAAATTTTTATGGGGCCAAATGGCAACTATTCTGCATCAAACTAAAATAGAATTACGTAAATTGGATCATAAATGTCAGCGTAATCAGTGTACACACATATTCTTCTTTTGGAAGTCGGTTAAAAACAGCTTTATTTGGCATATTTTGATGGCGTATTCTGGAGGTGCTATTGCCCAATTGGCACACACTCTTCGTAGTAAATCAAGCTATATTTATTGGCCTTCAAGTGCTCAATTGTTTCAGATTTATCGGCGGAGACATGCAACTTTACATCGGTACACCCATAAAAATAATCTAATGGCGTCAAATCGCTCGAACGAAGTTAACAGGTCCATTTTGAAACTATTTGTGAAAACTTGTTATTGGCCATATTGTTGTTATTAACTAAACCTAAACTATTGTATCTGCCTAGCTGTAAGTTTTCCGAAAATAATAAAATAAAATAAAAATTTCGTGAAATTGATTGTTAAAAAATGATGATAGTCAGAACGTAACAGTCAACGGTGAGACATTATTACTAACTTTTCATGCCTCAATTGGAATGATGCAGATATGTGGTTTCAACAAGAAGGCACCACATGCCAAATAGAGATGCAATACAATTAATTTACTCAAAGAAACCAGCCGAAGGGGCCACATGCACGAAGTCTTACTCAGTCTGAGTATGAATTAATGTCATCAAATTATCAGTGAAACAAAATAAATTTCACATTAAACACATGCCTATGACTGTATTTTATTCCAACATGAAGGTCTCCGACTTAAAAAAAACACTCTTTGTGATAACGGTCGTGAAAACATCTTAACGAAGCCGACGACGTGTCCTTTACCTTCCTGACAACGCGATTTTGAAGTGAATCATGTAATAACTTATCTATACTTACTACGCTTAGTACCTACTAGATGGCACAAACCAAGAATAGAAGTGACAATAGTATTTCAGTGCGTTCTTTTTACAACTAATAGTTTCAACTCTTTTAATATTATGTGACTATAATATACACTTACTTGGTTCGTCTGTAACCGGAGTGTGCCTTGAGCACTGCGCTTCATCCAGCAACGTTTCCAACTTACAATAATAACAAGTACGACAAACGTGATGCCAGATAAGGACGAAACTATAATAACAATGACGTTGGAAGTGCTTGAAGTGCTTACGTCTGATTTAACTGAAACCACACAGATTGTCATTTATTATCAGAAGTTGAAAACCGTTATATCAATTCATAGGTTCAAAACTGTTGCAAGATAAACATGAGCTTGTAATCATCTAGTAAACACGGAGCTTCTGATGATCGCTCGCGAAGCATCGCTGTCGCTTCACCAACGGCTTGCTGAGCGCTGCACTTTCTAAGCGCAACTTAATACAACTTGCGTTTTATCCTGACATCACTTGCTCACATCAATTTGTCTCTTAGGACTCTCTAGTACTCTCCCTTTAGGCTCGTTTAGACTGCTTTCTGGTTGTTATGCTTGCATTTTTACTTATTAGAAAATTCAACTGATGTGAAGATGGTATGGCAGACTTAATCTATACCTATGCCTATACAATATATACAAACGTTAGGTTGACCGGTTAACCTAACGTTTGCATATTCTATAGGCTATAGATTATGCAAAAGTTATGCAGCCTATAGAATGTGCAAATGTTAGGTTAACCTAACGTTTGCATATTTTACAGGTTTCATACTTTCGATTGGTATGGAATTCGTCTATTAGACAAACCAGTGAAATGTTGAAAAAAAAAAAATCTGGACTGAAATTTTTTAGACAACCCGTTTGCAATATATTTTTTGACATATTTTGAAATAAAACACTTTTTATCCAATAACCAGCTCGGTGAAGGTCGTTCTTAAAGGGATCTTATACTAAAAGTAATATCATAGTGTATTCTGATGGACTAGGAACCGGTTTTGGATCATCAACTGTTCTAAACATACAGTGTTGGTAGTACGTAGGTAATAATTAGTAGTAGTATGTAGTATATATACAAACATATTCGAGAATATAGATACTTACTAATAACACTTGCAGTACTGCTGACAGTAGTCGATTCCATGTCTTCGTGTGGCAATGTAGAAACATTGGACATTGATGTAATATTATCACTAACAACACCTGCAATGCAGACAATAATATTAAAGTAAAACATTTTACTGTTTGAATCAAATCAAACGAAGCTGATTTCTTAAGATTCTTCTAGTTAAACAATAAAAATGATCGTTATACAAAACTGAGTCGATAAGCATAAAAAAAATACTCAGTTGACATAAACAATACGATTATTTTTCTTGAAAAATGAGCGAATGATTCCTGATAATGTTTTCCGGTATCTTCTACGGATTCAGACCTCCCCTACTGTCCCAGTTACAATAACACTATGTATCCTTGAATGTCTTAGACTTCTGAGGCATCTTGAACCTTACCTAAACATACGTTTCTCAGGTCCACCTCCATAATGCAAGGTGAAGTGGATCTTAAACACACGTCATTATCTGTAAGAACAACAAATTAAAGTAGTCATGATCGGCCATAGCTTCTTCCATTCAATTAATATAGTTCCGTCAGTTGTTTTACTAGAACATTCTAAATTACGTTCCAGTGTAGAATGTTCCATTAAAGAACTATTTTAAAGATTCGAAAATAATCCTAGAGTGTTCCATTATTGGACTGTGATTCTTTAGACAGTTAATTGTGGAACTTGTGGAACGGGAAGGATCGGTTGGCGTATAAATAAACATTTGCTGGTTCGTAAAATCCAAATGCGAACTGACCGTGCAGCACTAAAATGACTATTACAGCTCAAGAATACAGAGGGACAAGTTCCTTGGTGGATTGAACAATTTTTTTTTATATGGGATAACTCCGCCACACTTTTCCTAAACCACTGTTACTCCCGAAAGCCAGAATCATCAGTGGCGACCACCAGAAAAGCGCCGAGACAATGAAACTTGATGGATTGAAACTACAAGAGTTTGAGTTAGTGACTGAACATCACAGTGGAAGAACGCACGGTAACCAGACGCCTTGTCAAGAAGACCTTGTCCTGAAGACTGTAAGCACTGTGCCAGGCAAGAAACTAAGGAAGCAGTGTAATTAAAATATAATTTATAGCATACACACATCAAATAAAGTTAGTGATCACTAGCATAAGCTGATATATTGTTTTAAATTGAACTTTATCAAGAAAAACTCTTTGTTGTGTGTTTTTTATAGATAAAAATACCCTGTTTGAAATTAAAAAATAAAACTATTTTTATCTACACTTCTACACTAATATTATAAAGAGGAAAGATTTGTATTTTTGTGTGCATGTTTGTAATGAATAAACTCAAATACTCCTGCGTCGATTTCAACAATTCTTTCACCATTAGAAAGCTACATTCACTCTGAGTAACATAGGCTATATTTAATCCCCGTACTACCACTGAAACGGGAATTACGAATTACGGTTCAACCGCGTGACGTCCGCTAGTTTTTTTTTTTTATAAAAACGAATAAGATAAAAACAAAAAAAGATTTCGATTTTCAAAGTGATCACAAACCTTTTTTGATGTCTGTATATCAAATTGGATCATTAGTTCCGGAGATTACCCCCTACACACAAACTAAAGTTTTAATAATAAAAAAAAAAATTAATTAAAAAAAAAAAAAAAATATATATATATATATATAAATTTTAATTATATATAAATAAAATATATATAAATTAAATATATTTATTATTATAAATATATAATTAAATATATTTTTATTATTTATTTATATTTAATTTTTTTTTTTTTTTTTTTAATAAGTTATTAAAAACTTAAAATTAAGAGTTAAATTGCATAAATTAATAAAAAAAATTAAATATTCAAGAGGGAATAATTAATTTATAGAGAACTAAATTATTAACCCGAAGGTGATTCATTAGGAGTAGCAAAGCAATAGACTCCGGTTACCGAGCTGCAGTATCCGACTAAATTTGTGATCAAATCAAAGTTGTGCTGAAGATGCCATCAGTGAATGGACTTTAAATTAGATAGCTCATATCTGGGAAAGGTGACACTTTAGGACATTTTATCTTGTACAAAATGTGTTTGTATTGATACCAGCTATCGATTAATATACTTAGGCCGTATGCGTGGCCGCTGCTTGGAAAAAAATCAAAATAGCGGAAATTAATCCTGCCAAAAAATTCAAACCCCTTTAAAATAATTTATTATTTATTTAATTTTTCCTGTTTTTTTTTCAAAAAATAACAATAAAAAATGTTTTATTGTTATTTTTTTAAACAGTCCCAATCGTTTTGAGTTCGATGATTGAGTTTATGGATTTCGGTACCAGAACGACCTAAAATTAACAGTGTATTTTGACGAAAATATTTCTCCTTTTCTCGAAGAATCGTTGAAGAACTCTGGTTTGTAGGTGGATGATAATGATGATATAAAATTATCTTACAGTTATATTCTGGGTCATCTGTCCCGTTACTGTCCACAGCTCTGCCATCGAATAAGGAAATGCTCGCACACCAGTCTAATTTAGTATATACTACCACGTATAAATCGGTCATTGTTTTATTCAATAATTGTTGGTGGACTGAATAATTATAATTTCTTCCTGCAGAGAGAGAAAGACAGAAATCAAGTTTATTTTACATTTGAATTAAACTATTAAACTATACGGTTTTATTTTTTGCAAAAATGTTTTTTTTTTATTTTTCCGTTTTTAGTTGTATCCTATACAAATATTTGCTATGCAAACTTCAATTTGAAGTATGCCTAACAAAAGGTAACTGCTGTAAATCGTTGAGGAATTCCGTCCACTGTCTATGGTCTCCATCATCAGACCTGTAATGACACTTATAACCAAAGCAATGCAAAGTTCTCATCAATAGAAATGAATTAATTGGAATTAAATCCAACCGCAAGGTAGCTACTACACTGAACAGTTCCCTTGACTGTCCTTCGTCCTATCATCAGAACCCTAATGACAGTTATAACCCCTCTAGGTGTAAAGTTCTCATCAATACAAATTAGTCAAGCCCAAACACCAGGTAATTGCTGTAAATCGTTGAGGAGTTCCCTCGACTGTCTTGCGGCTCCATCATTATATCGACTCCAGACCTGCATTAAATAGTCGACCCGAATAGCGCAGCGGTAGTGAGGCTGCCTTACGTTCTTAGGGTCCCGGGTTCGAATCCCGGTAGAAGCAAATGTTTGTGTAATGAGGACGGATATTTGTTTCCGAGTCATGGATGTTGATATATATAATAAGTATGTATGTACAAACAAAAAGTATCTATGTAGTATATCAACTCATCTGGTGTCCGCGACACAACCCTCGTTGCTTAGTATGGCACTAGATGGTGATGTGTGTAATGCCCAGCGATATTTATATATTTTATATCTAATAGTAGTGCATTAAAATACTTAGTGAAAAAATTAACAAATGCACTAGTCACCAGTACGATTTTCGACGGTTCCCCTCAATTTCTCTGGGATGTCATAATCAAACCCTGGTTTCCTTATCATGGTACCACCCTTGGGATATCTCCTTTCCAATAAAAAAATAATCATCAGTTCATAAACGACGAAGTTATCCGCGAATACTCATAAAAAAAAAACATATAATTATACGGTCGAATTGTGAAAACTCCTTTCTTAGAAGTCGGTTAAAAAGTAAAATAAACTTTATTTTAATTATGATCAATATGTGTGATTTCACTTTTTACAACAATGACATGTCAAGCAAGAATAATTAATAATAAACTCCTCCGAACCGGAGGTATGTTTCGAAGTACGGTTGTGTTTCTTAGATCCTGAAACTTACCTCCGACAAACGTTTCTCTACCGAATGAGCCGCGTTGGGGGGACCTTCGAAAATGCCTAACAACCTGCGTAAAAAAAGAGATGTTGCTTTTAATTAGTAGGCTATTAGGTTTTAGACTAGAAGTTTGTAAGTGGGCAGGTTGTTGAAATATTGATTATCTTTTAAAATTGGATAACGTAGTTAGTTGCACACTGATGCAGTCTCGTACCAATTATTTGTTAACCATTTATAGTGTGTAATTGTTTGTTTTCCCTAATAAATAAAACAAAAAAAAATTAAAAAAAGATTTGGTCACCTAAGCTGTTATCTAGTGATCTCGAAGATACGGGGTTTATGTCCTTCAGTATAGACACCGTTTGATCATCAATGTCTTCCATCACACGTATACTGTAGCGCATAGCAGGTGACAAATTTATGAAATTTACCCCCGCATTCAAATAATCCCCCTTGTTGTAACCAAAATTAAAAAATGGCCTCAGTACATCTGCTTGAGATGTATCTGAAAACAAAGAAAATAATAATTATTTTTTCAACACATTTCAATGATATTCTAGTAAACAGATATGTTGTGAGCGCACAATCGTGAAGACTCGAAAACGGCCCAATTGGGCTGTTTTGCCTTTAGTCTGCAACACACATGGCGACGAGCGATACGCTGCTATACGAATTTAGATAAAAATTGTAAAAATGTCATCGTGCGTGTTCATAAAGTGTTCCAATTATGATACCAAAGTAAATAAAACACAAGGGATCTCATACCATGTAACTACGCAATATTCTTCGATTTATTAATATTTTTCATCTATTTTCCTAATATTCTCAAGATTCTATGGAGTTTGGGTTTCTCCTTTAGCGAATAAACCACTTCAATACAAAACTTCATCTCCCTTTTCACACCCATGTGGGTAGAAATTAAAAAACAAAAAACAACGAATTACGTTGTGTTAGTTAAAAAGGGTGTAAAAAGACTTTTAACGAAGCCGAAAGATACTTGTTTTCCCCGTCATTGCGATATTTTTTTTGTTCTAGACCATACTTGGGAACCTTCTAGTTACGGAGATATTGGTGGTCAAAATTCCAACTTTTTCACAAGGTTTTTTTAAATACATGATTTTAATGTATGATTTTTACTTCAAACACCTTCACGACCCCCGTACTTTTGAATCCATTTATCAGCACAATGTTTTAAGTGCGTTACATTGAGTCCTACCGAAAAGTCAGATTTTTCACCCCAAAAAAAAAGTCGTTTCCCAGGAAAAAAAATTGCGTAGAGTTACTTAGTTTGAAATTCAGAATGCTTGGTTGACGGCTTCGTAAAGAGTCTGTTTACACCCGTGATTTCAATTTAAAAAATAAAGAACTAATTATAAACAAAGCCCCCTTTTCATCTTTCATAAGGGTTGAAATTCTTACAACACCGTTGCGTTAGCTTCCAAACATAAGCCTGGATAATAAATTTAGTGATTTTACTTCGAAAATTAAGGACTTTCTATAAACAACTCCATCCCCCTTTTTAACCCTTCGAGGGTGAAACTATGAAAAACGCTGAGACACGTATTAATTATTTTTTAATCATCAACCTAAACACAAAACTTGAGGATCTTAACTTTAAAACTGATGATTTTCCATACAAACTTTCATCCCCCTTTTTAATCTTTCGGGGGTAGAATTACGAGAAACGCTGAGGCACGTGTAAATTAATTTTTAATCATCAGCCTAAACACAAAACTTGAAGATCCTAACTTTAAAACTGACAATTTTCCATACAAACTTTCATTCCCTATTTAACTCCCTCAGGGGTTGAATTCTTGAAAATCCTTTGTTATTCCTTGTCTACGTTATAAAGGAAACCTTTGTGCAAAATTTCAGCTTTCTAGGTCCAAGGGTTTTGGCTGGGCGTTGACGAGTCAGTCAGTCAGGCCTTTTGTTTTTATTTATATAGATAGATAGATGACAAAACTGGTTAGGTCATGAACTGCGTCGCAGGATGACTTATTTTTGTGAAAGTCATTGTTGTTGTGAGATTATCGGTAATTAACCAATCTCTTGTTTATCAAGCGTTCAAGAACTTTGTAGAACAGAAGTAGGACGATGGTTATTCGCCAAAGTTCTGTCACCCCCCTTTCCTTGACAGTTAGATAAATTATTGCCTTTTTAAATGAAGTTAGAAAAACAGCTGTTCCAAAATCAAAATCAAAGCATTTATTTCAAATAAGCTAGTTACAGGCACTTTTGAATTGTCGAAACAAAGATGAAAACTAAATGTAGCTACAGTCCCAGTCACAAGACATAAAAACTGTGAAAGTACTGTAGTTGCCCATTCCCTAGCGTAGATCTCTATGGAGAAGAACGGGCAAGAAACTCCATGGACACTCTTTTAAATCAGAATAATTGTTACATGATCTTGGTTACATCATTCACGTTGAGATGGTATATTATGTGAGAACAATGTAGCAAGATGTGCACGGTAATAGTGTCCACAGCAAAAACACACAAACAAAAAATACAATTCAAAATAATTCATTCAAAAATAAAAAAAGTAAAGTAAAGTAAAAAGTTTTTATTTTGGAACATAGACAGTTGGCACAATTACAGTGGAAACGATGATAGCTACAAAAGTTTATAACTGTGTCGCAACTATCAACGCCCATATAAACAAGAAAACAATTTGTTCCAGACTTAAACTATAAGTACAATATAAGCAACATTGGGATAATCTTTCGTAAAAAAAGGGGGGTGGGGTGGAAGTGTGTGTGTGAGTGCGAGTGGGTGTGCATGAGGGGGAGTGTGCGAGTGTCTGTGTGTGGTTATGTGGAGTGTGGGGTGTATCAGTGTGTGAGTGAGAGTGTGTGTGTGTGTGTAAGTGTTTTTGCTGTTAAGTTTCCACAATCTTTTCAGTTGCGTCATATGACAATGATTTCAACCATTCAGTCAACTTCCTTCTCAAGAGACTACGGGGTAAATGATAAATATGTAGGGTCTTATTTATGTTGTTATAGAGCCTGGGGCTGATAAACCTGAAATGTCTTCTCGCTACTGCTGTTCCACAGTGTAAATATTTGCAAACTCTGTCAGCAAGGCGTTTTGCAGTACTATAAGTTGGGTTGTAGTGGATCTGTTTGTGTTTTCTAAGTACAGTCTGCAGTACGAAGAGCTGCCTAACTGTGAGGACCTTGCATAATGAATAGAGGTCAAATGTCGGAAAGCGGATTGGTTTCTTTGATAGGACCTTTAGTACGGCCCTCTGCGCCCTTTCTAGACGTAGCATGGTAGTTTTGTGCGCTCCCCCCCACGCGGTCACGCAATACCCAAGGACTGATTGAGCGAGGGCAAGGTAGACAGTTATCAAGCATTTGAAGTCAGCAACTCCCCTAAGTTTTTTAAATATGTAAATCAATCTTCGCACTCGTTTCACTGTAGTGTCAATCTGTTTTTTCCATTTAAGGAGATTGTCGATGATTACTCCAAGATATTTAATATCGCCAGTTCGTTCGATAGGTGTACAGTTGCAAGTAGAGAAATCAGCAAATGTGCAGGCGTGAGCTCTGATTTTAAGGGAAGGGGGTGGTTGGCTTAAAATGCCCGGGGTAAAGGGTATGAACTTACTTTTGCTGATGTTTAGCGTGAGGAGATTTGTATTTAACCAGTACATGACCATGCTGAGGGCCATCTCCGCTTTATTGAAGGTATCAGACCAGTCCTTGCCGTGAATTATTAGCGCTGTGTCATCGGCGTATGTGATGATTTTACAATTTGGAGGAGACAGTTGGCAGAGTTCATTCACATAAATGAAGAAGAGGGTAGGTCCAAGGACACTACCCTGAGGTACACCGAAAGTAATTGTCTCCTCTTTGCTAGTAAAGGTTTTAATTTTTACTACCTGCTGACGGTCAGTCAGGTAGCTGCGAAAGATATCGTTAGCAATACCACGAATTCCAATGCCATCCAGCTTGGAAAGTAGTAAGGGGACAGAAACGGTGTCAAATGCCTTGGACAAATCCAGGAAGATGCCAACAGTTTTTTGTTTGTTATTAATATGGCCAATTATTGTGTCTGTGAGCTCCAAAACTGCATCATCCGTAGATTTCCCAGCTCTGAAGCCGAACTGGTTCGAAGCTAAAATATTATTTTTTGTAAGGAAGTTCACAAGTCTAGAGTTAAAATTTTTTTCAAAAATTTTGGACATAGTAGTAAGGACAGATATAGGTCTGTAGTTAGAGACAACGTCCCTGTCCCCAGCTTTGAAAATGGGATGAACCATCGCGGTCTTAAAAACGTCCGGAAAACACCTGAGGAAAGGCACAGATTAAATATGTGCTACAATGTGTACTAAAATGGGGATGATAGTGTGCCTAGTAGCCTTAACAACGGACGACGGGATACCGTCATAACCAGCAGCACATTTATCCTTTAGATTTAGAATATTTTTTTCTACTTCATCGCAGTCCACGTCATACAGGATCATTGAACCCGAAGGGGACGGCGTGACAGAGCTCAGTACTGCAGGGTCAGTATCTGTCGTGACTGTGGGAGGAGTGGGTTACCGGATTTTAGAAGCTAGATTACTACCGACATTAGCGAAGTAGTGGTTAACCTCATTAACTGATTGGGTGGGATCTTCGCAGCATTTCAGCAACTCCGAGGCAGGTTCCTTGTTACCTTGATTCAGGTTCGCTACTTGCGTAATAAGTCGCCATGTCTCTTTTGGGTTATTCCTGGCCTTTTGGAACTCGGAGCTTTCATAGTCTTGTCTTAGTTTTTTGAGCCATGGCAACCAAGAGATGACCAGTCACAACTGACAGAACAGAACGTTCCAAAACATATATTGAATATTACGGCATAAAACAGGTGCCAAAGTGGTGCAAAATTTCTTTACTATTGTCGGTGAGGTGGCGTCCCAACCAGTAGCAGCGTTTCGTCACAGCGACTTTACAGTGTAAATAATTTATTGTCGGTCAGTTTTATTTAAGACAAAGGATAAAGTTGTTATATAACTATTTTGTATGAGAGCTGGTTGCTATGTTATGTTATGTAGTTGTTGAGGACCTTGTGTTTTAAACGTCATCTGCAAGTTTCTTGCCAATATTGTCAAAAATGATCCTAAAAATAGATTACTTTTATGGGGTTTTTACCGTAGAAACTGTCTGGTAGTAGAAGCAATGAATCTTCAAACATCTCGTCATCACGTTATCTGATGATGATTAAATAAAATAAAAAATAAATAAAAAATAAAAATAGCCTTTATTTTACTCTGACCTTCATTCATTCATTCATTCATTTATTTTTGCGTTCCATAAGTTTAAAAAGGTGTTACAATGGGCTTACAGCTAAGAACAATTATGGACCCTGTTAGGGCACAGCAATAAACAAGATTAGCATTAAATTTTAAGTTGTTAATAATAGATATTATAGACATAGGTAGTAATAACATAAAGTGACATCATTATTTCAATGCTTTTGATTATAACTGAGATCAATATTATTGTAATTATTGTCGACATTTATATATAAATCTTAGTAACATAGTATTATAATTTAGTCGATATCTAAATATATAAAAGAAGAAACTGACTGACTGACTGACTGACTGACTGACTCATCTATCAACGCACAGCCCAAACCGCTGGGTCTACAGATTCCAAATTTGGCAAGTAGGTTCCTTATGTGGTCTAGGGGTGCACTAAGAAATGATTTTTCAAAATTCACCCCAAAGGGGGTTAAACGGGGCTCCAAAGTTTGTATGGGGAAACAAGATTAGTTAGTCTATTTTATTCGAAACTTAACAGGAGTGCTCCTATTAATAAATGAGTAGAAACAGGTTTCAGGATTTTTCAGAATTCAACCCCTAAGAGGGGGAAAAGGGGTGACAAAGTCTAAAAATCAATGCACAGCCCAAACCGCTGAGTCTAGAGATTCAAAATTTGGCACATTGGTTCCTTATGTTGTCTAGGGGTGCACTAAGAAAGGATTTTGCAAAATTCATCCCCTAGGGGGGGTAAACGGGGCTCCAAAGTTTGTATGGAGAAAAAAGATTAGTTTAACTATTTTATTCGAAACTTCACAGGAGTGTCCTATTGATAAATGAGTAGAAACGGGTTTCAGGTTTTTTCAGAATTCAACACCTAAGAGGGGAAAATGGGGTGGCAAAGTTTAAAAATCAATGCACAGCCCAAACCACTGAGTCTTTAGATTCCAAATTTGGCACATAGGTTCTTTATGGGGTTTAGGGGTGTATTAAGAAAAGATTTTTCAAAATTAACCCCCTAAGGGGTTGAAAAGGGGGTCCAAAGATTACATGGGGAAATAAGATTAGTTAGACTACTTTATTCGAAACTTAACAGGAGTACTCCTATCGATAAATGAGTTAACATTTGTGTGTCAGGTTTTTTCAGAACTCAACCCCTAAAGGGGGAAATGGGGTAACAAATCCTGAAATTCAACATAGGTATTGTTTGTATGGTGAATTGGGTCGCGTGTATTACAAAAACAACGTAATGTGGCGGACCTGAATTACCATCATTCCCTGTTGGGGTGCGATGGGGTTGAAATGTCTAAAAATCAATATGGGTGTCAAAACCGAGATTATCAGGGGTGCTGATGTCGAAAATGGCATTTATTTTGAGATCCAGAAGATAGCGGATTCAACTTCTATACAGGGTTATTGTTGATTTATTGTGATGATTATGATAACGATGATGATGATTGTTATAATGATGATGTTGATTGTGATTACGATGATAATGATTGTGATAACGATGATGGTGATTGTGATAGTGACGGTGATTGTGATGGTGAATTGGTGATAGCCATAGTGATCGTGATTGTGACAGTGATAGTAATGGTGATTGTAATAGTGATGGCGATTGTAATAGTGATAGTAATGGTGATTGTGATAATGATTGTGGTTGTGATAGTGATGGCGATTGTGATCATGATGATTATGATTAAGATGATAATGATTGAGATTACGATGATAATGATTGTGATTACGATGATAATGATTGTGATGACGAGGATGGAGATTGTGATGATAATGATTGTGATTATGATGATAGTGGTTGTGATTACGATGATAATGATTGTTAAAATGATGATAGTGATTGTGATTGTGATGATGATTGTGATGATGATTGTGATGGTGATGGTGATAGTGATTGTGATTGTGATAGTGATGGAGATTGTGATTGTAATAACGATGATAATGATTGTGATTACGATGATAATGATTGTGATTACGATGATAATGATTGTAATAGTGATTGTAATGGTGATGTGACGGTGATTGTGATGGCGATTGTGATTGTGACAGTGATAGTGATTGTGACGGTGATTGTGATGGTGATTGTGATTGTAATAGTGATAGTGATTGTGATAGTGATAGTGATAGTGATAGTGATAGTGATGGTGATTGTGATAATGATTGTGGTTGTAAAGTGATCATAATGATTGTGATTTAGATGAAAATGATTGAGATTACGATGATAATGATTGTGATGACGAAGATGAGAATTGTGATGATGATGATTGTGATTACGATGATAATGATTGTTAAAATGATGATAGTGATTGTGATAGTGATTGTGATCGAGATTGTGATGCTGATTTTGATGGTGATTGTGATGGTGATTGTGATGGTGATTGTGATGGTGATTGTGATGGTGATTGTGATGGTGATTGTGATGGTGATTGTGATGGTGATTGTGATGGTGATTGTGATGGTGATTGTGATGGTGATGGTGATTGTGATGGTGATGGTGATTATGATAGTGATGGTGATTGTGATTACGATGATAATGATTGTGATAACGATGATGGTGATTGTGATAGTGATTTTAATGGTTATTGTGAGGGTGATGGTGATTGTGATAGTGACGGTGATTGTGATGGTGATAGCGATGGTGATGGTGATTGTGATTGTGATGATGATTGCGATGGTGATTGCGATGATGATTATGATAATGATTGTGATAATGATGGTGGTTGTGAAAGTGATGGTGATTATGATGGTGATTGTGATAATGATGGTGACTGTGATAGTGATGGTGATTGTGATAATGATTGTGATAATGATGGTGGTTGTGATAGTGATGGTGATTGTGATAATGATGGTGGTTGTGATAGTGATGGTGATTGTGATGATAATAATAAATTGTGATTATGAAATTTGGCACATAGATAGTTTATAACCTAAATTAACATGTTATAACTAGCTGACCCGCGCACCTTCGTCTGCGTCACATGAGAGAAAGAGGGTTAGAGAGAGTGTGAGTCAACCTTAAAAGATAGACATAATGCTATCGCGTTTTTTTTAAACGAACAATTTCCTAATACATGATTGTTGCGTAACTTTAACCGTTTATGCAGCGCCCGCAAAGGTAGCTCTCAAAAGAAATAAAATTTCCTTGTTTTTGCAACATTTATCATTGATGCTCCGCTCCTTTTAATTATAGCGTGATGTTAGATAACCTATAGCCGTCCTTGATAACTATTCAACACTAAACTTTTTTTTTTTAATTCGAACCAGTAGTTCCTGTAATTAGCGCGTTCAACCAACCAAACAAACTCTTTAGCTTTATAATATTAGTGGATATAGATCCAAGTGGGTAACAATTTAATTTCTTCGATATATTTGCATTAATCGCTAAAATAATCTACTTATGTTTTTTTCAAAAAAGGGCTTGCCTCGACAGCCTTACTACGTCTTCATCCTTAGACACTCGATGACAGTCATACTCCAGCTAGGTCGAAAGTTCGCATCAAAGGTGCAAGAAATTAGCCCAAACACGATTTTTCAATTATAAATGGGACCAACTTTGAGATGTACCTACGCTTTTCACAAAAAATGGACCATGTACGGACTTCCCTGCGTAAAAATTATCCGTAGTCAACAACAACAACAGCACATAACGTCCACTGCTGGACATAACGATACTGGAAATATGAAATAACGTAAGGGACATTTTGTCGAAAATGAGTTATATATATCGTTGGATTCGGAATTTTTTACTCTATCGATTGGTATATTTAAAATCTCGATATCTTAAAAAAAATGTCCTTTACATCACACATTTTCCGTAGGCCTAGACCATTTTTTTTGTAGAAACTAGCTGTATATGACATTTAAATTAATATTTTTATAAAAACTAATGTAAGTCTCTTTTACTCACAGTATTTGGTATTTACATTAAATCAAAATCGAGTATATTTTACAACAGGTCACATAAGTTATTCCATAATTTGAGATGTTTTATTATTGTCTTATACATTAGTGTTCCCTGAGAAGGTACAAATACCATATCCCTTACATTAAATTGTGACTCAAATTATCATAATTATATTATATAATATTTTTTTATAATTTTACTGTATGGGTGAATATCAAAGTAGCAAATTTTACGTATCCATGTTGAGAATCAAGGTGTAAAATGATAGAAAGTTTCTTATTTTTTTTTACAGTAAACTACATTACTTGGTGCAACTAGGGCCACATTTTTTATTGTTATAAGTGTTTA
Source organism: Xestia xanthographa (assembly GCA_905147715.2). Taxonomy (NCBI): domain Eukaryota; kingdom Metazoa; phylum Arthropoda; class Insecta; order Lepidoptera; family Noctuidae; genus Xestia; species Xestia xanthographa. The sequence goes on along the minus strand of LR990667.1, from coordinate 6,372,781 downwards.
TAAATAATCAGGAAAAAAACAATTGCTTTAAAATTCAAGTTTGGTGGCTTATCCTAATTCCTTTTTTTGACATAATTGCATTCACCAAAGTAACAATTTAAGTTACAATAAAAAATAAACAATGTCCTTAGTTTATGCATTAGACACATTATCTAAAAACAATTAAACCATAGTAGAAAATCTAATTTAAAAGCACGGGACACTCGATCAAAGTTTGTCCAAGCAAAACACATATTTTTGGTGGCACATTTTCAACTTACTATAACATGAAGTTTAGTGCGTGTGCGACCAATCGCATTTTTTTTATTTCGCACCTCTCGGTCGTGCGTTGGGCTTGCTTGTAACAGGTTTCGATTAGTGCTGCGATTACCCGCCAAAAACCTAAGTACTCATCTTGGGTGGCACGGGGGACAAGAATTGTTCAATTTTTGGTGGATCGATTTGCTGTTGATTTTAACGTGTTTTAATAGTAAGCTACACGTTATTGCTAGTGATTTGGGTAACGCATGAATCAGTGATATTAATATTGTAACTTAAAATCCCTATTTTAAAGATTTTTTTATGCCTGGTTCCAATTTCGATGGCTCAATTTCGGTGGCTTTGGTGGCGTTTTCACGTACTGTTTGTACATAAATAGCCAGTTTTTATCTTACAAGACAGTTTCATTAGCCAACAAATAAATGTTATGTACTTGGGAGTAAATAAGACCTATTATTAAAGGGGTAGCATACTAAAGATCAAGTTTCTAATTTTGTTGCTTTTTAGAATGTCAAAACAGACCAATGAAAAGAGGCTGCTTACAAAATGAAGAGATGAAAGAAAAAGAAAAGCAAGAATAATGTTTCATCATCAGCCTACAGCAGACCACTGCTGGACATAGGCCTACTCAATGGCATGCCACTCAACTCGATTCTCAGCAACTCTCATACAGTTGCTACCAGCCACACTGCAAAGATCGTCACACCAGTCACTCGAGTCTGAGGGCATTCCATCTTACGCTTGCTGATACGCGGTCTCCACTCAAGAAGACGTCTACCCCAATGGTCATCGGTTCTACGGCTAATATGACCGGCCCAATGCCACTTCAGGTTACTTATTCTGGGAGCTATGTCCGATAACTCCGGTTTTCTGTAGGATCACCTCGTTCCCCACATCCACCCCATCTCAGAGAGATTCCAAGCACAGCTGGTTCCATAGCTCGCTGAGCGACCTTGAATTTATGAACCAGCCGTACCGTGAGCCGTGACGTTTCAGTCCCGTAAGTCATAACATGCAGGACGGGCTGGTTGAAGATCTTCCGTCTTTAGACACTGTGGAAACGCGACGAGAAGACCGAACGATGTTTCCCAAATGCTGTCCACCCCAGCTGAATTCTTCATTGAGTCACAAAGTTGTTCTTACCAAACTTCAGAGTTTGCCCGAGATAAACATATTCTCGAACACCCTCGAGAGGACCGCCATTGACTACAATAATATGTTTAGAACGACCAGGTCTCGACAGAGTCAAAAACCTTCTCATTGTCCACAAATGCAGCGGCCGATTGAACTCTTTGGAATTCTGTATGATCTGCCGCAAAGTGTGGATGTGGTCTATGGTGTATGGTTCTCCTCGAAACCTGGTCCGCTTCGGACTCTTGAAAACAGCGTATACACGTGGCTAAGGAGCGAAATGGGCCTTTAATTCTTTTATAGGGTCTTGTTCCCCTTCTTAAAGAAAACAACGACCACGCCCAGTATATTTTGCTATATAAAGTTATGTGGTGAGCACATTTTTAGTCATTGTTACCATTTTAGTTCAACAGATGTCGCTGCATGTATGTATCGTACATTTGATGATTAGATCTTCTTGAAAACTTTAAGTTCATATATCTTTTGATAGAATTAACCGATTTCAATGAAACAAACACTAAATCATACCCCAAGTTACACACAATTTTTATGTATAAAAGTTATCTACATTGGTTTTGTAAATTTTACGTGATGCTTGATCATCGAAACAGACAAACAGACAAAAATTCCAAAAATGCTGGAAATGTGTTCTGTTGCTTATCCTTTAATACCTTGGTAATTTTTTTCTAAATATTTTCGATGTACAAAAACGATTTTTCTACAGATTTATTATATGTATAGATTATTGAGATCAATTTATCTTAAATTATTACATTAGTTTAAGGCACATTAGGCAGGGAATATAATTAATTATAGTATTTTATTTCAAAGTGTAAAATGGTTAATTCTCAATAAGTTCATATTATTTATTAATTAGTATTTAAAATTATTGATTTTAATAATTGTACAATTTAATTGTAAAATTTAAATGTATAATTTAATTGTAAAATTTAATAAACAAACAACACTTATAACATAATTCTAATTAGGTACCTTCTTAATACATAAACTAGTAATACATTAACTTAAAACTAATCAGCTACCAGGTCAGGCTGTCTTGCGACATAGGCCTCCTCTATTTCCCTCCAATTATTCCTATCCAGAGCAGTTCTTCGCCAGCCCTTTGGCAGATCATCCTCCCACCTTTTCATCTGTCTTGTTATACGTCTTTTTCCATTTCTTGGGTACCACTCTGTGACTTTTTTGGTTCATTTTTCCATCTTAGCTCTCATCATATGACCTGTCCATTTCCATTTGAGTGTTCTGGTTTTTACTCTAACGTCTACCACTTTAGTGATGTTTCTTATTTTCGAAGCTTTCCATGTGTCTTGAAGTCTTACGTTCAACATGCTCATCTCCATTCCTCTTTGACATACACATAGCTTATGTTCGATTTTGCGTGATAATGGCCAGGTCTGGCAACCGTACGTAAGACATAGAAGACTGCAGGTGTTGTATAGCTTCCTTTTTTCTGAAACGGGTACAGTTTTATTTTTTCATTATTTCTTTAAGAGACCAGTATCTTTGCCAAGTGTTATTTACTTACTCTTCGATTAACTTATTTAGTGGACAGATCTTTTACAGCTATAATATGTCCGAGATATATATACTCGTCTACATATTCAATCTCTTCTTCTTCCACTTCTATTTTGACTTTTGCCATATTTGACATCAATTTGGTCTTGCTCGTATTCATTGTTAGCCCTGCTTTTTTTGTTTTCCGATGCTAGTTGTTGAAGCATAGTTTGAAGTGCGGTGAGGTCCTCTGCAAAAAGAATGAGATTGTCTGCAAATCTAAGGTGGTGTAAGTTTTCCCCGTTTATATTAATGCCAAATTCATCCCAGTTCAATTATCTAAAGACGTTTTCCAAAACGGCATTAAATATTTTTGGTGACAACGGGTCTCCTTGTCTGACTCCTTTCTGGATTTTAAAATGATCTCCAATTCTTTCGAGCTGTACTTTTGCTGTGCTATAAGCATAATTATAATAATATATAATGCTACTAATATATAATGCATAATTAATATAATATATACGACAGATATAATTACATCTGTCGTATTATGTTAATATATTTGTTTTCTACTTCCTGGTTCTTTAGTGACATCCAAATGTAGCTATTCTTTAAAGAGTCAAACGCCTTGTTATAGTCTACGAACGCCAAATAGAACGAGCAGTCGTATTCGTTGCCTTTTTGAATTATTTGTTTGACGACGTGAATGTGATCGATTGTCGAATAATCCGAGTGAAACCCCGCTTGTTCTTTTGGCTGGTTACAGTCTAGTCCTGTATTCAATCTTTCCAATTTTTTTTTTTTTTTTTTTTTTTTTTATAAAAACTTTGTACATACACACATCAAAAGTGTCTAGGGATCAAGCATTTTTATGCGGATTTCTTGAGATTGAGATGTGGCTTTGTAATAAATTTATGAATTTATAAATTTATACGGATCCTTTTTGGTGCATTTCATAATTTGAATCAGGAACTCTCAATCAAATTCGAGTAAAAGATGAAAATAAGCTGTCAATATTTTCCCTATAAAAACATACAACGCATTGAAGACATTATTAGTGCTACTGTTTCCCTACTACTGATTAAAACCAACGTTATTATGGAGCGGCGACGTCATTTAAGCAGGGAAGAAATGCTCAGAGCCGTGGGAATGATAGAAGCTGGTTCCCGGCAACGTACTGTAGCTTTAGCTCTGAATACAAGTCAGAGTGTTATCAGTCGACTTTGGACACGTTACCGAAGCACTGGTACCGTGGCTGAGCGCCATGGAGGACGGTATCGCTGCACCACACGGAGACAAGACCGATACATTCAAATCTTAACTCGAAGAGCTCCAACAATAACCGCCATGATGTTAGCCGTGAGGCTTCATCACTCTTCAGGGAACTTAATTAGCGACCAAACAGTCAGAAACCGCTTGCATGAAGTGAACCTTCATTCCCGAAGACCGCTACGGGTACCACCTATAGCAATGCACAATCGTAGGATTCGATATCAATGGGCTCTTGAACACAGAAATTGTGCAGAAGAACAATGGCGTTTCGTGTGCTTTTCTGATGAGTCTCGTTTTGGTATGAGACCGGATACAAGACGTATACGACACTGGAGAACCCCTGGACGCCAACAGCGATTAAAATCCTGCCAGGAAGTCCATCCTTATAGTGGTGGAACCATCATGGTATGGGCGGGTATTTGGATCGGCGGAAGAACTGAGTTGATTTGGATCAGAGGCAACCTCAACGCTCAAATTTATGCTGAGACGATTGTATCAGACGTCATCGTTCCTCTACAAGTGCAAATCGGTCCCTTATTTCAGTTAATGCATGATAATGCACGACCGCACACCGCAAGAGTTGTAAGACAGACTCTCGCCGCAGCTAACATCAATGTCCTGCCCTGGCCTGCTCAGCCGCCAGACTTGAACCCGATTGAGCATGCATGGGATATGCTACAGAGAAGAGCTCTGCCGAATATGGAGGGTATCCAGTCGCAAGAAGACCTTTTTTTGTTGTTGCAACGAACATGGGCGGCCATTCCACAGCGTGATTTGGATGAACTCATTTTGAGTATGCCAAACCGATGTTCTTGTGTTGTTAGTGTTCGCGGTAGAAACACGGATTATTAATTGAATAAAATTTTAAAGAAAACTGTGTTTTCAGTCATTTTTTCGAACTTTAATGTTAGTGGTTCAAATGTCAAAAATCCCTTTATTAGGAAAATGGCAAATTTCTTTATTAATGCAAAGGTGACTTGGTTTATCGTTACTGTGACAAACGAAAACACTTTATTTGATGAATCCTTAAAGAAAATTTTAATTAATATCAATCAGGAGAAAAGTTATTGCAAAAATATATGTTGATCCCTAGATACTTTTGATGTGTATTTGCCATTAGACTAATGGGTCTATAGTTGTTCATGTTGTTTCTATCTCCCTTTTTGTGCAGAAGTATTCTAATGGAAGTTGTCCATTGAGTCGGGATTTGCTCTGTTTCCAAGTTTTCGTTGCATAAGTTCGTAAACGGTTCTATTATCTGGTTTATGGTATTTTTGAGTAGTTCGTTAGTTATTTTATCATCGCCAGGTGCTTTGCCTGCTTTCTGTGTTTCAATTTACTTCACTTTGCATTATATATGGTACTGCAGGTTATTGGCTGGTATCACGTTTATCAGTTGTTCTGTCCGTGGTTTCATTTGTATCGGTGTACAAATTTTTATAGAAGTCTGTTGTAATATTTAAAATCTGTTGACGTTTATTTGTGGTGTAGACTTTCTGATTTTTATCTTTAGCTATTGCTTTCGGTATCCATGTTGAATGTTCCACGTTCATCAACGTTATATAGTTAGACATAATTTAGCAGCTATTCAGCACACATTTAAAATCGGCATTTATTCAGTAAGAGAGGTGACAGACACCACTATAACACTAGAAATAGGGACCAACTAGTTCAGCCAGGTTTCAGGCTTGCTAAAGTGGATTCATCTTTCATGGGGTACTGTTTGAAATGTTACAATAAAATACCTCCCCACATTCTTCAACTGAATGAGACGAAATTTAAATCTTGTATAAATCGCACACTATGTAGGCAAGCGTATTATAAGTTGGGGGATTACATTGATGATAAAAATGCTTGGTATGATAAAAATACATGTTAATGTATTGTGGAAGCTGCAGAAGATTGTAAAAATATACTTGCATTGTACAGCTTCCAGCACATGTGTGAGTACTTTGTACTGTTCAGCCACCATTTACATTTATTTATTTTTCATTGATTTGAATATGCCTTGGTGGCTGAGAGAATGTCATGCTCACTTAAATGTCTCGCTGATGGTGGTGGGTGTGTCGGGTCATTTAGTTCCCTTCAATATGGTTGAGTTGAATGGCGCCGGTACATGTGTCATGTTTGTGAAAGGGCGCTGTCAGTTGGGACTGGTCATCTCTTAGCTACCAAGGTTCCTTTTAATTACTTTTTTCATAAATTTTTGATCTAATCTTTTACTCTGGACGCTCTTAGTGTGCACGTCTTTCTACATCGTTCTCACATATAGGTACGTATGTGTATAATCTCAAAATGAATGATGTAACCAAGATCTTGTAACAATATTTTGATTTTAGTTAGTTAAGAGTTATCCGACTACGAAGTATTTTCTTCATAAAGAGCCCGTTTTAAAGATGAATGCAACAAATGTTATCTAACTTACATGAAAACCGTTGAGGACAGTATTCCACTAAATGCTAAACATTTTTGAACATACGTAGCTAATCGCTGGGGCAAGTCGGGTATCCCTATAAAAGTTATGTATCTAGTGATCTTAATAAAATATGTAACTTTTTTTCTGATTTTTTTCAATCAGTCTATGAACCGTCTAGTCTAACGCCCGACTGGTGCCCGCCACCAGATAAATCTAACGCTAGCCACACCTCCCTACATAGCTTACATTTCAGCGACACTATGGTTCGCAAACAGTTACAGCTGTTGGACATCACTAAAGGCCCTGGACCTGACGGGAAACCTCCTTGCTTTCTAAAGGGGACTTCTGATACCATCTCTAAACCAGTAATGATTATTTTTAACAAATGTATTCAGGATGGTATATTTCCCACAGTCTGGAAAAATGCAAATTTATTCCTGTCTACAAAAGCGGCTCTAGGCAAAATGTCGAAAACTATAGACCTATTTCCCTACTTTGTGCTCTAGCTAAACTTTTTGAAAAACTTATCCATCTCAAAATTTACCCTTTCATTCATTAGCAATTGGTTCCTCAGCAACACGGGTTCGTCAAAAATAAATCTACTGCTACTAACTTATTGATATTTACGAATACTCTGTTTTAAAATATGGATGTAAGAGCTCAAACAGATGCCGTGTACACAGACTTCAAAATAGCTTTCGATAGAGTTGACCACAATTGCATTCAATGGCATTAGAGGTAATTTGCTGCGTTGGTTTCAGTCTTATATCAGTAACCGCAATCAAACTGTTGTGAGTAATGGGTATCATTCTGACACCTTTCTTACTACCTCCGGGGTCCCACAGGGATCAATTCTTGGCCCCTTATTGTTTTTACTCTACATAAATGACATCGGATATTGCTTTCGAAATAGTGATTTCTTGCTGTATGCTGACGACCTCAAAATCTTCAGGAAAATCTTAACAATCAATGATTGTCATCTCTTACAGGATGATCTAAATAGGTTATCTGGATATTGTAAATTAAATAAATTACAACTTAGTGTAGCCAAGTGTAGGTACATGAATTTCACTAAGAATAAAAACATCGTTAGTTTTAATTACTCGCTATGCAACGAGCTACTTCTCAGAGAGACTCAGATCCGCGGGAACCGAATACCCGGCCGCGTCACGCAGCGCAACAGCCAAACGCTTAGACACTGCGCCAACCATGAAGTCATAATATTTAAGTAACCCCGTTTTGTCGTGGGTAAGAAGGCTTACCTGCACACTTATCTTTCAAATCCACCTCTAAGGTACACGGTGAAGAGGATCTCAAGCACTGCTCGTTATCTGTAAGAACATCCATATTTTACTTCAAAACATCATGCCTGTACCTCCTGAAGGGGCAGGCAAAGGTCTACCACATTCCACAGTTAAGTTTAAGTCACATGTCAGTTTTTAAGCGAGCCTATTTGTCATTAACGGAGCTCAACTTTGGTTTCGAGCTGTAAAATTCCAAACATAAAATATTGCTTGATTAACATGACAGCTGTCAATCTCATGTGAGCGTTCAGAGAGTACTGATGTCAACGATTTGAAACGTGACCTAATTAAGAAAAAATAAAATTATTGAATGTTTATTTTGCTAAATACTTACGCTCTACGTATGTGTTATTTTATGGACTAACACTTTGTCCGACCCGGGAGTCAAACCCAGGACGGAGTCAACGCTTTCAACATTTGGATAATCATAAATTAGCTCATCTTAGATCTCCTCTGAAAATGAACACCCATTTTACATTGAATGGATGACAATCACAGTAACAATATATACGTAAAGACACTGACAACAAGTTACTAGTACAACCGTTGGGGAAGACCAAACGAACGAAAGATGGGTTTTACAGGAGATGATGTGCTAGAAGGGGGGCTTTACTGAGATGACGGCTTAAATGATGTATACGTATAGAAGCAGATGCGCTGCGCCAACGCAAAATAACACATTGACATCCATATTTCAATAACATGGATGCCAATGATGATACAAAATTATCTTACAGTTATATCCTGGGTCAGCTGTCCTGTTGCTGTCTACAGCCCTGCTATCAAAGATCACGATGTTCATACACCAGCTATTTTGATTAAATAATCCTATGTAGATGACTGTTCTTTGTACCAATAATTGATGATGTACTAAATAATCTTCTCTTCCAGCTGATTTCTTTATGCTTCTCATCAGAGTTACTTGAGTGTCTAAAAGTTTATATAATAAATAAAGTCATATTTATTTTGACAATATTCAATAACATAGTAAGATATATTTTTCGAAGTTTGATTGTGCTTTCAAAGATAAAGTCAGTATTAAACAAGTCCACACTGCCCACTGAAAGATACAGGTGTTATAAACACGGTGTTAAGATAGATACAGAGTCCACAAGCTTACCTTCTGCATAAAATGTATTGTAGACCACAGCAGGTGACAAATTTATTAGTTTCATTGTCGCATCCAAATAATCCCCTCTTTTGTAACCGAAATAAAATGGCGGCCTGAGTATACCCGAATGAGATTTACCTAAAACCAAAGAAAAAAAATCACGTAATTTTACCCAACTGCGGCGAAGCTCGAAAAAGGTGTCGTTGTAAACGTTACCCCTTTTGAGCTAGTATGCAGTTCGTACTTTTTTTATTGTGTAGCTTAGATTTCGTAAAAAAAAGCGTTGCCAACAATAGACCACTGCTATTGTGGGCAACGCTCACGATGTCAAAAACGCTTTGACGTAGTCTACACGGACGGCCCATATTTTGGGAAGATTAAAACACATCACATTTGTAGGAAACCCAAGCTATACAGGGTTAGTTTTCAATGACCAGCCAAATTTTCAGAGACGGTTTAGAATCGATAATATTTTCGTTTTAATGACAAAAAACACAACATTTTTTAAAATAAAATTTCATTCCTGTCCAAAAAACGTGTGGATATTGGCCTAATAACCTAGATAGGTAGCAGTTAGCACACACATAAATTCGGCACGCACACACAAGTGCATTTATTCCCACTGGGTTTATGATTTAGGAAATTTTTAGGAACTTTTCAAATGAATGCTATTATTTTATATTTTTCGACAATAATATTTAAAATGCACTTTTGGTTTGATATCTAGATCTTAATTTTAAATTTTGGCTGGTCATTAAAAACTAATCCTGTATAATGTAATCAGTCAACATTTTTCACAAATCAAACTACAAAAAGGAACTCCATTACTGAACAAACATGGAACTTGGTTGAGGCTGGATTTTACCAAAGTTCCCTCTTCGAGGAGAGGCTTGAGAGGCACCACGGCCCCCTCACCTTCCGCGTGATTATTATCGCAGTGAATAAATTTCATAATTTTAATTATGGCATTAAGTGTAGTCTTTTCACAAAGTCTTCGCGTCCCTTCCACGCTGTTTAGAAATGGAGAAGCATGGGTGGCATGTTAGGATGGGATGGATTTTGATATAAGTGGGGAAACTGTGCCTTTCACAGCCGAGAACAGTGATAAATGCCCTCGTGAATCAAACGACGTTTTTACGAAGAAATAAAATAACAGAACAATACATACAATACATATTTTGTCATTCGTCATTTAGAAACTATGATTTAATTTGCTTTTTTCCCCTTGCTTTGTCTTCGTAGGTTCAAGGAAAAGCAAACGTACGAAGCCGCAAAGCAGCCTAATATTAAAAACTAAATAATTTTAATAATTTTGTTATTATTTGAAATAAATTGTTAATATTTTAATAATAATTTTTAATAATAATATTTGTTGACAAAAGCAAATAATTTCATAAAAAATAATTATTTAACATATTCTGTTTGCTGTCAACAGGAACTATAGAGTCCAGAAGGCTGGCAGCATTGCCACGTTGGATGGCAATAAAAAATCACCGGAAGAGTCGACCAACTGCTAGACGATTTTCTATCTCTGTCTCTCATGTGACGCAGACGAACTTACGCAGGTCAGCTAGTAAAAAATAATAATAAACACAAAGAACCCAAAATACAAAAGACCTAAAAATAATTACTACGAATAGACTCTTTTCAGCTATTTAATATGAGCTTAGATTAATTAGTTCCATTTGTTTGTTTTTAAAGTCATTTTGCTTTTAGCATTTTTATGGCAAAGGGTAACGCGTTCCAGAGTATTTATTGTTCGTTAAGAAGTAGACATTTATAGCTATAATAATAAATCTGGACGATCTCGTCCTATTTTCAATACAATTTAATGATAAGTGTCTAACTATTTAGGCATCTAACTTACCTAAATAGTTGTCATCTTGCGTCGCGTTAACTGCCAGGGTGGTTAAAATAATTCCACAAATAACGATTATAGAATTCATGTTGTCAATATAAAATTGTCAGACAATAACAATTTTTTTTGTTAATGTACAACTATTTTATCCGATGAATTAGTTGCATAAGACACTTGAACTGCACCAATGTTTGGACTCTAATGAATATTTTGAAAGAGGTAATACGTATTTATTGGTAGATATATGCAAATAATTGCGTTTCGTTTTATCCTGTATATTATACTAGCTGTGCCCGCGGCTTTGCTCACGTGACCGCGTTTTCTTTTGGCATTGACAGGGCAGGGAACATAACTTGGGAATGTGAAGTAATAGTATATTCCTAACATCCTCTACAAATAATATACTAATAAACTATTTTTACTGTTAATTTAAAATAAAACCTGTCAGTACATCTTTATGTAAAGTAATAAAGGAACTCTTAGTCAATTTCTGGAGGGAATCAATTTATTATTCAATCGTTTACAGTATTTTTCAGGAACGTGTTTTTCTCTCAGAGTTAAAAGATTTTATTTCATTTTTTTATGATATTAACCGTTGGAACCCACGATAGATCATGAATTGCATGTTTAATTTGCTTACGTTCATAAACTTTGACAATGCCAAAATAATACGCGGTCACGTAGAAGCGAGGCCGCGGCCACAGTCTATACAGATTGTATTTGTTCAGCTTAGAGACTACTCACCACCTCTTATTGCATTAATGATTTAAACTTACTTCAGTGTAGGAAAGAAATGAAACACTACTTAGAGGTAAACATTCACCGTTGAATGTTCTTCCAACGTCAGCTACAATGACGTTAATGTAGATATCTCTACAAAGAGCTGTGATCGCAGTATGTGGTCAGTAGCTGGCAGGAGGACGATGCTGCTCATACTGTAATCACATCTTACGATACCAACGGGTTTCCCGGGAGCGAGACAGTACATAAATAAAAAAAAATAAAAAATAAAAAATAGTACATACCTTACGTTTTTAGCTAAGCCAAACATGTATTTATTGTTGTAGTAATTAACCTTTGTTTTTGACATAAATAGTAGTGGCGTTCAACCGCTGCTGTATTGCATCTTACAAACTTAATTTTCAAGACTTCCTCGAAAACTGGCTCTTATCACACTACGATTAAGTTCAACATTCAATGCACAGTCGTATTTTTTTTTTAATTTATCTCAACTAGAGTTTTCTTTCCACAGATAATAACAAACTTTTTTTTTTAATCTCAGCAAAGAGGCGCATGTTTTTAAGATATTTCATGAAAATTTCAATTCATACCTTTACTGTTCCTTCAACCTGGGAAGGCAAAGCGCGAGGAAAAAGGCAAATTAAATCAAACTTCCTCATTTTTATCAAAATTTACCTACTACTGCGGCTATCGGAAATCGGAAAACCGTCCATGTTAATACTTTATAACAATCATTTATTTTAAAATGTCCAAATTAGGTAATTCAAGCACGCAGGAAACTCATGAACATAATTAACTCAAACCTAACGTCATGATTATTTTAGGGTTTAATAGGTACTTGATTTCAATTTTGAACAAAAGAACAAGGACAAGGGAACAACCGGCGAAGTGTCGGAACACGCACAGTGATAGGTTCCGTAGAAATAAAATAAATAATGAAATATTTGATCCCAAGAACAAACCTACATTTTGCATTTGCAGTTAAAAACATGTTGAGAAAACCCCCATTGGCCTCGTGGTCACTAGCGTGACTGCTGAGAGTGGGGTCCTGGGTTCGATTCCCGTGTCGGAAAAAAAGTGCTATTTGCCTGTATTTTCATTGAATATTTCTCAATAGTAGCCCAGAGTTTGGTAGCTGGCTATATGATGCTCCCGTACCGTACTGTTATATGGGACCCCGAAAATACCGTTTAAAAAAAAACACTTGTTTATCGGAAATAGTAAAAGTTTAATTTGGGGTTTGACCTTGTACAATAATAATTAAAAGAACTGGCAGACACGAAAAACGAGATGGTCACGGTACGGCGATCGGGAGGAGACTGGTGCCCCGCGGGTGCGGGAGGCAATACCGCCTTTAAAATGATGACATGATAATTAAGAGAAAACCCTAGTAATCAATTATTATTGATTACTAAGAGTTTCCTCTAGCATTGGGAAATCGTAACAGCCCCCCGATTTAGAGTAAACTACACCTTTTAAAGTGAAGTTTAAGTTAAATAAACGTGAGTCAGCCGATTCGAAGAGAGGGCCCCGTGTTTATGTTTGAGGGTTGAATGTCATCTAATTCAATGTCATTATTTTCAGGACTTCTAGTTTCTTTAGATTTCATTAGTCTCTTGTGTATGCCAGTTTTATAAACCTTATATATAATAAAGAACACAATAGAAATTATAATTACAATGGTAATACCTGAATAGTATTTTTGATATAAAACAATATGTGGTTTTTCAATTATATTGTTAAGGCTTTTCAGGATTTCAGGATTATCATAAGCTAAGGAATCTAAGTTAACATTCTTAAGATTAACTACAGGTAAGTTTGATACAATATTATTATACGCTACAATATTACAACATGAATCATTTAAAATATTAAAATTAGAAACAATAGTTTTCAACTGAACCTTACGATTTTCATGCGGAGTTAAACGAGTGTCCTTGCAATAGGCAACACATTCAGAAGGTAAGTACACCATTTCCACTAAATTCTATTTCAGTAGATTGGGAGTTATTACATTCAATACTTATTTTAGTTTTTTCTGTCATTACATATAACCACCTATTATGGCGTAGTGGCTGCCAGATGCTAATGTGACCATGAATAAATTTGGTTTCACAAATCGAAGGAATTGAGGTAAGTACCTTTGTAATAATTTCCGTTTCACAGGAAGGCGTCGCAGAAGAGGAGTACAATATTGATGTTTCACAAAGGTAATGGTAATTATTAATTATTTTACAATAGTCGAGGTTATCTAATTTACAGTACATTGACCTATCTCTGCTTATACCAATATATTTGGATGATGGAATGATGGTCGAGTATGACTCTGGATTATTTTTATCATGAGGAACCGGTGAAGGTAAGTTATGATATATATTTAATTGTATAGGGTTAATGAGAGGAATTTTAACAGTAAATACCACTTTTTCTTTACTAAAGTAACTAGATATTTCCGATATATTTAAAATAGTATGCATATTGTCAAGTTTTAAAGGAACTGGAAATTGTTTAGATTCGGGTAAGAATCTGTAATTATCGATTAATTCGGTGTAAAGTTCCTTAGGTGTTAGGATAGTGGGGTATAAGACATTAGATTTGCTAAACATGATAGAGTTAATTAAGTCTTCGAGTTTGAAGGACAAGGCTAGGAGACTATTTTCTATCATGGAAGTTATTTCCAGCATGCGAGACCTAATTCTCTGGAAGCATGAGTCAGAATTGGAATATCTTGGGACAATCCATCAATTGCATTTTTCAGATGCTTTTCATTTAGATCATTATGGACAGAGTTTCATTGAAAGATCTAAGGGAAGAAGTAGTGACTAATATATTTTCTTTCATTAGAAGTGCTAGTTTCTTTTGATCTGTTTCTACTTCTCTAATGGCATTGTCGTATCGGATGGCATCGTCTTCATCCATTGTGCCAAATAGTTTCTTTGATAAAGTGCCTACGAATCCTAGAAGTGCAGACCTTCTCGACTGACGAGATGTTAGGTGAAATATAGCCTCGTTATCATGGGCTATTTCATTATAACGTGTGTTCAATGGTTCAAAGAGATTTGTACATTCCAAATGATCAAAGACTTTACCATTGTCACATACTTGCTTGGATTTATCGAGAATAAGACGGAGGTTTAGAATATGTGGATTAATAAACGATACATCATATGGAATAACTATACTAAGGTGACTATCAAATAAATTTAAGGAACCTAAAGGGTCGAAGTAGATGCCAGGACTGTTCGTCAAGGACGTAATGAACTCCTGAGCCAGCGTAGAATTACTGTAGTAGAATATAATTAAAATTAGTATTAAGAATATAACTAGGACTACGTTATAGATCTAGGAGCTAGTTTGACTTTGTCATAGTGATGTGTCACATGACGTCTATTTATGAGTAAAGTTAAAGTACTTCTGCCATTGATCTTCACTACTTTATAAGGGCCTTTCCAAATTGGCGAAAGGGCCTTACGCAGACGTACATGATTTTTGAGATACACGTAATCTCCGACTTTATACTGAACAGGTCGCGAATGGTTGTCATAATACTGTTTAGATCTTTCTTTAGATCGTTGTATGTTTTCGATAGATTTTTCGCGTGAGAGTTTAGGCGATGATGCAGGGACTTCAGATATTCTGGATATGTAAGGTCTGATTGTAATTCATAGACGGAGTCCGGGATAAAAGGCTTTTGACCGAAGAGAAGCTCGTATGGCGTAAAGTTAGTAGTGGAATGAGTAGAAGTGTTATATGCCAACATAGCAGTATAGACATATTTATGCCAATCAGAATGATTTTCATTGACATGAGATTTAAGATATTTTTTGAGTGTGGAGTGACTGCGTTCAAGCGCACCTTGAGTTTGAGGATGGTATGGGGATGACCAGATTTGTTTAATTTTCAGGAAGTTGCAGGTTCTTTTAAATAAATCTGCGGTGAAGTTTGTGCCTTGGTCAGTTAAAATAGACTTCGGGATGCCGAAAACAGAAATAAAGTGCACCAGACACTCACATGTTTCTTCTGCAGTCGCATTAGTGGTAGGGTAAGCAAGGGAATATTTGGTGAGGTCATCTTGTAATGTAACAATGAACTTGAGCTTAGTAAGGCCAGCTTCTGGAAGAGGACCCACAAGATCGACAATTTTTTCAGAACTTTGCAGAATTTTCTGTACGGAAGATCAGTAATGAAATTGGGTAGAGAGTTAAAGATAAGTGGAGCCATATATACACAATTACGTCTAAATAATTCAATCCTAGATATAGGCATGGTAAGTAGATACTGTGTAACTGTACGTTTATTAATATTGTTTTTCAGTTCAAAAAGTGAAGAGTTCGTTTTGACAAATTTTGCAATTTCATAAATATAAATACAAGGAACTGTGAGAAGGTTGTGTGATTTATACACTGGTCTGCAAGAATCAGTCCAGTCCATATTGAAGACTAGCTTCTGCCCGCGACTTCGTACGCGGATCCTGTTGCTTATGCCAGCGACAACGGGGTCGTCAAAATCGAAGATCTGAAACGTCTGTTGTCGAATTTTAAGAGCCCGGGGACGGGAATACAACGGGATGCGCGAGACGATTCGAGACGTTCCAGATCTTTCATTTTTGTAAGTCAACAGGAAATGCCCATCAGACTAAACATTTTTATAAGTCAACAGGAAATGCCCATCAGACCAAACAACACTTGCTAAGACGTCATTCCTATGTGTTATGGTGTAGCTGGGCTCATGGAGTTCCACAACAGGTGTTCCAGATCTTCGAGGTGTTCCAGATCTTCAAATTTATTCTCACAGCAGAAAATGCTCATCACGTAGAACAATTTTTTCTATAGTACCATTTTTGTAACTCTTATAGTTCAGCCGGTCTGTTGCGGTTCTGCATCAGGTGTTTGTTTCCAAGATAAAAGTCAACAAGAAATGCCCATCAGACCAAACAACACTTGCTAAGACGTCATTCCTATGTGTTATGGTGTAGCTGGGCTCTTGGAGTTCCACAACAGGTGTTCCAGATCTTCGATTTTTATAAGTCAACAGAGAATGCTCATCAGATTGAACAACTTTTGCTAAAACTTCATTCCTATATATATGTTATAGTGTAGCTGGGCTCTTGAAGTTCCACATCAGGTGTTCCAGATCTTCAACAGAAAATGCTCATCACGTGGAACAGTTTTTGCTATGGTACCATTTTTGTATCTCTTATAGTTCAGCTGGTCTGTTGCGGTTCTGCATCAGGTGTTTGTTTCCAAGATAAAAGTCAACAGGAAATGCCCATCAGACCAAACAACACTTGCTAAGACGTCATTCCTTTGTGTTATGGTGTAGCTGGGCTCTTGGAGTTCCACATCAGGTGTTCCAGATCTTCGATTTTTATTAGTCAACAGAGAGTGCTCATCAGATTGAACAACTTTTGCTAAGACGTCATTCCTATATGTGTTATGGTGTAGCTGGGCTCTCGGAGTTCCACAACAGGTGTTTCAGATCTTCGATTTTTATAAATCAACAAAGAGTGCTCATCAAATTAAACAACTTTTGCTAAAACGTCATTCCTATATATATGTTAGTGTAGCTGGGCTCTTGGAGTTCCACATCAGGTGTTCCTGATCTTCGATTTTTATAAGTTAACAGAGAGTGCTCATCAGATTGAACAACTTTTGCTAAAACGTCATTCCTATATATATGTTAGTGTAGCTGGGCTCTTGGAGTTCCACATCAGGTGTTCCAGATCTTCAAATTTATTCTTTCAGCAGAAAATTCTCATCACGTGGAACAATTTTTGCTATGGAGTTCAGCTGGTCTGTTGTGGTTCTGCATCAGGTGTTCAAGTTTCCAAGATAAATTATAGCCTATATCCTGCCCAGACTTAATACCTATACAACAACAAAAAAATCATTAAAATCCGTCCAGTAGTTCCGAAGATTAGCGTGTACAAACAAACAGACCCACAGACAAACAGACAAACAGACAAACAGACAAACAGACAGAATTTTTTTTTTTGATTCGTGTTCTTTTCCTGTTTCTAAACCCCTCTCAATTTTTTTTTTTTAATATATTCAATGTACAGACACAGTTTTTCTACTGTTTTATTATATGTATAGATATATATAGAAGATTGAGCGTATGCATTTTTTTTGTGCTAACAACACTCTAGTAACTTCAGAAGAGTTTCCCCAGACAATGATTCCATACCTGATGATGGAGCAAACATAGGCGTGATATACCATTAACGCAGTTTGTCTGGAGGTCTCATCTTTAACTTTTTTCAAAGCGAAAACAAATCTATTTATTTTAATACATATTTCCTCAATATGATCCTTCCAGGTGAGATGTTCATCAATTGTAATACCAAGAAATTTTGTTTTATGAATTTGTTCAACTATTTGGTCCCTGTGTGATATTTTAAGGTTGTTTTATGAATTTGTTCAACTATTTGGTCCCACACACCAACAACCTATTGCTCACATACCGCCAATAAAAGAACTAAATGGACAATGGGCAATAAGTAACGAACAAAAAGCATCAAGGTTTGCCCAACACTTAGAGGACACTTTTACACAAACCGAGAGCGCTGACCAAGATCTCCACTGGGAACAACTACAACAAGTAGACCAAGAGATAAAACTGGTAACACCAAAAGAAGTATCTAAAGAAATCAGAGATCACATCAGCCCGAAAAAATCCCCTGGTTATGACCTTATCACAGGGGAAATCCTAAAGAATTTGCCAAGAAAAGCCCTGGTAAAACTTACTAAGATACTCAATGCTTCTTTTAGACTAAAGCATGTTCCAGACCTATGGAAGGTTGCAGAAGTGATCATGATCCCCAAATCGGGGAAACCACCTCAAGATGCATCATCATACAGGCCTATCTCCTTGCTGCCAGTGATGTCAAAGCTTTTTGAAACTACTTTTAAAACGACTGAAACCTATCTATTATAGAAAATAGTAACATTATACCAGACTATCAATTTGGTTCAGAGAAAAACATTCAACAATAGATCAGGTGCATAGAATTACAACAGTAATTGAAGAAGCTCTTGAAGATAGAAAAGTATGTACTACTGTATTTTTAGATGTAGCCCAGGCTTTTGACAAAGTTTGGCACAAGGGATTGATTTATAAACTAAGAACTATGTTGCCAAAACAGTTCGCAGATATATTAGAATCATATATAACTGGTAGAGTCTTTAGAGTAAGGCAAGAAAATGCCTATTCTGAACTAAAAGAAATAAAAGCTGGTGTACCACAAGGAAGTGTTCTAGGCCCGGTCCTGTACCTATTGTACACATGTGATATACCAGAACTAGAAAATGCAACTATTGCTACTTTTGCTGATGATACCGCAATAATGTCCACAGCATCTAGTCACAAGGAAGCTGTGGTAAAAGTACAAACAGCGATAAATCAATTCTATGATTGGACCAAAAAGTGGAAGATCAAGTTGAATGAAACAAAATCCATTCACATTGACTTCACTAACAAGAAACCAGAACACAACCCAGTGTACATAAACAACAAAATTGTACCGTACGAAAACACTGCCAAATATCTTGGTATGACCTTAGACGCAAAGCTTCGCTGGAAAGCCCATGTCAAAAAGAAACGTGGAGAATTAGAAATTCGTTACAGAAGCATGAACTGGCTACTAGGAAGGCATTCCGTGTTGTCAGTTCCTAACAAAATCCTGCTCTACAAATCAGTCCTTATGCCAGTATGGACTTATGGTATACAACTATGGGGTTGCACCAAAGAAAGCAATATAGAAATTATACAAAAGTTCCAGAACAAAGTACTCAAGAACATCGTGAATGCGCCTTGGTATATAAGAATTGACGACATCCATCGGGACCTGAATATAGAGTTCGTAAACAGTATAATCCAAAAATATGCAGAAGCTCATGAACATCGGCTTCATCAACATGTTAATGTCGAGGCCATCCAGCTCCTCGATAACACGGACATAGTGAGAAGGCTCAAAAGGACTAAACCTTTTGAGTTAGTGTAGTGTAATATAATTGTGACTTTACCGTGAGTGTGATATAGTACCTAGCTATTTAAATGGACACAAGAACAAAGTGACTTCGCCTTAATAGACGCTAAGTAAACGCAATGGACGTGCTCTTAGATATAATTATACTTTTAGCAAATTAAGTTAGATTAAAATTGCTTATTAGCCTTATTAGGCTAGATTGTAATATAATAATAATAAAAAAAAATATATATATATGTCGCCGCGAGGACACCTATAAGCTAAGCTTATTACATAATGTTATTGATTGTAACTAGTTGAATTATAATTTCTTATTCCATAAACGATAATACTGCCATCTGTGAGATACTCTGGCAACTATTATAACACCTGTGAGTGCCACTGACTAATTTCGTTTGAGTATCAAGCTCAACAGCGCCATCTGTTGGCTTGTCTTAATCAGTATCACTTGAAAATCAATTATCAAACTAAACTCGATGTTCTAGCTATAACTATCTTTAAAATTAACATAAGAATATTTGTTTAACAACTTTAGGGTTTCATTCATATTAGCAATTAATAGTTAATCACTTGACATTATGATTCGGCGTCACCTGTCAGGGAAAATGGCGCCGAATGTGATTTTACCGTCAATACCTGAATGTTTAAATTTAGTACGAGAACTAAGTAAGTCTCAATAATAGATCCCAACTTTAAATTAATAAGACTATTTTACACAGTGATTTACTAGTAAAAAGCTTTTGTTTAACATAACTGTTTATATCACCGGAAATGTTCCATGATAGCACAGATTAAAGACTAAAAAGTAATGAGACAACTAGTTTATTAGTAATGATTGAAAATGTGTTCAAATTGGTGAATTCTGTCATTATTTAATAGTAACACAATTATTGTAAAGTGTTTCATTATTATTTGTGAGGCTGATTGAATTTACTATTGTAATAAGTTGCTGAACGGATATTGTGGTACTCTTCCCCCCACTCAGAACAGACAGGGAGCAACGATCCGTCACGTTAGCTTACGATTAGCAAAAACAATTGAAATACCAAGTAATTTTAAGTGTTTAATGAAGTGAACGATCTGTAATACGATTTAAAATAGTGTGAAGAGTTTCTTCTCCTCAACCATAATAATTTGCGAATGGACGACTCAACTCTAGAAAGTTAATCAGTTTCTGTACATAAATGGTTTAATAGAAATAAACGTTTGGAATTTGAGTCAAGTGCTGTGTGTGATTTCAAATACCCACCTACCTATCTAGCAACAATGAAGAAGCGTATCGCAAGGCGATGTGATGACTGAAAGACAATATGGTGGCGAATGGCGCCAATAATTTGGGGACAGTGTTCCTCTAAGCTTTCCCTGCCGTGATATCAGAAGAGGTGATAGCTCTTGCGCGCTGCTCACAATGCCGGACATCCAGAACAATTACAAGCAACTACCGAACTAGAACTCTTGCTTTCGTGACCATGGCCGAAGGCGTGGCAAAGAATTTTTCACCGAAGTGGTCACCACGAAGCTTTTCAAGAGAGAGCGACTTATGCTGCCACAGCCAATACACAGTGTTAAGTGGCAATGAACTGATAGACAAGAAGATACTTAGGAAGACTAAGATAGCCAAAGAGTTAGCTGAATTTTCATCCAAGTGGCTGACAGATACCAACATGATAATTTATTGCAACACTTGACCCAAAACAAATCATAAGAACACATACTGAAAATGCAATTTATATTGGTAAACAAACAATGAAGTTGTATGTGATGGAAAACTTCATTTATTGCACTCAAAATTGCTAACGTGTACAGCACAGAATGACCGAAGCAGAATAAACAAACATTGGACTCCGGGAAAGCATAATTATCAATAAAGAAACCTGCTAATGGATCATCAATCCCGGGAAGTATTTTGTTTCATTTATTTTAGTATTTTGTTACTGTAGAGAATTTTTACAGTTAACATTATTTTAACTTAACACATCCCATGCTGGTTATGGTAACTTGACACCTGTGGAAGTGAAATAAAAACACTCCATTTAATTCACTCAATGGAATGGAATGCTATCAATGGTTTTTGAAATATAACCAGTAATGATGTGTCAGAAACTAAAATCATGAATTAACTTTTTTAATTACTACTAAGTAATTAGATAAATGAGTAGTAACAAATTTAAGACATTGTTATTGACTTTTCATTCACACTTATAAGTTTATACCTCACAACGACAAAGCAACGTTGAGGGCTTTTCAAATAATTATGCAAATTTGAAAACATTTGTATTGGACAACATGTTGCAAGATTCATACAAAAACACTTTGTTAAGAAACTGATTTATAAAACAAGACAACTTATGAAATGTCAAACAAATTTCAGTTCAACAAGTTATGACAATGAAATCTTGGCGTGTTGTATCAACGAAGCAAAGCTTTTGATGTGTTATTAAAATGTGAATGTTTTGTCAGTGCAACTACACAACGAATAGTGTTCTTAAAATGGTTCTGATCAGTTTATCTTTCCCATCTTAGTTTAATTAACTTTTCAAAACAACTTATTACCGACTCTATAACATATCACTCCAACTAATTTTAACAATAGTAGGACTGCTTTGTTGGTCCAGTGGTCATGAGCCCTGTTATTAAAGCATGAGGACCTGGATTCGATTCCCAGGCCTGTCGGAGTGTTATTGGGTTTTTCCATCAGGAATTTCTCAGTAGCTGGCCAATCATATGAATGGCAAATAGCCATATTGCTAAACGAGAGGCTTAGCAAAGTGTGGATTTATTATTTTCACCTCTGTCTAACCCCTCGGGGATTGCAGGTGTGATGTTATGTACCTACACACTAAACTATTAGTGTAGACATTACACTATTATTAATATTTACCTGCACTGACTGCCTTGTTGGTCTAGTGGCTGCAAGCGTGACTGTTGAACATAAGGCCCTGGGTTCGATTCCCAGGTCAGGCAAAGTGTTGTTGGGTTTTTCCATTAGGAATTTCTCTGTAGCAGGCACAGAGTCCAGATTTGTGCCTGGTTGATGGCAATAAGGCTTGCCCCCTTTTACATGGGACTTCAAAATAAATGTTGGCATACTATTAGGTATACCTCTGCCTAACCTTTCAGGAACAATAGGCGTGATGTTATGTTATTTACCTGCATGACTTCTCACATTTCAGGTTCCAGGCAATTGTCTTATCATAGAAGAAAAGATACCTTCTATCAAAGAAATTGAGAGCAACTCTATGCACCCAGTCACTCCAAGATAGTGATGACATCAATTAACCGCTACCCCAGCAAATGATAATGGAGCAAGGTCACTTAAAAATGTGACTCAATGAACAATTTCAAAAACTAACAACTTCAAGGACTACAGCCTGGTGAACAGATGACCGTGTCGCCAGCTATGGAGCTATAAAATGGGGAACAGCATGAGAACAGCCAACCAGAGATGACTGTTACAGTGTCCTCACATCATAAACTAACATAAAAGGTGAGGAGTTTTCAAACTACTTCTTACACTTCCCCACTGATACCTACAGTGTTACAACAATAGACTTAATACAATAGCATTGATTATTTTAGTTTTTATAATCCTGCCAGTTGTAAGCAACTATTTACAAAAATAATAACAAAATATTAGTACTAACAGTAACTAATAAAATAAAAATAAAAAACTCACAAGCTATTGGTATCCGTGGAGGAAACAACAAGCTCAATGAGTAATACAAACACTCACAACAAATCAAACAAATACTGTCAGTGCCGTGGAGGTACTTGGTAATGAACACAACACATTACAAAAATCCTATCAGCAGCAATAGGGGCAACTGACTCACAACAAATACTATCAGTGCCGTGGAGGTACTTGATAATGAACACAACAAATTACAAACAATCCTATCAGCAGCCGTGGAGGCCACTGATAATGAACACTACTAATGATCCTATCAGCAGCCGTGGAGGCAACTGATAAACAATACTCTCATGTTATCCTGCTGGGTCCACGCCGTACTAACGCCCAGAGCCTGGTTCCTTATATCCTGTCAAATCAAAGACTTCGTGCCTGTCACGGAGCAATGGTCCTAAACTCCTTACCCTTTAATCCTGTCAAATCAAAGACTTTGTGTCTATCACAGAGCGGTGTTCCTGATCCTATCCTTTTATCCTGTCAAATCCAAGACTTTGTGTCTATCACAGAGCATTACCTTCCCGTGAGAATGAACAAATAAAAACATGCTACTTACACTACACTTGCCAAATACAAATTACAGAATATCTAAAGCAATCAATAATTTTATTTAAGACAAATCTAGTAGACAGTAGGTTACAAGGTTCTAAAGTTGACTAAAAACCTAACTCATACCAAGCTTAACAATATTATGAATATGTTGAATAGCTCAAGCGACAATGTTATTTTTAACAAATAGCATTTAGCATCAAAAAATTCAAATACAAGTTGCAAAAATGCTTGCAAACTAACTGATACTAAACACAACAATTCAACGAATATTGTTGGACAATTGAAGCAACAATATTCTATTCAGCTAATAGCTGATTAAACAATATCAATAACCGTAATACAATTAATGTAATTTGATAATTCAGGCTACAACATTTTATTCAGCTAACAGCTCATACCAGCTTCAATCTAAGCACTACTAAAAATTTAAACAAAAATTTCAAGCAGATTAACTCTGTGACTGTGTGTGTGTCTAGGTGATACATAAACGCATTTAATTTTAAATACAAGGAAAACTGAGTAGATGTCAGATCTATTACAAACTTTCTATGTTGACTGAAACTCTCTGTTACCAAATCCTACAATTCAATGAACATTGTAGGATACTAGTAAAAGTAACAATAATCTGCCGCCAAAATTTATCTCCACTATTTCAGATAACAACCACAAAACTCCACATAGTGACGACATCGGCAGGTGCAGAGCGCGCACCGCCGATCTGAATGGCCGTGTCGCCGCGAGGACACCTATAAGCTAAGCTTATTACATAATGTTATTGATTGTAACTAGTTGAATTATAATTTCTTATTCCATAAACGATAATACTGCCATCTGTGAGATACTCTGGCAACTATTATAACACCTGTGAGTGCCACTGACTAATTTCGTTTGAGTATCAAGCTCAACAGCGCCATCTGTTGGCTTGTCTTAATCAGTATCACTTGAAAATCAATTATCAAACTAAACTCGATGTTCTAGCTAAAACTATCGTTAAAATTAACATAAGAATATTTGTTTAACAACTTTAGGGTTTCATTCATATTAGCAATTAATAGTTAATCACTTGACATTATGATTCGGCGTCACCTGTCAGGGAAAATGGCGCCGAATGTGATTTTACCGTCAATACCTGAATGTTTAAATTTAGTACGAGAACTAAGTAAGTCTCAATAATAGATCCCAACTTTAAATTAATAAGACTATTTTACACAGTGATTTACTAGTAAAAAGCTTTTGTTTAACATAACTGTTTATATCACCGGAAATGTTCCATGATAGCACAGATTAAAGACTAAAAAGTAATGAGACAACTAGTTTATTACTAATGATTGAATATGTGTTCAAATTGGTGAATTCTGTCATTATTTAATAGTAACACAATTATTGTAAAGTGTTTCATTATTATTTGTGAGGCTGATTGAATTTACTATTGTAATAAGTTGCTGAACGGATATTGTGGTACTCTTCCCCCCACTCAGAACAGACAGGGAGCAACGATCCGTCACGTTAGCTTACGATTAGCAAAAACAATTGAAATACCAAGTAATTTTAAGTGTTTAATGAAGTGAACGATCTGTAATACGATTTAAAATAGTGTGAAGAGTTTCTTCTCCTCAACCATAATAATTTGCGAATGGACGACTCAACTCTAGAAAGTTAATCAGTTTCTGTACATAAATGGTTTAATAGAAATAAACGTTTGGAATTTGAGTCAAGTGCTGTGTGTGATTTCAAATACCCACCTACCTATCTATCAACAATGAAGAAGCGTATCGCAAGGCGATGTGATGACTGAAAGACAATATGGTGGCGAATGGCGCCAATAATTTGGGGACAGTGTTCCTCTAAGCTTTCCCTGCCGTGATATATATATTAAAAAAAAAAAAACTATTTGGTCCCTGTCTGATATTTTAAGGTGTACATATTTACTCTTCTGTGTTTTAAAATTTAATATTTTCGTTTTTTCTATATTTATTTTTAAGGCGTTTATATCTAACCATGTAATAATTCTATTTAAGGTGTTGTTTATATTACACTCATGCGATTCACTATTTTTATCATCTAAAATAACTGTTGTGTCATCAGCAAACAGAACACAATCTTGGTCTATCGCTTGTGGAAGATCATTTACGTATATAAGAAATAACGGTGGCCCTAAAATGCTTCCCTGCGGTACACCAAAGTAATTGATCCGGGGTTGAGAATCAAAGTGCGTAATACTATTAATTTTGTCGTCGAATTTAGTGATTCTCGTTATCTGTGTACGATTTGAAAGATATGATTTGAACCACTCTAAGGCTGGGCCTCGAATACCAATTTTATTTAGTTTATCAGTAAGAATTGAATGATTTACGAAGTCGAAGGCTTTGCTTAGGTCTAAAAATAAAGCTGAAGTGGTAAATTTCGAGTTTATGTTATTTAAAACCGATTTAACTAAATTAAAAGCTGCAAGTGATGTGGATTTCTTTTTTCTAAATCCGTACTGTTCTTTTGCAAGCATATTATATTTATCTATGAAAGAGAGGGTTCTCTTATACATAACTCTTTCAAAGACCTTTGACAGAATCGGAATCAGAGCAACGGGGCGGTAATTGTTTTTGTCTGTTTTAGAGCCTTTTTTATGCAATGGTTTTATTACAGACATTTTGAGTTTATCCGGAAAGCAGCCCTGTTCTAAAGATAAATTGATTATATAAGAAAGAGGTTCTGCGATATAGGGAGAAATTTGTTTTAGAAGGTCCGTAGAAATATCATCAAAGCCGGCCGATTTAGTGTTTTTTAGCGTCTTTAATATGCTGAAGATTTCAGAGGGATCAGTAGGATTAAAAAATATGCTATTGTCGTTAGTTTTCATATTTGAGTTAGTCGTTTTGAGTGGAGGATGTTGTGAGTTAGCGCTGCTTTCAACAACATCAATAAAGAAATTATTAAATTTATTTGCGATATCCAAGCCTGATGTTGCTGTAACATCATCGTCAATTAGACTATTAATATATTCTCGAGACCTTTCGTTACCTGTACAACGTTTAACAATATCCCATGAAGCTTTACCCTTATTTTTTGAATACGCAATGTGCTTTAGATTACATAAAGATTGTAGATTATGAATACATTTTTTTAACATATTGGAGTACACCTTAAATTTAGTTTTATTATCACTTGTTTTGTTTAAGTAATATTTATATCTTAGTGTTCGCTTAGTAAGACTACTCGTTGTAACTCCTTTTGTGATCCATTTTAATGTACCATATTTGAACTGTTTTTTGACTCTTATGATAGGGAAACATAATTTATAAAATAAAGTTAAAGTGTCATGAAAGTTATCGAAAGCATTGTTCGTATCTGAAATGTTGTAGACTTCGGAAAAGGATAATTGGCTAATATTTTCGACGAATTTGCTGACATTTTCTTTACTCAGGTCATTTATGATCATGAAGTAATAACTTGATATAGGTTTTTGATCATATTCAAATTTAACAACCTGTGCTGATCTGTTATGATCAGATAAACAAACATTGTGCGTGGAGCCTACTATATTTGGAATATTACTGATGATATTATTGATACAAGTGTTTAACCTGGTGGCCTCTTTAATATGGCACCGCATACCATAGTTTGAGAGGAGTTCTTTGAATTTTGTACTATTACTGTCATTACTTAAAAGGTTCATATTGAAATCACCGGCTATTATTATTTTACTTTTTTTATATTGTAGTTTTCGTAGGGTTTTGTTCAAGTTTTCAAAAAAGATATTTACGTCAGACGAAGGTGTTCTGTATATACATAATATGATCGCTCGTATTGATTTAATTTCAAGCCCACAAATCTCATATTGCTTATCAATGCAGAATTCATTGACTTCTTTCAATTCGGTACTTTGCAGATGATTTTTACAGAGTATGCATGTACCACCTCGCCGCTGATCAGGCCGTGAGTACATTGCACCAACATAATAATTATTTAGATTGAGGTATTTTTCTTCCCCTCTTATAACAAAATGTTCGCTGAGGCATAAAACATCTATATTTGTATCGGATTCACGCATCTCATTAACAATTAATTCAATCTCTGGTAGTTTGTTTAAAGCTCCTGCAATGTTTTGGTGCAAGACTGAAAAACAAGTTCTGCTGGCTTTTTTGTTACTATTTTTTTTTTACTATTATTTCTTTGTTTTTTAATGAACCAGCAAGATTAGTGTGAAATAGCGTAGTGTTACATGGTGTGGTCTCGAAAAAATGTTTTGTTTGGGGTGTTATTTATTTTGATTTTAGGAAAATAATAAGGAATTGTGCCTTTCATTGGTATAGCTTCTTGTATATTATTTGGAAAAGTTTTCTGATTATTTTTAGTAGTGGTGTTAACAGCGAATGGTGTGTTTGTGACGGTATTTGAAAGGACTGACTCTTTGTATGATAAAAAAGTGTGGTTGTAGTATAATGTGTCAATGAAGAAGTTAATTTTTTTACAAGTATCAATGAAATAACGTTTTTTACTATAGTAATGTCGGCTAGTTTCCAGAAAGGTACAATTCTCAAAGTTATTCGACATATTTTTTAACAGATTATTTAGTAGCATTTCATTCAAATGACTGTTACGCAATACATTTAAAATTATAACATTTGTGTTCTTAATACATTTTAAAAAAGAAGCTAATTCTATAATTATTTTGTTCGGATTACTGTCATTTTCACCAATACATAAAACTAAAAAGCTGTCTTTACAATCACTTATCTTACAACTTGGTGATAATATTTCCTCAGTCTTCGCGTGAGGCTTTATCGTCGAGGTAATTCGGTATTTTTGATAATCGGTGTTCTAGAGTGAATTAGTGCTGAAGCTAAATCAGCGCATTGTTGCCCACCTAATATTTGAATTTTCGGCTTTTGGTCCGTAATTGTTGGCCTTGTGCTGCCCTCTTCTGGGTCGTTATGAGAAATCGATTTCTTATTACACGACACATTAGCGCCATCTAGGTGAACTAGGCGTGTTAAATTTGGTTTAGCGGCGGTGATATCAGTAGAATTCACATGCAGGCTATTAATATTGTTCATCACGTTCGCGTTGGCGCCTTCTAGGTCTTCTTTGCGCGTTAAATTCAGCTTGGTAGAATTGGTAGAATTGCTATCAGAGTGCGGGAGTCGGAGTTTATCTTGTCCAAGGAATGGAGGAGCCGTAGGGGTTTGAAATTCGATGTCCGAATCCAAATTTAGTTTTCGTACCGAAATATTAGACCTATTTATGTTCGAGTGCTTTGATTTCATTTTACAAGATAAAGTGGTACTTCTTACACTTAAACTTGTAATGTAAATATTTTTGTATTGTTCAGTTTTTTGTTGTTCTACTTCAAGTTTTTGTTTCAGGGATTCATTTTCATTGTTTAGCGTACCAATTTCTAAATTAGCACTCTTCAATTGCTCCTTTAGACATTCGATTGTAGATTGTAGTTCTGTTTGTTTTTCACCTCTTATGACGTGTGTCGATAAGTCTATCATACTTTTAGCACTTATGTCCGATGCCAAACTGTCCATAGACTCACTTGAAAACTGAGAAAGGGATTGCTTTGTACGCCTATTTCTCAGTTTGTAATTGTTGCGTTTTTCCATGTTTAATGAATTTGTTAGCAACTCAAATTCGTTAATATCGTACAAAATAAGTCCGCTACTTGGCACCAGATGGCAATAGTGCAGCTGTTTTCACGGTTCTAGCACACGGTTCGTAACAATATTTTTACGAAAGTTATTTAGAGTTTATTGACTATTTACGTTTTAACTGTAACTAAAACCAATTTTATAATTTAATAAGTCTCAAAAAGACATACAGATAGCGAGGCGCGAACTTACGACCTCTGACTTGGCAGGTCACGCACTGTACTACTGAACTAAACTGTCTCTTGAGAACAACGGTGAAATTTAGATTCTTTTGGTTAGAAAAATAGAAGAGTTCGTTATGATGCGTCTTATTTTGAATTCAAAAATTGTGTATGCGCGCGCACTTATGTTTTGAATGTTCACTTTTTTGTTCTTATTTTGAGTTAAACACTAGATTAACACTTGATAGTGATTTTATACGTACACTGTAACATTAACAGATTGCTGTTTATGTAGTTTTTGACTTTTTTGGATTAGTATCACATAAAATGAACATAGTTTTAGCACAGCCTAGGATTAGAATTTTTAACACACTATAACTTTGTTAAATTCGTAAATTAGGTTTGGATAACACTTTCACTTAATGTTTACACTATATTGTTCATCGTAATACAGAAATATCACTGCTACATAGACTTTTTCCATTTTTTTGAATGATTATTACGGAGCTTAATAATTACGTGACGGCAGCGCCATCTCAGCATGATTGATTGTTTAACACTTTGCCTATTGATGTAATGGCAGCAGCCGAGGTGATCTGCTGCCCACTGATCACTCCACCATCCTCAGTGTGGCTGCCACTTCTTCATTTAGTTTTGGTGGGTGCAACAAGCTGCCGTTTCATTTAAACCCTTCACAATTACTGCTGACCACCGCGTGGCCAGGCTGGCGTGAAGTTCTATAGGTGTCTATGTTGGCTACGCCCCCTCATCTCTGCCTCTTTCTGATTTCAGTCAGTGGGTCGTCTTAGAGACGGATATTAATATTCAATAAAGTTATTAAAGCATGTTGAAATTAAATCTTAATAATTTTAAATATTTCCTTCATTAGGTGATATAGGACAAGTGTTTGTACTCAGAAGTGGTGGTTATGAGGAATAGCTGTCACGGCGAGTCAGGCTGCGTCGGGTTTTAAAACGTGTCTCACAACATCGGTCGCGATAACCACGGCTTCTCGAGCGTGTTCGACTGGAGCGGGCTTCATACTTGTGTACAAAGGATAATTAAAGTTAGACCTCTGCCTGGTCGAGTTTAAATCCACGGCTAACCTCTCGTGGTAGCTCAAGGGATGCAGAGGGACGAGACTATGAACAACTGAATGTGTACATCATCGGCAGACCTCTCGTGAAAGCTCTTGTGATGTCGTTCTATTGTAGGATGGCTTAGATCATCGGCTAACCTCTCGTGAAAGCTCTGCTGATGTCGTTCTATTGTAGGATGGCTTAGATCATCGGCTAACCTCTCGTGAAAGCTCTAGTGATATCTTACTAATGTGGGCACAGTTGGTGTACTCATGGTTAACCTCTCGTGAAAACTCTAGAGACATGTGCGAACAACTGAACGTATACACCATCGGCTGACCTCTCGTGAAAGCTCTTGTGATGTCGTTATATTAAACATCATCATGTCATGTCTTGTGATGTTGTCGTCATTTTGTTAGATGGCTAAGATCATCGGCTAGCCTCTCGTGAAAGCTATAATGATGTCTAATAGGTTGGCACAATTGGTGTTCTCATGGTTAACCTCTCGTGAAACCCCTAGAGACATGTGCATCATAAACCAGGGTGCCAGGTACTTCTTGGAAAAGACGAGTGGGTAGGTACTTAAACAAAAAAGCTTACCAGAGTTTCGGTGACGACTCCGTTTTCGCTTGCTCGACCGATTTTCTAGTTCTCGCAAACGTTCGTTGAGTTCTCTCATCTCTTCGTCTCGTTTTCTTCGGTGTTTTCCCATCTCGGTTTGGTAATTACAACATTTTAGGAACTTTATTAACGGAAACGTGACCTGCGCGCTTCACAAAAAAGTACAATGAGTTGACAGATGTCAGACAGAGCGCGCCAAGACCGGACCACAGACAACATTTTCATGTTGATGAAAACGATTCATCTTTAAAAAATGTGATAGCGAGTTAGCAGGAGGTGCAAACTACAAGTACTAAATGAGGACGAGATTACGGAGCATAATTGGTATTAGAGTCCAATAAGACTGTTTAAAAAGGAATAATTTTGAATGAAAAATAATAAGTCATAAACATGAAATCATGATTTCTTGTTTGATGATATAATGTTTAAATTAGTGTCAAAAGGTTGGTCTTAACTTAAAACCATTTTCTGTGAAAGAATTATGTCAATAGGTTCAGTAGCTTAGGAAATCTACGGAAAATTGTATTATGACAATTTCATACATTGCTAGTTTAGCAGTTAATGTTCTAAGGAGTTATTTATGTGTTGTTATGTAAGGTGAAATATTATTGTTTTAGATTAAAGTACACAAATAAATAAGTCATAGTAAGCCGGCTGAAACTCTTTAGGGGGGGATTATGCGTCGGGCGCTCGCATAAACTTGTAAAATAAAGTTACAGTACGCCGGATGAATAAATGATCAAATTACAATCAGCGCTGGACAGTCCGTCAGCTGACGCAGTAACAGTTACAAATATTGTAAACTAACGGAAACGGTGTGTTAGTGGGGTAACTTGCCAAATCCTCCAGCCACCGCAGGTGCGGGGTTCACTTCTAGCCTATGTAGCGCCCGTGTGCAAATGTTACCCTGAGGCCCCTTGTAAGCGAGCGGTCAAAATGGAATGGGTACAAAGTACAAGTAACGGCACATCAAGTTACCACAAACTGACAATTTCCCCAATGGATAATTTATACTCGTATTGTTTGGAGATTCAATTTGAAGAAGAAATTGGTCGGTTTTGGATGCCATGATGTGCTGTTGTCTGTGTTTATACAGCGTGTTCTGGTGATTACCTGTTAATGTTAACATGGGTACGTTTTAGAATTATAGCAAAGTAATTCTACAAACATAAGAGCTCCTGATGCTTTACAAAATGTATGCAAAGCGGAGCTCTTTTTACGTTGGTCATTGAAAGTGCAGCGGCCGGTCAACGCGCGCGCCGAGTGGGGCTCCGTCCATAGCGAACGGCGCTCGGCTCGGCGGCACCCCCTAGGGCCGCTGCGCCCGTATGCGCCGTTTTCAACAAGATGGCAAACGATCGATTTTGAAACATTTCTCCGACATTCGTTTCGCCGTTGAACGGTTCACCGACAGAACGATTCACTTTTCATTTTTTCACCGACAGAACGTTTCAACGGCGAACGATTCGCCGACAGAACGATTCACTTTAAAAAAAATTTCATCGATAGAACCTTTCACCGGCGAACGATTCGCCGACAGAACGATTCACTTTTAAAAAAATTTCATCGATAGAACCTTTCACCGGCGAACGATTCTCCGACCCAACTATTCATCTGCCCCTGGGGTATAAAACATAGGTATGTATTCGACATGTAGACCTGTTTCCGTTTATTGTTTTAAAAAAACACACAAAATCCCGCACGGTGTCCCGGGGTGGGGTTATTTTGGCGGTGTCTCTTGACATCGCCAACGCTTTCAACTCCATGCCCTGGAGCTGCATAAGGGAGGCACTTCGGTATCACCGGGTGCCGACCTACCTTCGTCGTGTGGTCGGGGACTATCTGACGGATAGAGCTGTCATCTCACCCCAGTCGCAGCGGAGAATAGAACCGGCGAGAGATGTCGTGCGGTGTTCCGCAGGGATCGGTTCTAGGGCCGTCCTTGTGGAACATCGGGTACGACTGGGTGCTGCGCGCCGACTTCCCTAGCGGTGTCAGCGTATGTTTGCTACGCTGGAGGCGATAGTCCTCGCGTTCCTGCATGAATGGCGCGCGGAGACGCTACGCCGGGGGGAAATTGAGACCTCGCAGAACACAGTTGCGTTATCTCGGTAAGTGCCGCCATTTTGTTGTAATAGAGAGGTTGCACGTCATTTTGACGTATAATTGGGCTTTGTGTAACTTTTGACATTTTCTATTTTTTTTATTTTTGTGATTTATTTGAGTTAAACGTATTGTTTCGTTACATTTTTCATATAATATTAATATTTTCAGGTTGAATACAAAATGGAGTCCCGTCATCGGCTAAACCAGGACGAAATAGCTACAATTTTAGAAAATGATGACGATTATTCTCCGCTGGATTTGGACTCCGAGGAAGAAGATCGTGTAGTTGATGATGATGTCTGGAAAATATTAGTGATGAGCCAGAACCAAAGAAACGACGCTATTGTGGATTTTGTTCATATAAAAAAGGCGAATGACCAAAGCCACAGTTTTACAATGCCAAAGCGCAGTGTTGCAAATGCAAAAAGGCTGTGGAGAACACAAAATTGACGTTTGTCAAGACTGTATATACTGTTTTTTTCTAAGAGACTTAAAAAGTATTATTTATTATATATATTTATTAACTAGTTGTTTTTTTTTATAATTACATAATTTTAAGAAAAAGTGTTAGAGGCTTGATTGTTTTGTTGATTTTTTTCTAAGATTTGATTAAAGTGCCATAATTGTATTAATAAAGAGTATTTTTAACTTAAAATGTATTTTATTTATTAATTAAAACTTCAATTATGATAACGCATGCAAAAATATAGTTCATTAACAGAAAAAAATAGGAAAACTCCGATGTTTTATTTTTACACGTCATTTTTACGTATGAAGGGTTAATATTGTTTTTCGTGTATGCCAAATTTTGTTACATATCAATTTGTAATATTTGATATTTAATGGAATGTCTGTATGTCTGTCATGACAAAACATAGCAAGAGCTTTTAATATAAAAAAAAGAAAAAATATCAGAAAGATCCTCTCGAAAACTGTTTCGGGTGCATTCGAAGCAACTGTGGTTGTAATCCGAACCCCACTTCAGTTCAATTTATTGCTGCTTTGAAAACTAGCATAATAACAAATTTAATTAATAATAATAATAAAAACAGAAACTGCCTGGATGATAATAATGATATCTATATCTATTACAAATAATAAAACAGTAAAAAAACTGTGTCTGTATATTGACTATATTAAAAAGTAAATAATTGAGGGGTAACTGTTTCAGGGGGCCCATCTTAATATAGAAACGCCAAGTCGAGATCTCGAAGGATTAGAAATTCGATCTCGGTGAGATCTCGGCATTTTCGAGATTTCGAATGGTTTTTAAAAAGTATTGTTTTAGTTAAGTGAAACATGATTGAAATTGCTTATTTGTGATTATGATGCGAGTAAGGTACAACATCAATTAATGGAAAAAAGTCTTCTTTTTTTTTATAATTATTTACTTATGTTAATGAACACACAAATCACAATTCAGACTGTACTCAGTCAGGCCTGTCTCACTTCCATACAAGCGGCGCAAAAACCCCGAGATATTTACCTACTATTCTGGAAAACAAGCTAATTTCGACCTTTTGCATTGCGCATAGCGTTCATAGTACAATAACTGTCTGCCGTCTCGCTTCAATCTGCAAGGGCTGTCAGAGGTACTTTACGGTATTAACAGTTTATTTTTGTTTGCGCTGCGTGTGCGACAAGTCGAGCGAGTGCAAGCCTATTGAGACTAGTGCGGTGGCCGCACGCTTGCGTTTATCATACCTAAACTCGGGAGTGAAACTTCTGTACCGTAAGGTACTAATATATATTCTGTGAATCAGTACGTATTTCAACAAAAATAATGAAAGTGAAATAAACAAGAAACAAATGGTTTTAGGAGTGATTTTGGAAACAGCTCTCCAAATTTTCATTAAATTAACAATTACCCATAAAAACATACGAGTTTTTATGTGTAAATTCGTAAATTACGATTTAAGCACACTAACGACAATAACTGCACAACTAAAACAATTGTATAAACAGTGCCTGCACGTGCATGCACTCGAATATCTCCCGCTCACTTACTCTGGTTTAAAACTATAATTTATCCTTTTCTATTAAACATGCAACATCGTGAATCGCCGTTCGATCTCGTCAATCTCGGCTGGGATCTCGTTATTTTATGCTTCGAGATTGATCTCTAAAAATCGTTTATTCCCATCCACCACCCCCAATTCTACCACCCAGGGTGGTGGATGGGAATAACTAAAAGCGTTAAAGCGTTTAACATTTATTCCCATCTACCACCCCTAGTAAAAGTCATTTTAAGGACTATTGGACTTGATTTTTTTTTTTTTTTTTTTTTCTTGGACTGTTGGACTTTTTTTTTTGTTTTTTTTTTCTTGGACTATTGGACTTATTGTTTATTTTGTTTTTTGTGTAATAGTTGACTTATTCTTTTTGTTTTTGTTTGTTGGACTGACTTTTTTTTATTTTGTTTTTTTTTTGGAATACTAGACTTATTTTTTTTGCTTTTGTTTTTTGGACTATTTGACTTATATCTTTTTTTTATTAATTATTTTCAAAATAAAAAAAAATAATTTAAAAAACAGGTTTGTCAAATAGTCCAAAAAACAAAAGCAAAAAAAAGTCTAGTATTCCAAAAAACAAAACAAAATTATTAATTTAAAAAAGTCTAGTATTCCAAAAAACAAAAATAAAAAAATATTAACTATTCCAAAAAACAAGATCAAAAAATTAAGTCTAGCATTCCAAAAAACAAAATAAAAAAAATCAGTCCAAAAAACAAAATAAGTAGTATTCCAAATAAAACCAAAAAAAAGTCAGTTCAAAAAACAAAAAAAAAAAACAAATATAGAACAGAAGTCCAAAAGTACAAAAAAAAAAAAACAAAAAAAATTAAGTCAAATAGTCCTTAAAATCACTTTTACCAGGGGTGGTAGATGGGAATAAATGTTAAACGCGTTAACGCTTCTAGTTATTCCCATCCACCACCCCGGGTGGTAGAATTGGGGGTGGTGGATGGGAATAAACGGCTGGGAGCACCTCTACGCGGTTAAGGCGGTAACAGTTCAGGACTGATTTTCGATGACGATGGTATATCATTGAAAATTTGACTCTAATGGCCAAAACTCCCATTTATTTTTTTTATTTTATCGAATAAAA
Source organism: Xestia xanthographa (assembly GCA_905147715.2). Classification (NCBI taxonomy): domain Eukaryota; kingdom Metazoa; phylum Arthropoda; class Insecta; order Lepidoptera; family Noctuidae; genus Xestia; species Xestia xanthographa. The sequence continues at coordinate 6,336,228 of LR990667.1, read as the reverse complement.
TGCCTTCGGTTTTATTTTATTTGAGTGTTTAATATCCTTTTTCATTTATCTTCGTGACATGGTAGCCTACCCGGTAACGCAGGGGAGCAGTCACTTAGATTTTAATTGATAAGGTATCTTCACAATAAAACTATAACCATGCCTAGAAAGAGGTCAAATCTTTCCCAATGTTCCAAAAGAGCTAAAAGATTGAGGATCATAAGATCCCAAGAATCTACCGAAGAGCGTCAGGAGAGACTTGATACTGTTCGAGAACATCAGGCTGCAACTCGCTCCGTGGAAACCTCTTCGGATCGCGAAGCACGCCTGCGTTCTCAGCGTATTTACGCATCTACATCCAGGTCTCTAGAGACCAGTGAAGAATATGGTGCGCGACTGACCGCTGATCGTGAACGTCACGCATAGTCTCGCGAGTCAGAGACGTTCACGGATAGGCAATTGCGCTTCGACATCCGACGTTTCAGATCTTCGATTTTGACGACCCCGTTGTCGGTGGCATAAGCAACAGGATCCGCGTACGAAGTCGCGGGCAGAAGCTAGTATTGAATAATTTCAAAGTATTTCTTCATAAAGGTTGTGAACAAACAATAAATGATGCAAACTCTTCCACACCTTTTCCAGCGGAAATTTCTATTGAAGGTGTGGAAGAGTTTGATATACCTCAGTGTTCTGGAGAAATGCAAGCATGTGCATATGTGTGCGGCTTTATTGCAAAACACATGACAATTAATTGCGCGCAATGTAAAAAAAATATGCTTGCTGATCCGAGGTATGTCATTTATCTACATCATTTAAGGAATACGACGACGTAAAATGCAGTTTAAAATACATCCAGCCCAGTTTCTATGAAATGGTTGAAAATGCTGCAAGTTTGATAAATAATTATGTAAAAGATAATTTCGATAAAAAAAAAATTAAAACATTATTTAATAAAACCGGCCAAGAGCGTGTCGGGCCACGCTCAGTGTAGGGTTCCGTAGTTTCCCGTCCGTCACAATAAGTGTTCCCACTTATGAGTTTAAAGGTGGGTATCCATTATGTAAAAATGCTTGCATATACGAATATACTACAAACTTAGTCCAGAAATTATTTTGTACAACTTTTTGTCTTTTTTGTACAAAAACTGTTGTTTCCATCAAGTTCAAAATAATTTTCCTAGAAAGTCCTTATAAAGTTCTACTTATCAGATTTTTTTTCATATTTTCTAAACTTATGGTTCAAAAGTTAGAGGGGGGGGACACATTGTTTTTTACTTTTGGAGCGATTATTTCCGAAATTATTGACATTATCAAAAAATGATTTTAGAAAACCCCTATTCATTTTTAAATACCTTTCCAACAATATATCATACGTTAGGGTAGAAATAAAAAAAAAAATCACTTCCCACTTTACATATAGGGAGCCCCCCTATATGTAAAGTGGGAAGTGATTTTTTTTTACCCTAATAAAACATTTTTTTCCAATTTTTATTTTACCTCTTTGTCGGCGAAAAAACCAAATTTCAGCTTTCTAGTGCTAACGGTCACAGAGATTAAGCGAGGACGGACGGACAGACATGGCGAAACTATAAGGGTTCCTAGTTGACTACGGAACCCTAAAAAAGAGCGATAATTTAATAAAGATTGGCTGAAGGGGTGTGACGAACATTATGAGATGAATTTCAAAAGAAAAATAAATTGATGATACAGTTGAAAAATGCCTGAAGCGGTTTTGCACTATTAAAAATCGAGGTTTTGTTGAGGAAGCCCCAAAAAAATCTTTATTAAGAAAAATAAATGCACTAAAACATGTCTACACAACTTGTATTATTTGACGTCACTTGGAAATTCCTTAAACAAAGAATTTTCGTTTCATGTTTTTTTACACATTTTTTAAAATTATAATTATTTGCTGAAACAGGAGACGAACATTCTATGACTTAGGGTCGATTTCACCAAACAAGAGTAAATCTTACTCGAGAGTATACGAGCAGTTACTCCTATTATAACATGTTTTTACGTTTCACCATAGACTTAATCCAAGAGTAAACGTTTATGCTGGAGTAAATCTCTACTCCGCCGATTTTCAAGGAACAGCGAGCTTATACTAAGGATAAGTACAATATGGCATCCATGTGTCATTATTTTACAGCTGATTCGCTAACTGGCGCGCTGGCATAAAAATATTAGTACCTACCTATTAATAGGTATTGTTTTTGTGAAAAGTGAAAATAGTTTAGATGAGCCTGTGTATTGTCTAAAAATGGTAGATCGTTTGAGAGCATTAATTGAGGATTCTGACAGTGATGACGAATATTTACCAAGGGGACCAAGATGGATACAAGAAAGAAATAATTATTTTGACGACTACGATAACATAGATTTCATTAAAAGGTTCCGTTTACCTAAGCAAGCAGCGTTATGTTTCTTTAATTTATCAAAACACAAGCAAATCTCAAAAACAAACATCACGAAATATTGATGAGGTTAGAATTTCTAGTTTTGACACTTTTGATATAGGTATAACCCTACCGAATAGAATAATACGCAATACACTTTACTTATTAGAGGAAAAACGAGCAATTGAATTCGGGTGGCTTATAAAGTCATTCATTTCACACATTCGGATTCACTCCCTGTCACAGAATAACAATCCGAGAGTAAATTTACTCCGGTGTAGAGTGGTGGAACGTGGACGAAGTTATCCGAGAGTAAAATATAAGAATAGATAGATTCCGTGGATAGCTATTCTCGAGTAAAGTCATGTTTGGTGAAATCGACCCTTAGTCGATACCGGAATTTAAATAGGCGTGAGTGAAATATTAAATGTACCATTCAGTTAATTGTCACTCACGCCTATTGAAATTCCGGTATGGGAAAAGAAAAAGGAGATTTAAAACACTTCAAATCTCCCGCGTTATCGAAAGTTTCTGATGGCACGAACGGCAGCGCTAGAGTGTGCTCCTATGTAAGCATTTATAAAGTATGAAGTTGACGTTCTTCCCTTTAGGGTATGTGTGTTCTGTGGCTATAGCCGTCCATTTCTCGCACTGCCTTTTAATAAAAGATAGCAATAGCCTCAATTAGGTAAGTTTATACGTAGTTTGTGCACAATAGAATCGACACCCATGTCAACATAAATATGATTATCTATCAAACAAGGTCTGTCTATTTGTGTTATCTACACTACCTACACTTGTGTGTGTGTGTATGTGTGTATATTGCGCCGATTTCAAAAATTCTTTCACCATTAGAAAGCTACATTTACCCTGAGTAACACAAGCTATATTTTATCCCCGTACTCCCAACGAGAACGGGAACTACGCATGTAGTAAATAACTCCGGATGTAACCTGTACACTATCCAACATAATATTGCGTTCATTCTGCCAAAGACTGCACTCCCATAAAATGTGATGTGCTGATTGTTCAAATTCGCAGTCAGATGTGGAACATTGACAAAAAGGCGAGTCAACAAGCTTGAAGGAAAATAATTTACTCTAAAAGTTACCATGACCGGTGAGAAATTGGGCAACACAGTGATCAACCTCCAGCCATGTCCTGGCCAGCCGTTCACGAACTGATGGAAAGAACTGGTGGAGGTGTCTGCCTTTGATGGAATTATCCCACCTACATTGCCATTCAGACAAAAGTTCCTCCCAGACGTCGGTCTGTGGTTTGAATAATCTTGAAATCTTAGCACGGTCACGTAGGGTTAAAAAGTCTGCGTCCGTGGTCTCACGCGCATTATAGTACATAGCAGCCCGTCGCTGCACTTCAAGATCGACTGGAAGTACGCCTGCAAGTACTGGTAAGGCTTCAGTACTAACCGTCCTATACGCTTTGCACAAGAATATCAAAGCCAAACGCTGGCTTTGAAGCAATTTACGTCGTACCGCTCCTATGGTGGCCCTATCGGCCCATACAGGTGCCCCGTAGCACATACACCCCAAATAAGTAGCCCCATAAATGGTCTTTAAAGTTAGAAATGATAGACCCCACGTAGATTTGGATATTCTCGTTAAGGCATAAAAGTTCTTTTTAGCTTTTTCACCGACAGTTTTTATATGATCTATGAATGAGAAATTCCTCTCTAAGACCAAACCAAGGTAGCACACGGACTGCTTTCTTTTCACGGGAACGTTATTAAATTTAATACTAGGCCACGATTTAAGATTACCCTTTAAAATTAGTTGATAAGTTTTTTGCGGTGCAAAGGTCAGACGGTTTCGATCGCCCCACTGAGATATTAATCGTAGGCAAGTGTCAGCTAAATTCTCGAGTCCAGCCCGAGTACTCGACTGAATGAGCAGCAGGCCGTCGTCCGCGTAACCGGTTAGTGAACAGCCTGGTGGAAGGGGAATCGCGAGAAAATCATCGAAACCTAAATTCCACAGATACGGAGCGATTACCGAGCCCTGAGGACATCCCATGGTAAGAGACTTTGACATAGAATGATGTCCGAGCTTGAGTTTCGCGGAACCATTTAAAAAATATGAATAAACAAGATTATATATGTTTTTATAGCAGCCGCGATTCTTCATTTTAAGTAGTAGCATCGGCCACCATGCGTTATCAAAAGCCCCGGAAATATCTAAAAAGATTCCAACCACGTACTTGTGTTCCGAGTTATTAACAATTTTTCTAACAGAAAGTGCCGCGTCTACGGTAGATTTGCCCACGGTGAAACCGAATTGGTTGTTATGAAACTTTGGTCCGTCTGGCAGCAAACGTGAAACGATAAGGCGCTCCAGGAGTTTTCCTAAAGATGGCAGTAGGGTAATGGGCCTGTAAGACTTAGGGTCGTCCGGTGGCTTATCACCACTTTTTGGAATTATTCGTATAAAGCCACGTCGCCATACACGAGGAAAAACGCCGTCCGCAATACATCGGTTGAAAACAGATAAAATGGCGTCACCCGCTGTTTTACACGCTTCGATTATCATCCGATTTGATATTTTGTCTTCACCTGACGATTTTTTAAGAGGCAGTTTCCTGACAATATTAATGAATTCGTCAATGGATGGAAGATCTGACGTTGGTGATTCAGGTGGCACAGCAGCCCACGCTCTGATCTGTTGATGGTAGTCATTGTCATTTACCGGCGAATCATCAGGTATCAGACTATTTAATAGAACTTCGGTTGTTTCCTCAATACCGGTGGTGTGTTTATTATTTACTTTAATGTTCTGGACAAACGCCAGGTCGACTGATCGATTAGCTTTGAACTCGTGATACAAAGGAGACCACGGACCTTCTTTATCTAATTTTTCTACTATTTTCCGCAGTAAGTTACCCTTAGATTTTTCCACTGATGCTCTGTAGCGGGACTTGGCAACTCTAAATGCATTTAAAGCAAAGTTAAGTGGGTCTCCGGTGACCTTTTGTTTTTTAAGCTTGTTTAAATGTCTGCGCGCTCGGCGATAGCTTTTACGTTGCTCAATTAAGTAGTCACACCACCAATCACATCTATGGATGTTGGTCATAGATGCGCGACCAATGGCGATGTCAGCACAGTAAGTGAAGGTGTCTGACATAATTTCAGCACTTTCTTCAGCTGACAGGCCATCACGAGTGAAGTCCTTGGCGTGACACGCAAAAAGCAAACCAAAGAATTCCCAATTCGCGCCTTTACTTTTATATCTAAAATTACCAGTGATATGAGATGGACCTTGAGTAGACCTCGGAACAAATTCGTACACGATCAGGCGATGATCACTACAAGACGCATCTGGTAGGACACGCCACCTATCCAATCGTACGTCTGCACTAGAAAGTGTGACGTCAATACAAGATTCGCCCATTGGGCTGCAAAAAGTAGGTGGTGCATCAGGGGTATTATGAATTGATAGGTTCATTTCAGCTATAAAATCTTCAACAGCACAACGTCGGTCGAAATCCGTTGACCTAACTTTGCCATACCACAGAGACGATGACGCGTTAACATCAGCGCCAACGATAACTTTACAGCCCGCGAGTGACTGTAAGACGTGACGGAGGTTATGTATATGAGGTGCAACAGGGTCTGAGTATTGAAAGTAACAGCTCACAACGTAAACTTTAAAAGAAGCTGATGAGACTTCCGCAACGGCACAGTGGGGCGTCATGAGATTACACAAAGATGTTACTGTAAAGTTAGAAGAACGCGCCACGTAAATTCCGGCTCGTGCTTTGCTGTCCAGCTGAACTACTTTGTGACGTAAGCGAGCGTTCTGGTATTGTTCTTGAACAAGTACTATGTCTAAGTTATAATCGATAATTAATTTGTCTAATTCAGAGGTTGCCACCCTATCGTTGTGAAGATTTAATTGTCCTATAGTTAAACTATCCATTATTTTAGTAGTTGGTGTTGAGAATTAACTGTTCGAGCTTAAGTTTGTAAGTGGTACACTCTGGAGACCCGCAACGATGGTCAAACGGTTTTTTAAAACGTTTACACGCCACGCAAGTCGGTATATAATTTAAATTATCCTTGTGCGGGCAGTTATTTGTTTCATGTGCTTCGGAACAGTTAGCACAGGTAGGTGATTTATTAACGCAGTGTTTCTTAACGTGACCGAACTGTTGGCAATGTAAACAACGAACTACTTCGACATCATCGATGAAACGGCAAGTCGCCCAATCAATAAATAATTTATCTTTTGTGGACACTAAATGTTTTCGAACTGTGGACTCGATTTCAACGCCTATCCACTTGCGACCGTTATCTAAAGAACGCCTACGAATAATTTTAGTTGACTTAATAAAATCATCCTCATTTATTGGCAGCTCGTCTTTAATGTTATGACGGTATAACGCGTGCAGAAAAGCATTGTCTTCCATTGAGGATGGGACGTCCTTAACTAATATACGAGGCCTTCGGCCTTTCGGTTTTTCAAGTCTTAAGCCGGCGGACCTAATAGCATCGACCGATTGCAACTTTTTTATTTGGTTGTCATTAGCGACACGTAATACAACGCCAGATTTTGCGGTTTTCTTAACGCCTACAATTTGAAATCCGTCGTCACTAGGCTTAATCGCTTTCATAAGGGCTTGTTTAGTCGCGGACGATGAAGTGTAATCGGCTAACCGGTCAGCTGTAGGATACGCGACGACGCACGGAAGGGGGGCGCGGGACTCGACGGCTGGCGCAATTTTAGGTAGACGAAGTTTCAAAGAATCCGCATACGAAGATTTGTTACAATCACTAATAATGACATTAGTATTAGGATTTAATTTAATTTTATCCAGTTCGCGTTTCGTATTGGCTAATTTAGTTTCATTGGAGGATGATTTTATGGCTAACAAAGAAACGATGGCCGTTACGCGCTGAGTCATGTCCATGATAGCGGATTTATTTGCGACATTAATGCGGGACCCTTGATCATTAACAAGGTCGTTAATTTTAGATAAATATGCAGACGCCTGTGACACTAAATCGCAATAGTCGTCATTGCTCGCATTACTGACGTTTAATATTGGCGAAGGCTTCTCAATTGAGTTGGATGTGTGAAGCCGTTTTGACCTATCCTCGGGCGAGATGTACGAAGGTGACATTTCGCGAAACAAACGTTTTGTCGAGCTAGCGGAGGTCGTCGGCGACCCGGGTGTATGGAATGCATCTCTGCCACGGTCAGGCGGGTCATCATTAATGGTCGACATATTATAAATTACGAAACACAAACAAACTATTAGAACGTAAGAAAACTAACAGAATTACCGGACGATAAAATTATCGAGGTACCCACTCACCAAAGAAAGTAAATGTACTCACCAAAATAAACGAAATTAAACTAAAATACCAGTAAAACCGACGTAAAAACACTTAAAAACTTACGATACCAGCACTTAGCACAATAGCACACAACTAGAAACAACTCACGAGCCGGGAATTGATCACGGAACACGAAAATCGTAATTAAAATCGACAACGAAATAGATCGCATCCAAACCGAACAAGTGCGCGGAGGGAAGTCAAGTTCCCCTTACTTATTGTTTTTATGGTTTTGTGCGTCATGTAAATGTATTTTCATTCTTTAGCACTACAGATAAACATTTCGGGTAATGTGCGAATTGTCTGAATCTTACAGAACTGGTCTTGCATGAAATGCAATGTAAGTAGATACTTTCATTTTGTAACATGTCGTAATAGTTAGGATTCTTTTTGGTTGTTACAGTTGGCAGAATAACGGGGCCTTCTGAACAACGTGCAGTTTCGCAGCTCTCTTGGCAGTTTGATTATCACTCGGGGGACGACTTAGCCTTTTCCCATCTGCTGGGGTTGGCTCCCAGTCTAACGGGATGCAGCTGAATACTAGTATTTTACATGGAGCGACTGCCTATCTGACCTCCACAATACTCCACAATAATACGATATTACTTGGTAAGACTGGTTATCAGACTTTCGGCCCACTGGACTACTTGTAACGACTGTCAAAGACAAGTAATAGCCGGCACCAACGGCTTAACGGTTAACGTGCTTTCCGAGGCACGGAGAAAACTCGGTATATAATAGGTGGTCACCCATCCACGGATCAACCTAGGCAAGCGCGGTTTATCCTAAAGATCGACCAGAGCGGCTGTTACTAATTAGCCACGAGCTCCTCTCTAACTTTCTATCTAAGAATAGAATATCTAAGAATGTGCTTTCTCGAATTGAATTACAACAACTGTCTATAGTATAAATCCACATACGTTAAATTATTTCAGAATTTAATGAGACATTTTGATTTTCTAATAATTTTTCCAGTCACGGAAATATGAATGCGGAGAAGTATCTTCAAAGATTATTAGGTGAATACTATTATGTCAATGAATTTGTCGAGACCGCTGATATTACCTAATGTAGAGCTAAACTTGTTTAGATCCAAGATCTTGTGTTCATCTCTACTAGTAGCGGAAGGGAGGACTGACAGACCAAGAAAGAAACCTCTATGCAAGAAGAGATTGTTCAAACAATGATTCTTATGACGCTTTTAATTAAATTATATAAGGTTGAACTGCGCAACATATTTTCCATACAAATTTCGGGGGGCTATTACTCCACTGTTTGACATGGTACATCTAAAGTTAAACATGATATCGTTTTGTCTCATTATTAATTGTGTCTGTGTGGAAACAGAATAGTAAAATAAAAAGCCATTCAAAAGTTACGAGCTACCAAAGATTCATTTTTATTGCCAATTTTAACGTAACTTTGGGCGTAAATTAGTAATAAAAAAAGTGTCAAATTTCCAAAAAAAAGTCGGTACCGACACAGCACAATTATCGAAGACTTCAATAAATTTTATTTGATAATGATTTATGCAGTGGTTTTTTCATAAAATTCGATTTCCCAAAAGCCTTTTCATATTTTTTTACGCGCGCCTTTTACTATGGACACAGCACAATTATCGAAGAATTCAATAAATTTTATTTGATAATGATTTATGCAGTGGTTTTTTCATAAAATCCGATTTCCCAAAAGCCTTTTTATATTTTTTTACGCGCGTGTTAGCATTTTAAAAATATAACTATGTATATATGTAACTGGATGTATTTAAACATTTAATGTTCGTAACTTATTAGGTATAAAATATAAACAATGAGATTCACTTCATAATAACATTATATTTACCTTGTAGTACGTAACAATTAACCCTAGTAGTGTATATTACACAACGTTATGTAGCAATATATCAACCATAACTAATAAACACTAATAAACAATATACATAATAGTAACATAATAATCACATCATAATAACCACAATCATCTTCATTATCTTGTAATAATGAAGATGATTGTGATTCACCTTTATTATCACAATCATCATTTTATCACAATCGTCGTTTTATCACAATTGTCGTTTTATCACAATCATCATTTTATCACATCATCATCATTTTATCACATCATCATCATTTTATCACAATCGTCGTTTTATCACAATCATCATTTTATCACATCATCATCATTTTATCACAATCGTCGTTTTATCACAATCGTCGTTTTATCACAATCATCATTTTATCACAATCGTCGTTTTATCACAATCATCATTTTATCACATCATCATCATCATTTTATCACAATCGTCGTTTTATCACAATCGTCGTTTTATCACATCATCATCATCATCATTTTATCTCATCATCATCATTTTATCACAATCGTCGTTTTATCACATCATCATTTTATCACATCATTTTATCACATCATCATCATTTCATAACAGTCATTATCATTTCATCACAGTCATTATCACTTTATCACAATCATTATCATTTTATCACAATCATTATCATTTTATCACAATCATTATCATTTTATCAATATCATTATCATTTTATCACAATCATTAACATTTTATCACAATCATTAACATTTTATCACAATCATTAACATTTTATCACAATCAATATCATTTTATCACAATCATTATCATTTTATCACAATCATCATCATTTTATCACAATATTAATCTAACCTAACCTAGCCTAACACAATCACCATCGTCGTTATTCACAATCGCTAACACAATCACCATCGTCACTAACACAATCACCATCGTCGCTATCACAATCACCATCGTCGCACTATCACAATCACCATCGTCGCTATCACAATCACCATCATTGTTATCACAATCACCATCATCGTTGTCACAATCACTATCATCGTTATCACAATCACTATCATCGATAACACGACAAATCAACAATATAATCAGAATAGTATTATCAACCATAATCAAAATAATGTCATACCTTAGATGTTAACGCCTTAAAATTCGTAGAGCAACTGAGCCCGCTCCAATGAGGCTCCGCTCTTTTATACCCGTTAACAAATAAGTATGATTCACAAGTGACCGTTGAGTCAAATCAGTGTTTGATTTGTACACAAATAAGTTTGTTATTTAATTAATTCATTTTAACAATTGATTGTACAATATAAAACAGATAATATTTGAATTTATAGGTATTTCAAGTATTTATGTATTTAATACTAGACACATAATAATTTAATTTATCTAACACGCGCCCTTTACTATGAATTTTCGTGCATCTCACTGAATAATGTTTCCCCCGGTGCGGTGCGAGAGGGGGATACGCGATATTGACATGTCCTTCGTTTGATAGAAGAACAAGACCTATATTTCTGTCCTTTTCATTTCATGCATGACGTCAGTGACGTGTCATTTGTTTTTCGCTGAAGTTGAAGGGCCTGTGCATTTTTATTGCACTCCTGTTAGTATATCCCTTTAAGAACGACCTTCACCGAGCTGGTTATTGGATGAAAAGTGATTTATTTCAAATTAAATATGTCAAAAAATATATTGCAAACGGGTTGTCTAAAAAATTTCAGTCCAGAATATTTTTTTATTTTTATTTTTTTTTTCAACATTTCACTGGTTTGGCTAATAGACGAATTCCATACCAATCGAAAGTATGAAACCTGTAAAATATGCAAACGTTAGGTTAACCTAACATTTGCACATTCTATAGGCTGTATAACTTTTGCATATTCTATAGCCTATAGAATATGCAAACGTTAGGTTAACCGGTCAACCTAACGTTTGTATATATTCTATAGGCTTCATACTTTCAATTGGTATGGAATTTGTCTATTAAGCAAACCAGAGAAAAGTTAAAAAAAAAATTTAAAAAATAAATTGATAATTAATCATATTCTGGACTGAAATTTTTTAGACAACCCATTTGCAATATATTTTTTGACATATTTAATTTGAAATAAAACACTTTTCATCCAATAACCAGCTCGGTGAAGGTCGTTCTTCAAGGGATCTTAGACTATATAATGTGTGCGTTTCAATGGCGCGACCACGGCATTTTTTTTTTTAAACTATGGCAAGATTTTGTAAAAAAAATAAAATAAAATTAATTAATTAATTTCAATTTTAAATTTCACATTTAGAACATTTTGAAAGTGATAAGCGATACCGTACGTATGCTCCTGAAATATAAACCTAGGATTTTTTATATTTTTTTTACAAATTCAATCTGTTATTTACCTAAATTTCAGGTCTCTGCAACGCTTAGTTTTTAAGATTTCTGTGGCCGTGTGGTTCTCCGCGTTTCGATGGCGTGGCCACGTTCAAACCTTATAACTTTTTAACCATAACTTTGACAAATTTAAGGTTTTGGGAAATTTGAACCACGTACATACATATTTTTACATTTTTACAAAATCATGGCACAGTTATTTTAAAAATCAAAACGCCGTGTTCGCGCCATCGAAACGCACACCCTATAATATGGTGTAGCGACCTACTTATTTAGAAACTTTATATACATAAAACCTTCACGATATAATTTTTACTTTTCTTCTGATCTGTCACTTCTATGTCTTATGTTGACTTTTATATAGAATTATGAACATTTTTAATTTAATTTAGTTAGTGTACAACAACCACTAAATTGGTGACTCCGACGTGATACGCCCTGAAAAGGAAATCCTAAACTTGTATCAGGTTAAGGAAATCCACAGTACCACGATGACAATATAAAGCAGTCGTCTGCCGACCAACGTCCAGACTCTGCTGGCTCCACAGCCATTTATTTCTCTCGAGGGATTAGCAGACCTGGCGGAAAGCGTCCAGGACATCGTGACCCCAGGCCAATAATAACAAACAATATAGTTATACAATATTATTGTTGCCACTAATCTCGCGAATTGTGTAGTGACAATGACGTTATAAGTTGATAGTAAAAGTTTTAAAGAAAAAGTTTATTTTATTCTTTTTAGCGCATTTAAATAAAAGGTCAGACGAAAGTTTTATATAACTTCGTTTTTGTTCGGAACGGTTCGGAACGCTGAGTGTGTGCGTACGAACTAGACGCGCGTGAAGACTAGCGTCTAACTGCTCATCACTGATACTATCTCTGTCGGGCACGATGCCAGGTGAGACAGCGTGCTTTTTGGCCACGCCCACCAATGAGTTCGAGCCCGTGTGATGTGTCAGCTTCAGTCAACTGATCATTGAATTATTATAAGTGTCATTGGTAAAATTATCATTTATGCAATAAAATACAAAGGAAAGTTATAATACAGATACAAAATAATATAGGTAATTTAGGGAAGACTCGACATTATATATGCTGTGTAATGATAAAAAAAAGGGGAATGAGTGTGTTTTATGTATTATATTATAAATGTTAAAAATGTGTGGTGTGCTCCAAATAAAAATAATAAATAAAAATGGAAATTCGGGCGCCAGGAGTACACACAAAACTATGCCTAGGATAGACTTACCTGCGAGAGTTGGATTTTAATCTTCAAGCGGGAAGGTATCAATAAAAATCGACCATGAAAGTTACAGATCTATTTTATTACCCGAAGGCTTGCTAGTTGGGAGAAAAACACAAAAAAAAATTCCTTTCTAATATTAACACATAAGGTTCTGAATAAAGGTGTAAAACTAAGATTAAATGGGTGTTATTTTGTGACCTGTCATTATTGCACTTTGGAAAATATAAAATAAGTACCACAAACCATACTAAAATTTTGTCGAATAATTTAAATCCGATGAGTCAAATACGTGCTCATCTTGGTGACCTCCGCGGAGATGCCAACGGCGTCCATCATAAATTTTGGTAGAGGCGAGCGTTCAATTATTTACGTTGCAAAAAAAATAAGAAGAATCGTTGGAAGAAAAACGATAGAATTAAACGTCGAAAGAAACTAATCGTCGAAAGAAACGCCTCGTACGGCTGCGAACAAACATTAATAATTCGTTAGCTGGAGTACAGCGTTGATGAAAAAATGGCGGACCACGCCAACGTTAATAAGAACAAATACTATTAAACTCACCGTTTCTTCCAAAATATCCAAATGCGGTCATCAGTAGATGATGCAATCCAAGCAAATATATTATGTTCAAGTTAAAAAATCCTGAAACAATTAAATATCGGAAACTAAAGCGTCTGCTATGAAAATAACCAAAACATGTGAAACGAACTGAAATTACTAAAAATTCGCTTACCATCAAAAATATATGCTGTCCAACTAGGATGCGGGCAAGGGCAATCGGCTACCACATAATGGGGACTAGATGCCGCCCATTGGAAGCTATATTTATCGATTTCTTAGGAGCGCTGCAAATACGCCATGACCTAAAAATTGACGAGTCGAAAAGTGAGCAATGTCAAAGTGAACTTGACAGTATAAAAATCAGTGTGACCACTACATGAATCCAAGTCAACCAAACAATGAATTTTTTAAAAGGCAACACCCAAGCTAATTAGTCAAATAAACGACGAGAATATTATGCATCCATGTGACGAGCTAAAAAGCCTCGTTACATTACATCCCTCCCCGAAAATAAAAGAAAGGAACTTTCTTTTATTAAAAAAAAAGAAATATTCAACCAAATAAACCAGTCTTAATAATTTTATAATTCCAAAGGAAAAATCACTAAAGATTCAAAGTGTAAATGAATTCTGAAAACGTCAAACAACAAGGTCTCAAGAATTTAATAAAAGTAAAAAATGCAAATGACTAAAAGTCAAAAACGAAATCTGTGGAAAACAGACAAAATCATAAGTTATAAAAACTTTATCAATAAATGAAAGAAAGAAAAACTTTCCAATTCTACTAAACTCCAAAGCAGTACAGCTAGGCACTATAGCCGCTGACTAAATTCAACAAACCTACAGAAATTTAAAAATAAAAGTGTAAGTTATAAAAAACTTAATAAAAGAATAAAATCCCTAAGTTTCCCAAAACCCATAGTAGTTCAGTTAAGCACCATAGCCACTGACTAAAAATTTCAAAATCCGTCTCATCTATCAACTCATACCACAAATTTAAGTTCAGTTAAGCACCATCGCCACTGACTAAAAATTTCAAACAACTTGGAACAGTACAACTTAGAGTGCAGTTAGGCACCATGGCCACTGACTACAAAGTCAACTGCTTCCAACTCTCCTATCTCCTCGAGTGCAGTTAGGCTTCATCGCCACTGACTATCTATCTATCTCCACAACAAATAATCCGAAAATTTCTATCCCCAAACGAAAGTATTTAGATAAAGTTGAAGGACTATATCCAAAAAATTTTGTTACAGCAACAACCTGCAACAAGAAAAGCATATTGTGGTCGGCCTATCACCACCGAACTTCCGAACACAATAGCTGAAAGTGGAAAGGAATGCAATCGGCAAGTGCCTCTTCAAAAACCAATCCAAAAACATTGAGATCTCCAATGAGAAATCTCAATAACAAAAGGCGAAAGCCAAAAAAATTCACATTGCGGTCGGCACATCACCACCGAACTTCCGAACGCAATAACTGAAAGTGGAAAGGAATGCAATCGGCAAGTGCCTCTTCAAAAACCAATCCAAGTGGAAAGGAATGCAATCGGCAAGTGCCTCTTCAAAAACCAATCCAAACAAAAAAACATTGAGATCTCCAATGAGAAATCTCAATAACAAAAGGCGAAAGCCAAAAAATTTCATATTGCGGTCGGCACATCACCACCGAACTTCCGAACGCAATAACTGAAAGTGGAAAGGAATGCAATCGGCAAGTGCCTCTTCAAAAACCAATCCAAACAAAAACATTGAGATCTCCAATGAGAAATCTCAATAACAAAAGGCGCAAGCCAAAAAATTTCATATTGCGATCGGCGCAACGCCACCAACTTTCCGGGCACAATAGAAAACACACTGTCATTGAACAGTAAAAAAATAGATTTAAAAATCAATAACTATTTAAGACTGAAGATGAAATAGAATGATTTTAATCTAAGAAAAAGGTAGGATTATAAAAACTTGAAATTGAATTTAAGCTTTTAAATCTCTAAGTGTAAAAAAACAAGTGTGAAATTATATAAGATCTCAAATAAATGTAAACACAGGTAAAAAACAAGGTTACCCTATATGTAAAAGTAAAATTAAGATCCCATACAACTCAAACAAGAAAACAAAACAAACAAATAAGATCCTTCGATGTGAAAAACATTTTTATAAGTGTGAAAAAAATACTTTTAAATTAACCGATGTGACCTAAGTTTTATTTTAGAATGTTAAGAGTTCGAATTCAATAAATTTGTAAGAAGTTACCTAACATAAATCATTCAAATCGCCGATAACCTTTCATCCATCCCCTCGTACTTCACACTGTCATAAGCGACCTTCAAACAAAATTATCTAAATCAAGATTAACACTTGGAAACCAAATTAAAATTTAATAATATCTTTAACATGATAACGCCCTACTGAACCCTTATTTAAATCTTTCAAAACATAAACGTTATCAGAAACTTTTTCAGTTATTCTACACTTTAAGAACTTAGGTGCAAGCTTAGCCGAAAAATAAGCAGGTGCTTGAGATTGAACAAAACTTCTTCTCCACACTATATCGCCCACATCAAAAGAAATGACTTTCCGACCCTTATTATAATAAGCGGCATTTCGCTTATACCCCTTCAACAAATAAACTTGAACTTTAACAAAAATATCACTAAGTGAATTAAGAGAAACTGCATAAGCATTTCTATTTGAAATTTCTAGTTGAGATAAGTTATCAACTGAATTACTAAAATGATGTAATGAAGCATCAAGAACAAGCTCTCTACCAAACATAAGAAAGTTAGGTGTAAACTCTGTAGCGAGGTTTACACTACTATTTAAAGCTAATTGAACATTGGGCAAAAAAGTTGACCAAGTTCTATGATCATCTTTAACAAAACACGATATGCAAGTTTCGACCGTCTTATTATACCTCTCAACAGGATTATTTTGAGGAGTATACAAAGTGTTATAAAATATTTTCGTTATATTAAAACCTTTCAAAAATTCCACAAAATGTTTTGAGGTAAATTGAGTTCCATTGTCACAAACTATTATTTTTGGACAACCAAACTTAAGAAATATTTCTTTTTCAAAATGTTTACAAATTACTCTAGTGGTAGCATTAATCATTGGGAAAAACCAGCAATATTTAGTGAAAACATCAACAACTGAAAGTATGTATCTATGTCCTGAATAAGTTTTAGGTAAGATTCCTATAATATCAACTGAAAGCATAAGCATGGGACGATCTACCTTTTTGGGATTAATCATAGTACCGAAAGGAGGAGAAGTAGTATGTTTATAAGCTTTACAAGTATCACATGACAAAATGTATTGGTGAACATCATTAAACATTCCTTTCCAAAAATAATGTTGTTTTAATTTCTTTAAAGTTTTATGAATTCCTAAATGACCAGAGTTTACATCATCATGATTTGACCTAATAGTATCCAAAATATGCTCTTTTGGTATAACAATTTTCCAATCTAACAGACTGTGAGGGTTAAATTTATTTCTACAAAATTTATACAAGGTATTATTTTCTACTCTAAAATTTTTATATTTTCTAGGATATTTCTGACATTGGGTGAATACTTTTCTATACCATGGGTCAGTAATATCATCGTCAGGAGAGACTAAATTATCCTGAGCGTTTATAGCAGTGACTTCTATCCGTGACAGAGCATCTGGAACTAAATGTAATGAACCTTTTTTATGAATAATATCGAATGTAAATTGAGAAATTCTGGCTGCCCAACGAGCTAACCGTCCACTAGGATTACTAAGACCTAAAAGCCACTTTAAACAAGCGTGGTCGGTGATTACTGTAAACTTCATTCCCTCGACATAAGGTCTAAAATGTTCTATGGAATCTAAAATAGCTAATAATTCACGTTCAGTGGTACTATAGTTTCTTTCACATTTATTAAGAGATCTCGAATAAAAGGCAATGGGATGCTGATCTCCATTCTCATCCTCTTGGCTTAAAACACTACCTAGTCCTACAGAACTGGCGTCACAATGCAAAAAGAAAGGTTTTTGAAAATTAGGACATTGTAAAACAGGAGAAGTTATTAAAGATTGTTTTAATTCTTGGAAGGCAATTTCTGCTTCGTCATTCCAAACGAGTGATTTTTTTGAATTTTTACTACCTGCTGTCAATTTAGTCAAAGATGAAGCTATATCAGCGAATTTACTAATGAATCTACGATAATAAGAACATAAACCAAGGAAACTACGGAGTTGTTTTACCGTTTCTGGACGAGGGAAATTTTCTATTGTCTCTAATTTAGAAGGATCAGTGTGTAAACCATTACTATCAACTATAAAACCAAGGTAGCGAAGTCTATCCTTGCAAAAATTACATTTCTTTAAATTTACAGTTAGTCTTGCCTCTTTCAATATTTTATGAATTTTATGCAACTGTTCTATGTGGCTGCTAAAGTCTGAATTTATACAAATTAAATCATCTAAATAACAAAATACAGAATTATCATACTCTGGACCAAAAAGTTTATCTACTAGTCTCTGCAACTCAGCCGGTGTATTAGTGAGACCGAAAGGCATCCTAACAAATTCATAAAGTCCTTTCCCAGGAACCACAAAAGCAGTCTTCTCACGGGAGGATTTTTCAAGTGCAATTTGTAAAAAGGCTTTAGAAAGATCTATAGTACTAATATATTTAGCATCTCTAAGGTTATCTAATATTCTAGAAGTATAAGGAAGGGGATAAGAATCTTTAATAGTAACGGAATTTAAACGTCTCGAATCTAAACACAATCTAGTTCCTCCATCTTTCTTCTCTACCGCCAGAACAGGTGAGCACCAAGGGGACTTAGAGGGCTGGATAATACCTTCTTTTAATAAAACTTCTACCTCATCAAAAAGTTCCTTCTGTTTAGCAGGACTTAAAGGCCAATATCGTTGCTTAAAAGGTTCACTAGTTACGTTAATTTTATGTTCTACTAAAGGAGTGAGACCTAAGCCTCTTTTCTCATAAGAAATATCTTCAAATAAAGCAATGGTATCATTTAACTGTTGTTTCTCAGAAGGAGATAATTCAGTAATAGCAGTAACAGAACAAACCTGTTTGCTATTTCCTGGAATAAATTTAATGTTTTTCCACAAATCTTTAGCTAAATTAAATTTAATCCAAAAGTCAAAACCTAAAATGATTGGTGGGTCAAAAGAAGGAATAATTAAAAATTCTACTAACTTAGTCATACCATCGCAAGTTACTGGTAAATCCAAGGCACCAATAATTCTCCGAGAGGAACCATCCGCTGTGGATGCAGAACCACAAGTAGGTCTAATTTTAAATCCTAATTGTAAAAATTGTTTATGAACATTACAACCTAAAACGCACTTATTGGAACCACTGTCCAATAATCCTGAAAAAGTTTGATTACTAACGGTGAACTCTAAAAAAGGCCTAACATCCTCCTGTTTTGTAAAAAGAAGAGGGGCTGAACGGTAAATATGAAAAAAAAGTTTTTAAATAGTCTAACTAATTTGAAAAATCTTTGTTACGGGCAACATTACCAGGCTTGTGACTACTAATAATTTTCTCACACATCGAGTCTCTCGAAGTTTTATCAAAAACGTGGGCTCGATGCTGCCTAATCAGTTTTTTGACTCTTGCGAGTTTTTAGTTTCCGAATTACAAACATCACAAGTCTTAGAGGTGACCCCAGCTTTATGACACTTAAAACAAACAACACCTGGAATGGATTTGCAATTTTTATATGAATGTCCAGGTTTTTGACATTTTAAACACGTTAAATTATTCGAAACGGCATTAGACCTAACAGCTGGCTTACTTGAATCTTTGAAAGGCTTTCTGTGAACAACAACTTCTAGTTCCTTCGCAAGTTCTAGAAACTGTTCAATGGAATCAATCTGTTTAAGAAACAAAAAAGGTGTATAAATTGGCAACATATTGTGTTTTATCGCATTGACTAAAGTTTTATCAAATAAAGGTTCTGAAAGACGACTAGCCATGTCAGAGATTTCGGTGATGAAGTCAGGAAGTGACTCAGACTGTTTGTTTCCTAGTACGGAGTTCATTTTCCAAAAAATAATCAAAATCGGGTTTATCAAAACGTTTCAAAAGAGCTAATTTAAGTGCTGTCCAAGAAGGAATCCGAATTCGAACAGACCTGAACCATTTGAGAGCTATCCCGTCAAGCAAATCCGAAAAAGAACCAACAAGTAAAGTTTCATTGAAATTTTTATAAAGAAAATATTCTTCAATTTGAGTAATAAACTCTCTAACACAAGTTTTACCATTAAAAATTATTCTACTTTTCTTCAAATCAGGCAGCTTTGTAAAAGGTGGGAAATTTTTCCGAATATTTTCATTTACAAGAGCATTGAGTGAATTAAATGAAGGCGCAACGTTCATTGCGAAAGCCGAAGAAGAATGGGCAATCCTCGATTCAAATGGATTATCTACCTCGGGGGCATTAACCATCTCATGCTCCACTTCCCCAACGTTCTGCTCACCAACAGCAACCTTACCTGGATCCTCCAATTGTGGGCACTGAACTCCCTTGCCCATGCTTAACTCGTACAAAAACAAATAGTAGCGAAAGGCAAGACTAAACTTCAAAAAGTTTCAAAATAAATCAAAGTTTGAAAATAAAATTCTAAGTTTGAGGTTAAGTATGAAAGTCAATGTGATATTTTTATAAAAAACTACTAAGTTATTTAACGTTGAAAAAGTGCAATAATCACTTACAAACAGCTTAAATCTAGATAAACAAGGTGTACTATTATGTACTTATGTTAAGATTAAATTATTTACTTAAAAAGTTAAACTAAGTTATGAAATAACTTCACTGTTGAGACCAACAAAGAGCGGTCTATGCTATACAATTGTTGGTTATGCTAAGGAGAAAAAACATGTTATAAACAACAGGTTATAAACAAAATTATCAATTGTAAAAACTAAACAATGTTTACAAAAGATTCACCAAGTTAAACAACAACTCATGAGTCAAATTATCAAAGTTACATTAAACAAAGTTATGAAATTAATAATGCACAGAACAAATTACTGTAAACAATAGACTCATTAGTGAAAGTGTTAATTAATTAATTGTGCAATAATGACAGTATATAATTACCAGCAAAACCTACTTCAAGTCCCTGTTCGCTGAGCGACAATTGTAATGATAAAAAAAAAGAGAAAAGAGTGTATGGGTGTGTTTTATGTATTATATTATAAATGTTAAAAATGTGTGGTGTGCTCCAAATAAAAATAATAAATAAAAATGGAAATTCGGGCGCCAGGAGTACACACAAAACTATGCCTAGGATAGACTTACCTGCGAGAGTTGGATTTTAATCTTCAAGCGGGAAGGTATCAATAAAAATCGACCATGAAAGTTACAGATCTATTTTATTACCCGAAGGCTTGCTGGTTGGGAGAAAAACACAAAAAAAATTCCTTTCTAATATTAACACATAAGGTTCTGAATAAAGGTGTAAAACTAAGATTAAATGGGTGTTATTTTGTGACCTGTCATTATTGCACTTTGGAAAATATAAAATAAGTACCACAAACCATACTAAAATTTTGTCGAATAATTTAAATCCGATGAGTCAAATACGTGCTCATCTTGGTGACCTCCGCGGAGATGCCAACGGCGTCCATCATAAATTTTGGTAGAGGCGAGCGTTCAATTATTTACGTTGCAAAAAAAATAAGAAGAATCGTTGGAAGAAAAACGATAGAATTAAACGTCGAAAGAAACTAATCGTCGAAAGAAACGCCTCGTACGGCTGCGAACAAACATTAATAATTCGTTAGCTGGAGTACAGCGTTGATGAAAAAATGGCGGACCACGCCAACGTTAATAAGAACAAATACTATTAAACTCACCGTTTCTTCCAAAATATCCAAATGCGGTCATCAGTAGATGATGCAATCCAAGCAAATATATTATGTTCAAGTTAAAAAATCCTGAAACAATTAAATATCGGAAACTAAAGCGTCTGCTATGAAAATAACCAAAACATGTGAAACGAACTGAAATTACTAAAAATTCGCTTACCATCAAAAATATATGCTGTCCAACTAGGATGCGGGCAAGGGCAATCGGCTACCACATAATGGGGACTAGATGCCGCCCATTGGAAGCTATATTTATCGATTTCTTAGGAGCGCTGCAAATACGCCATGACCTAAAAATTGACGAGTCGAAAAGTGAGCAATGTCAAAGTGAACTTGACAGTATAAAAATCAGTGTGACCACTACATGAATCCAAGTCAACCAAACAATGAATTTTTTAAAAGGCAACACCCAAGCTAATTAGTCAAATAAACGACGAGAATATTATGCATCCATGTGACGAGCTAAAAAGCCTCGTTACAGCTGAAATAAGTGAGGTGATACCTAAGACCCCTTGACGGAAATTTTAAAATTATAAAATATGCTATTTGCTTTTCATTTTTTTAAATTATTTTTTACAAATACTGACACCATTTGTAAACTCATCATCTGCCTAGCCTATTCCCAATTTGTTGGGTCAGCTTCAAGTCTAACCGGATGCAGCTTTTGAAATACCCGCCAGCAGACTATGTTCAGTCCTGTTAGCAGCCATGACCAGTGTATGAGACGGGACTAATTGATATTTTTGTACTCAAAAATTGTTATTGAATACTCGTACAAGGTCTAAGATACTGTGCAGCAGAGTTATGTACCTATCCAGTACCATCAGTCGGTGCCAGTTAATATGAGAATAGCGGTCATTGACCCATCTACATTTATTAAACTTCATAACTTTGAAAACCAAAAATAAGCCTGTTCAAGTTTTGAATCGTCTACTATCGTGATCTTCAACATTTTTTCTAATGAAAAACGATACATGGTTTATAGGTTTTGGTTCGTACGAAGAGATACATATTAGGGAAACGGCAATGACCGCTATTCTCATCTTAACTGGCACTATAGTATGGGTTAGTTATTATAGCAATACGGGGAACAAATGAAACAAATAATAGGTAACCATTATTATTTATCCTTATATTATTTTTTTCCAGTAATATTTTTCACAGGTTTGGCTTATAAAATAGACAAAGATACAATTAAAGACATTAAAGTTTAAGCAGTATTTTATTGTATGTATTTAATAGAAAATAAACAACTGATAAATTAAAAGTTAATTCAACTGTTTTTTATATTACATATATACTATGAAGGAATTATTTTACAAATTATTATAGTAGAGCTGAGCTGTGTAACATTTTGGTGTAAGTATAATAAATTATACTATATCTATGAATGACACACAAAATAGCCGTCGATGAGCATTGGAGTGTCATCAGAATATACCTCGGCATCGCTGTATACTTATATTGTGGCCAAAACTGGCTGCATTGCCATGTTGGATGGCAACGTTTACCTTTAGGACAAGTCATCATTGTATGAGAAATCAGGATTGGCAATGATGACTGCTTCACCTGTACAAATTTCATCCAGCTTGAGTAATTGAAGGATCGATCTTCTCATAAATAGAAGGATCCAATCCCCTCATAGACGCGTTGATACACTCTCTTCGAAGGAGCATGTCAAGGTAGAACGGTTCATCACTGTTCTGTAAAAACCAAGTCGTATGTTAATGTTAGTCGGCCTTATCAAATTATTAGTTTAATTCAGACTTATAAAATGTCCATAATTTGTTAGTAATATTATCTTAAAAGTATGTTAGTCAGAATAGCTTAGACAACGTGCAGCCTGATAAGCCTTCCTACAACTTCAGATTCAGGTCTCTTTACAATCATCCTTAGGATTCCGTTGCCACTTCCTCGAATTGGGCGAATTAGCGAGGCTGACTTTTTGCGCATTACCTATAGCGCAAAAGTCATCCACCGTCGCGTCAGCAAACATGCCCGTGGCACTACAAAACCGAAGCAGCCGCACCAGAATCCTAAGACGTTGTACTCGCTGCGTATAGTTGGTCCATAGGGCGCTGTCCAAGTATTATTTTATAATTTAATAGCGGGCGTCTTGCGGTTTCACCCGCGTAGTTCCTGTTCCCGTAGGATTACGGGGATTAAATATATGTTACTCAGTAAAGACGTGGCTTTCTAATGGTGAAAGAATTTTTGAAATCGGCGCAGTAGTTTTTGAGTTTATTCATTACAAACATACACACAAAAATACTAATCTTTCCTCTTCATAATATTAGTGTAGATTTACTTTTAATTATTTTACTTATACATGTATAACTAAGATGACAAATACCGTCGTTTTCCGCTGGGAGCAGTAATACTGGCGCAAGAAGGCGCCAGGCAATGAGGGTTCGAGAGGGTTCACCAGATTTTCAGTGGCGATCTGAAGTTTCTACCCTACCCTCAAAGATAAAGGGCATGCGTTTATGAACAGACGTTGTGGTTATTGCGATTCTACTGATGTTGGTACCGCGTCCTATGTTTGTTAAATAATAAAGTAAAATTGTTTGATTGCAGATGTAAATATAAAAAAAAATATAACAAAAACGCATTTTTTTTTCTGTTTTCGTCTGTATGTCTGTTTGTACCGGCTAATCTCCGAAACGGCTGGACCCATTTTGACGGTTTTTTTTTCTGGCAGATAGCTGATGTTACAAGGTTACTTTTATTTTAGAATAAGAATCAGGGTTCTGTGCAAAACATTATAACCATTGAAATTGGTGACAAAATCCGATTCAAAAGTAATATTGTTTTACTAGCTGACTTCGTCTGCGTCACATAATATAGCTTATAACATGTCATTTTGTGAATTCAATTACGAACAAAAACCTTTTATAATCAATATTGCTTATCTCCCATAACATACGGCGTGATAATATGTAGCCTAAAGCCTTCCTAGGTTTACAAAGAACATTTTTGCTGAATTTCAATTCAATCTATCCAGTAGTTTTGGCGTGAAGCCGTACCATACACACAGACGAACAAACAAACAGACAAAAAATCTAAAAAGTCACTGTTTGTCATCAGTTACGTTTTTCTAACAAAAGCCACTTATTTTTCTTTAAAATTCTCAATGTACAGTTTTTCTTAACAAATGTACAAAAAATAATGTATCTATGTAGTATATCAACTATCTGATATCCACGACACAAGCCTCGTTGCTTAGTGTGGCAAAAGATGGCACTCTGTGTAATGTCCAGCGATTACTAGCTGACCCGCGCAACTTCGTCTACGTCACATAATATAGCTTATAACATGTCATTTTGTGCATTCAATTACGAACAAAAACCTTTTAAAATCAATATTGCTTACCTCCCATAACATACGGCGTGATAATAATGTAGCCTAAAGCCTTCCTTGGTTTACAAAAAACATTTTTGCTGAATTTCAATTCAATCTATCCAGTAGATTTGGCGTGAAGCCGTACCGTACACACAGACAAACAAACAGACAAAAATTCCAAAAAGTCACTTTTTGTCATCAGTTACGTTTTTCTAACAAAAGCGACGTATTTTTCTCGAAAATTCTCAATGTACAGTTTTTCTTTCGTTACTGTTTTATTATATGTATAGATAATAATATCACGCAAATGAATGTCGCGGTGAACAGCTAGTCTGTTAATGTTAGGAATACACTTACCACACACAAGATCTTTGATTTATTGTTTGGCTTGATTTCTATTTCAGAAGAGTTTAAATATCCTCCGATGAAAATACATTCTTCGCTTGCTCTTGAACTATACTTTACAGAGCACTTCTCCGGTTCGATAGTCTCGGCACCTGAAACTTATCCTGTGCTATTAAATGAGCAATATTTGTAGGTATATATAGACCATACCTATGTTTACAGGGTGTAAACGGACCTTTCACGAAGCGGTCAACCAGACATTATGTACATACATTTAAATATGTAACTTTACTCAACAATTATTGCTGGGAAATTACTTTTTTTTTGCGGTGTTGATTAAACAGTACCTACTGGGGTCGTGGAGGTTTTTAAAGTAAAAATCTTACATTAAAAACATTTTACATCTAAAAAAACTTGTGAAAAAGTTGGAACTTTGACCCCCAATATCTCTATAACTAAAAGGTTCCTAGGTATGGTCTATAATAAAAAAAAAAACGCAATGACTGGGAGAAAAAGTGCCTTTGGTGAACAAGTGCTTTTCCTTTAGTGATCTAATGGAAAAGCACTTGTTCACGAAAGGCACTTGTTCTCCCCGGCATTGTCGTCAAGTTTGACCTCCAATATCAACGCAGAACGAAAATATTACGTATTTTGGTTTTCATCAACTCGTCCCAAAAGGGCCGTAGGCTTGTGGGACGAGTTGATGAACGACTCAAAGTTACGTTTTCACAAGTTTATTTTGAGCCGTGTGGTATCCGGCAGAGTAGAATAGAACCAACCCATTACACTTACGGGTGTCGTATAAGGCGACTAATATCTGAGGCAGAACACCTTGCGCCTCCGTAGACCAGAGAATGGGCAGCAGCGTTTTCTGTTAGTCTTTCATCACTGCGATCTCCAATCCGCCTGCCAAGCGTGGAGATTACGTCAAATTCCTCCCATCATGGGAGAGGCTTATGTCCAGCAGTGGACGTTATGGGCTGTTATAGTAGTAGTAGTATAGTAAGTTTATTTTTATTTTTTAATACTTACTATATTAAAGGCTTTACTTTAAGTACCTCAATGACCGTTTTAATATTTAATACATCCATTAGCACAATGTTTTGAGTGTACTTCATTGAGTTTTAACCTAAAACGTGATTTTTCTCCCAAAAAAAAAGCCGTTTCCCCATTCCAG
Source organism: Xestia xanthographa (assembly GCA_905147715.2). Lineage (NCBI taxonomy): Eukaryota > Metazoa > Arthropoda > Insecta > Lepidoptera > Noctuidae > Xestia > Xestia xanthographa. The sequence continues at coordinate 6,309,715 of LR990667.1, read as the reverse complement.
CAATAATGTTTGCGTAGAGTTAAGTAACTCTACGCAAACATTATTGCTTACATAATGCTTGGTTGACGCCTTCGTGAAGGGTCTGCTTACAGCCTGTATATTTGTAATTAAATTCTCTACAACAGTTCTCGCTAGAACTGAGACTGAACTGATTTTTCGCCTACTGCACCGCTGTGCAGTAGGCGAAAAATCAATTTAGCTAGGTCTCTATCTAGGAGAATTCGTTTATAATCACCCGATACCTACTTAGAAATTAAAAATGCATAAAACTCTAGAGGTTCCTGTTACTCTAGGACAGCGCAGCGGTCGGCAACACGCGGCTTACTTGCGGCCCGTGAATGTTTGTACTTAAATAAGTTATAATTATCAAAATAAATGCATACACGAACCGTAATCGACCGTGTAGTGTGGATCCACCCTTAAGGTGACACCAGTTGACTTTTTTTTTCATAGAAATTTCGGGAGGGAATTACTCCACTGTTTGACACTGTACATTCAAAGTTAAACATGATATCGTTTTGTCTCATTAATTACTTTTGTCTGTGCGGAAACAGAATAGTAAAATAAAAACCCAATAAGTTACGAGCTACCAAAGATTCGTTTATATTGCCAATTTTAACGCAACTTTGGGCGTAAATTAGTAATAAAAGAAGTGTCAAATTTCCAAAACGAGAAACGAGGTACGAGAAAGCACAATTATCAAAGAATATACATTTTATTTGTAATTGATTTATGCAGTGATTTTTTTACATTTCTTTAACTATTTCATTGTGCATTTCTTTAACTATGAATTATCGTGCATCTCACTGAATTCACTCTGTCGGGCACGATGCCAGGTGGGACTTTCTTTTTGGTCACGCCCATCAGTGAGTTCGAGCCCGCGACTAGTGCAAGCTTAAGAACGCGCTTTTCATTTTTTCTAACGTACGTAGGTATAGGCTTTTAGGGTTAATATCACAAGTGCGGCCCGCCTTTAATTTATTTTGCCACCTTGTGGCCCTTGCCTTCCAAAAGTTTGCCGACCGCTGCTCTAGGAGATGCTTCTGTCAAGTCTCAGGAAGAAATACAGAACATTAAAGCTCACCTGTGTTATATGTGACATTGAGCGTGGTCACACTCGGAGATTTGTTTTGAACCGTAACATCCATGTATATATAATCCGAGTAACGAATAAACTTCCACGGCAGCTGCGATACTGTTATTGATTCTGGTTCAGTCCCAGCTAGCGGTGCCCCGTAATCTAGAAACAAAAAAAGAATCTTACTTATGAAATACCGGTTCTAGCTTTGTAAGTGAAAATTATTAATAAGAAAATAAATAAGTCATGTTGTTCCGAAAGTAATTTTTACTTTTACTTTGGATATTTAAAGTCGGTAATATTATTGGTAAAAAAGTTTAAATACAGAGAGTGTGGCCGACACATCATAAACAGGATACAGGGTGATTGGTACTATAATAATCTTGATAAATTGTTACGAAATCTCTGATAGACAAATATGTATTTATGTGGACATAGGTACAGCAGAAATCAGAAAAGCTTACTTACAATAATCATTACAGTCACGAACAGTTACGTCCGCAACCAAACTTATTGAAAGAGTAGTGATATCTGAGCAAATTATTGTGTACATCTTCTTGTAGGCAAATAAAATTGTAATGTAAAGTAACACTGTATTGTGTACCTATATAAGTTACAGGTACATGCACCAACAATACAATGATATCCAAAACGTGTTCGTTGTAGCTTTTATAACCCAAATGTTTCAGTGAATTTCCTGTTATTATCAAGTAATAACACAGTAGATGCTAAGCGCTAGCGATAATAATTTATGGTTAACTTAAACGACGTCGACCCGAATGGCACAGCGGTCGTGAGGCTGTCTAAATCCTAACGTTCTTAGGGTCCCGGGTTCGAACCCCGGTAGGAGCAAATGTTTGTGTGATAAGTATTTACAAACAAAAAGTAGTCATGGTAACTTTAGGAGTAAATTATTTAGTATTTACAAACAAAAAGTAGTCATGGTAACTTTAGGAGTAAATTATTTTTCTTCAAGCTTGTTGACTCGCCTTTTAGTCAATGTTCCACATCTGACTGCGAATATGAACAATCAGCACATCACATTTTATGGGAGTGCAGTCTTTGACAGAATTAACGCAATATTATGTTGAATAGTGTACAGGTTACATCCGGAGTTATTTACTACACAGACCTTGTAGAAACTAGAACAAATTTCCGTGCGTTCAAGCGTTTTGGACCCATTAATGTATATATTTTTTATCCGTGGTGCTAGGCAACTGGGCCTTTCCCAGTTGTAAATGTCCCTTTGTGCCTTTTGGCCTTGTTCCGTTCTGTCTCCTGCTGATATGGAGGGAAGTGGAAACTACGGTTTTTTCTTACTCCTCCGCTATACTTTTCTGATTAATTTCGTTGCGGGATCCAAGACAGTTAAATTCACTCTCTGGGACTTCGTCGAGCTTCATTGTCTCGGCGCTTTTCTGGTGGTCGCCACTGTTGATTCTGGCTTTCAGGAGTTACAGTGGTTTGGGAATAGTGTGGCAGGCTTGTCCCAAAAAAAAAAAACAAAACGTATCTATGTAGTATATTAACTATCTGGTGTCCACGACACAAGTCTCGTTGCTTAGTGTGGCACTAGATAGCGCTGTGTGTAATGTCCAGGGATATTTATTATTTATTTAAAACATGCGAAACTGAACTTAAAACAAACGAAGCCTGTGCACAAAACTAATTATTAATTAATATTAACAATTTCATGGGTTTTCATGTTTTTGCACGGAACCCTAATCTTTTAACACGACTGCCCAAAACAGGAGTGTTATGTTTTCAGGGTTCATGTATGTTTGTATGTTTGTGAGTTTCTTTATTCCACCATAACTTCTAAACGCTTCAACCGATTTCGATATATGTGGTATCGTTAAAATCCTTGTCACGCGTTAATAAAGCTAGCCACACATTCTTGGAAGAAACACCAACTTATTTATTTTTTATTGTAGAAAATTCGATTTCGTATACCTATAATTTCTAAAATGAAAATAGCCTAAGTTACTCCTGATAACATCAGCTATCTGCCAGTGAAAGTGACGCCGCCGCAAAATCAGTCCAGCCTTCCCGAAGATTAACCGAAACAAACAGACAGACAGACAAAAATGATTTAAAAAAACAATCGGGGCAGTCTTTGGGGACTGCCGATAGAAATGAAAACAAACAGTACACAGGCCCCTCCCCAGTCGTAGCACTGGTTTTGCCTCACGCATGCCTATGTGGTGCTACGCTGTAGTGGATGCTACGAGTGCTACGAAGCGTGACCGCACGTTACGTGACGTTGAGCTCAATGTTTTTCCTTCACCCAAAAAGTGCTCAACGCGCCTAAAGAAGTTTTCACTTCAAAAAAATGTCAGCTACAATAATGTTAATGTAGATATCTCTACAAAGAGCTATGATCGCAGTAGTATATTAGTAGCAGATAGGAGGGCGATGCTGCTTATCTTGTAATCACATCTTACGATAATCACGGCAAGAGATGAGGGTACTTTTCATTAAAAGGAATATTATTTTTAGCCTGTACTGTCCCACTGATGGGCAAATGCATCAACCGATTCCTTCCATGTGCTCTTTTCCCGTGCCTCCTTCAACCAACCCAACCCAAAAGGAAGATTTTCAACAACGTTATTTAAAAAAAGAGTACGATTAAAGGTATTTATTTTCGCAAAACAATTACAAATTCACTTACAGATAAAAGCCATAAATATTAGGTTATCTGTCAGGTAGATTAAAACAAAACAATATATAGGTAGTATCTTACAACTACTATCACCAGAATAATACTTCGTTTAGCATAAAATCAATAATCAAGTAATAGTTTTTTCAACACACTTACTCATAAAATGGCTCTAATTTCACCGTAATTAGGCACATAACGACACCTGTAATCAAACTGTGACTTTTTCATTGCTATTATTCTCAAGTGAGTTGTAGGGTTTTATCTTATTTTATTGGTCGAGTTGCTTTGTTCTTAAAAATGTTTCAATGATAAAATGATTTTTAGTATTATTTTCTTCACAAGTGTGTTGATAAACGTCGTATGATATACGTGTGTATTGATGAATACCGTCCTCGGCTCTCCTAAGACCCTCACCTAACGGCTCGGGTCTCAATGGCGCCTCAGCGGTAATCACCAACATTACACACTTGTACTATAATGTACTATTATAGTATGTCCGGACAAGAACCTCGCGTTCGAAGACTCTGAAAATTCCGAATGCCTAGCCGACAGTCTAGAACCTCAGTGCACTCCCAGCACGCAACCGGTAGATAATCAACAGCTCGACATGGTAAACGTAGAAGTCGAACGTAAGGCCTCCCTTCTTATTCTTATTCTTTATTGCACACAAAATTAAAAAAGTATACACACAAATTAAAATATATAGCTTATGTACAACGGCGAGCTTAACCCAGAATTGGGTTTTCTTACAGCAAACCTTACTTCTGTTGTGAAATTTGCAGAAGAGGATAAACTTATGTGCACAAACAATACAGTTAAAAACTTAAATAAACTTATTTTATACACTAAACTAATACATGCAATATAATATACGCAATACATACAATATATATATATATATATATATTTATATATATATATATATATTCACTATTTACAAGCTATAATCATGTAGACAGGAAATGTTCTTTTATTCTTTTCTTGAACACATCTAACGACGGGCTATCCCGCAAGGAGTGTGGAAGCGAATTCCAAAGGCGCACAGCTCGAACAGTAAAAGAATCATCATACCGACTTGAGGAGTGGGAAGGGAAACGAAGGAGAAGAGATGATGATGAGCGACAAGGTTTGCCTCTAGGAACAAGATACTCGAAGCGTTCCCGAAGATACGAAGGAGCTTTAGGATTATGAAGAATAGAAAAGAGAAAAGAGAGAGTGCGTGAATCTCGACGCTGCCGAATCGGTAGCCACTTCAGCTTCTTCCGAAATTCCGACACATGGTTGTACTTACGAAGCCCGAAAATGAAGCGTATACACAAATTCTGCAGACGTTCGAGTTTGTCAAGAAGTTCCTCAGTCGCATCAAGAAAACAAACATCCGCATAGTCTAGAAGAGGAAGAAGAAGAGACTGAGCGAGAGTAATTTTAGTCTGAAATGGCAGGAACTTCTGAAGACGCTTAAGTGACCGATACGAACAAAACACCCTCCTGCTTACTTCAGCAATGTGAACATGCCAAGACATGTTGCAGTCCAAGAATACACCTAAATTTCTAACTTTCTTGGAGTAGGCTATAGCGACACCATCGTACGTAACAGGTGGGAGGGACTGGTGATTCAATAAATTGACAAAGTATCTGCCACCAATAATGAGAGCTTGTGATTTAGTTGGATTAACTAATAGTCCAAAATTTTTAGCCCACAGACTGATGTTTTGAAGATCATTATTGATGGCGTCGATAGCTCCTGGAAGCTCTTCGAGTTTAAAATGGCGATAAAGTTGCAAGTCGTCTGCATAGAGATGATAATGGGCAGTTAATATCTTAGTGATAGCGTTAATAAAAACAGAGAAAAGAAGAGGAGAAAGGACGCCACCCTGAGGAACACCCGCAGAAAGATCGCACCAATCTGAGCAAGCCTCATTCAAGTGTACCGACTGCGAGCGACCCCGAAGATACGAATCAAACCAAGCAGTCACAGAAGGAGATACGTTTAGAGAAGAAAGGATACCTAAGAGGATATCAAAATCCACTGAATTAAAAGCACTGCTGAAGTCCAATAAAACCAGCACCGTAAGGAGCCGGTTTTCCATGGCCAATCGGATGTCATCAGTTATTTTAAGTAGGGCTGACACAGTGCTATGGCCAGGACGAAATCCAGACTGGTAAGGGCTAAGCAGGCTATTAGAGAAAAAGTAATTAGATAGCTGACTATTAACTACGCTCTCAAGGACTTTAGACAGGATTGGAAGTATGGAAATGGGACGAAACTGGGATACTGAAGAAGGATTTGAAACTTTGGGAAGAGGCAAAACATAGGCCTTCTTCCAAGCAGAAGGAAAGGAGCCAGAAAAGAGGGAATAATTAACAATGTGTAAAATGACAGGAATTAGCTCATCAAGGATAGGAAGAAGCATCTGAAGTTGGAGGCCATCATCACCCACCGCCTTTGTGGAAATCGATGTAATGGCCCGCCTAATATCCCCTTCTGTAACTGGGTGAAAAGAGAATGAAGTACATATTGGCCGAGGAAGATTAGAAAGATCGTTAAGAGTGTGAGACTTAACGTTATTATCCAGAGTCACTGGTGACTTGGAAAAATGTAAATTAATTTCGTTCAAGTCAATATTAGGCGAGCTGTCATCCGCAGTTTTGCCGATTCCCAGGGATTTCAGAAATTGCCATACTTGTGCTGTGTTGGAGTTTTGAATTGTGTTGTGTATGTGACGCCTTTTAGCATCCCTACACATACGACCGCAGCGATTACGTAGTTTCTTATAGAGGGACCAGTTCTTATCAGAAGGGTCCTTTTTGTAACGCCTTTTCGCCTTATCCCTTTTCGACATCGCATTTTTAATTGTATCAGACAACCAAGGAGCCGGAAGATGCTTCACTCTGACCTTTTTAAGTGGAGCATGCACATCAAAAAGCTTCAACACTATCTTGGTAAACTCGGCCACCTTAGTGTCCAAGTCATTGCTGTCGTAAACAGGAGACCAATCAATATTGCCCGCATCCTCTCCCAAACGCTCCAGATCAATGTTCTTGAAACTGCGAAGCATGAGGTATTTAGATTTGCGTTTGGGAGGGCGAATTTTATACGAGATAAATAAGAGGTCCTGGTAGAGAGAAGGAAGCAGAAAGTTGCCCATACTTGGCTACTTTGTTTGAGTCAGAAACCAGAATAAGGTCTAGAAGTAAGGGGTTGCAGTGAGGGGCATGATGAGTAGCATTCAGGGGAAGGATGTGCATATTGACAGAAGAGACAAGGGACCTGAGTTTACGGCTGCGCGCATCATCTTTGACCAGACAGGTGTTAAAGTCTCCGAGTATTATAGTATGGTCATATAAGGAAGAAAAATATTCAAGTTTTGTTTCGAAAGAAGCGAAATAATCAATGTGACAGGACGGACTATAATAAACACCTAAAAGTAGTTTTGTGTGATTAAACGTAATTTCAATAAAAAGGTGTTCAGCAGATTTAGAGTAATTACTCGGAGATTGATCAATGACTTTGTAAACAATATCTCCACGCAGATATATGGTGACACCCCCACCCCCCTTGCCTGTTCTGTCATTACGCACAAGCTTGTAGCCGGGCAATGAATACTGCGTTGAAGGAAGAGAAGGTTTGAGGAAAGTTTCAGAGACCAGCACAGCATGAATAAGATTTGAGTTAAATGAGGATAATAAATCGGCATGATGGGCTGGAACGCTTTGTGCATTAATATGGACTGCATTGAAAAATTTTTTGTAGCAAGAAAAGGTAGAAGAAAGTTGGTCGATTAAGTGTACAGAATCGTCACTGAATGCACTAGCATAGCTTTCGTCAGATGAACAAGAAGAAGAACAGGAAATAAAACTGTCATCGATGTTGTCTAACATGACAGTATACAAATATATAACAAAATAAATAAATATTAAACTTAATTATTCAAAGCTAATTCTAAATAAATACTGAATTAACACTAGGTACTTAATTTACTACTATATATCGAATATCCCCGATGCACCTTATCAATAAAACAAAGATTAAAATGCTTGTATCCAGGCATAAAAAAAAACATAAACTTAATATTTCCGAACGAGCAAACTTCAATCAAAACTTCAAAAGTCATTTCATGCAATTTCATTGACGTCAAAACGTCAAATCAAAACAATATAAGCTAAAATAAAATAATCACTGACCGACACACAAAATAAAAAAAAATAATGAAGTATGAATCATATAAGTTGTGGGTGCTAACATTTTGCCTGCCTTCGCGATCTCTTGTCCACAGCAGGGTTGCTAGGTGACGAAGCAACCTTCGCAGCCGAATCAGTAGATGTAGCCGCCGGGAACCTCACAACAAGTTGTTGAAGTTCATTAGCGGATTCAATCTTTCGGCGCGACTTGTCTGGGAGCATGATGATAATTTTTCCCTCGGAAGTCCAACACTGTTTCACACTGAAGTGTTTGCGAGCGGCTAGAAACACGTCGTGCCTAGGCTTAGTTAGAAACTCCGAGAGGACCAAACCGGAACCCTTCAGTTTCGTTTTGTTGCGCCATACTTCACTGCGCAAATTGTAGCTATGGAACCTAATAAGAAGAGGACGTGGCTTGCCTGAATCAATTCCCAAGCGATGGCAGGATGTGATGTCCGAAGTGGAGACGTCTTCGATCTTTATCTCATCCGTCAAAGTTAGGACGGCCTGGGAGGTGCAATCTTCATCCTTCTGCTCAGGAAGACCATGTAGGAGTAGAACTTGCCTGCGAGACGCCATTTCATGCCGGTCTAAGCCCACAGTCAGCAACTCCATCTGAGTCTTCAGCGCGCTCATAGTTTTCCAAATGAAGCACTTGAAATCCATGAAGTCCCGAGAGAGGCTGGCTATTGTCTTGTGTGACGCCTCATTACTGCTGACATTCTTCAAGTCCTCCTCATAGGTGTCCATCCGTTTAGTGAAAGTGGTTGATAACTCCTCCATACAATTTGACAGCTTGGCATACAAGTCCATATTTGAAAATGTGTGATTGTTCAGGTTTGTTCAAAGGAATATGGTGGTTTATTAGTGCAGTGAGTGCATCCGAGGATAAACCAAAGTTTTAGTGCATAAGTAACATATAAAATTATAATTAACTATTTTAAATGATTAAATTAAATGAGAGCTCTTTTTAGGTTGTGTACACTTAAGCTACCCCCAAAAAAAAAAAAAAAAAAAAAAAAAAAAAAAAGAAAAAAAAAAAAAGCCCTTCCCCCCCCTTTGAAGACAAGACCTCGATGATCCTACACCTGTAGTCACCCCAGACGAAGTGTACGACATCATAACCGCGTAAAGCACCCGGCTCCGACGGAATCACTAACAAGGTGCTCAAACTTCTCCCCGCTCAGTTTATAGTCTTATTGGCAGCCATCTTCAATGGCACCCTAAGTAACAAATTCTTCCCCCAAGTATGGAAAGAAGCCACTGTTATCGGAATTCACAAACCCAGTAAACCCAAGACCAAAGCTACCGTCCTATCAGTCTCCTGAAAGCACTCCGAAAAATCACTAGTGTTGTTCACTAGTGACATTCCCAAGAGCAAAAAGGCTCAGTTAGCCCTATTCGCGGACAACACGGGCATCTATTACACCGGTCGCTGTAAAAACGTAATCGCCAAAACCCTCCAAACCTCAGCCAACGTCTTAGGCTCTTGTTTTAGGAAATGGAGAATCGAGGCTAACCCCGATAGGAGTCAGGCCGTTCTTTTTTCAAAATTCCGTACTAATGTCACTTTGCTCAATCCGATCACTATGTACGGCAAGCCTATCCCTTGGGAGAAGCAAGCCAAATACGTTAGGAGTCATTCTCGACAACCATCTGACCTTCGGGCCACATATCAAAGCAGCTCGCGACCGAGCTGCTTTCGCGATGGGTAGACTCCATTACTTACTAACGGAAAAGAGCAAATTGTCTCTCAGGTGCAAATTGCGTCCCTATACCGCCGTGATCCGTCCCATCATGACTTACGCTTGTGTCGTGTACGCTCACGCCAAGCCTAGACATCTCCATAAGATGCAGGTCCTTCAGAACCGGTTCTTAAGTAAAGTCACGGGAGCCCCCTATTACGTCCGTAATGACCGATTACATATTGATCTTTAAATCCCCACGTTAGCTCAGTTCATGAAGCGCCTATCCCAGCGCTTCTTCGATTCTGCTATTAAACACCGTTACCCGCTGATAACAGCGGCTGCCCGTTACGAACCCTCGTAAAATAGTCAGATCCGCCGCCCAAGGCATACTTTAGTCGATACCGATGACGCTATTACCCTCCTCCAGGAGAGCACGAAGGAAACTAGCACGCTTAGAAAGCACAGACGCAAACAGCCACTATTCCGTCCTCACCGTCGAGGCCCGTCGCGACGCCCCGATACGAACCCTCCCCGTCCCTTGCTCGTGCCAGCCCGTGTTGCTGAGCCTGTAGTACTAAATCAGTCTCTAATTAATGACACCACTCAGATCCAGCCTGTCCCCTTGCTGTCCGATGCCCTAAGCTGAGGCCCGTACCCCGCAGGGGGTGCCTTTTATAGTATTATGCTATACTTACAGTTCATATTCACCATTCATAATACTATTTATCATACTTTTTATTTGTTTATATGTCTACACTCAGCGAATCAATCTAAATACGATTCAATATTATAAAAATAGCTGAAATAAAATATTAACTCATAATTTTCATGTTGTGACACTTACGTCAAGCGTCAAATTGTCAAACTGTCAGTTATTTTTATTTGCATTATATTTTGTAGATTATTACGATTGTTTACTAACTTAATATTAAATTATATTATAAAATTCTTCACGCACTCATGGATATGCCCTGGCCAACTACACTTGTCAGATGAGATGATGGCCACACTAAGAAAACTAATATTTGAAAAAGGAAGACTACTTTGGAAAAACGAGCTGACGGACGGCTGAAAAAGTCTACTCTTGGATCTGATTTAATAAGCATCAGAAACAGCTTGGCTTTTGCTGTCAGATACTTAACTACCCAGGGGATCCAGCTAAAGATTCCGCCTGGTGCTTCTACTCCCGATCTTCGGAAGCTAACTACGTGCCTGACTTACTACTTGTCTCGCAAAGCTATCCTGACGTCTGGCCTCAGGGCCACGGACCACAGACAAGTTTCTGCCACCTAGAGGCCAATAAGTTTGTCGTATATGAGACAATAACAACTGTGGACCAGCGTGCACAAGCTTTAAATGTTGCATTTGAAATATAAGTTTTGTAAGTACGTGCTTTGTAGTTGCTGTAAGTACTGCATAAAACAATAGGATGTTTCATCTTAAAATCGTAGGGGGAGTTATCGAGCCTCCCGCCCACGCGGGTGATGTGATGTTATGATTATCAATGAACGATCTACGCTGCCTTACTTTAGCTCTGTAGAGCTGACCTGCATAGCTATTCACTACCATTTTTTTTTCTTTTCTTTCGGATGGGAAATCATCAAATAACTCCTCCCGCTCTGGGCGGAGCAGGAGGGAGTGTCAGACTTTTACTGACTAAAACCCATCCATGTTCCTTCATCGCCCTTTGTGTTCCGGGGCGACGGTATCTCTTTCGAACAGTCCCGCAACCCCGGCAGGCATCGGTCCTTACGGACCCCTTCCCTTTTGCTGACTCTCTTTGAGGCGCGCGTGGAACACTAACGCGCTGTCGACACGGCCTGTCGTCATGAGACGGATGGACGGCGAGCTAGCCCATAGCCCACCGTCCACAGGCCCGCGCCTACGGTGGCCGGGGGCCACGTGGTGGTGGCCCCCGACGCCCGGGGCGTCTCCCACGGCGGCCGGGACGTTGAGAGGTTCTCTCCCTCTCACGTTCCGCCACCTCCTTCTCTAGCATTACTGCTTCGCAGAAGCTGTAACACTGAACCTGTGCATTTTTATTGCACTCCTATAATGTGTGCGTTTCAATGGCGCGACCACGGCATTTTTTTTTTTTAAACTGTGGCAAGATTTTGTAAAAAAATAATTTAAAATTAAATTCATTAATTAATTAAATTAATTAATTTCAATTTTAAATTTCACATTCAGAACATTTTGAAGGTGATAAGCGATACCGTACGTATGCTCCTGAAATATAAACCTAGGATTTTTTATATTTTTTTTACAAATTCAATTGTTATTTACCTAAATTTCAGGTCTCTGCAACGTTTAGTTTTTAAGATTTCCGTGGCCGCGTGGTTCTCCGCGTTTCGATGGCGTGGCCACGTTCAAACCCTTTTTGGGAAATTTGAACCACGTACATACCTACATATTTTTACAAAATCATGGCATAGTTATTTTAAAAAAAACGCCGTGGTCGAAACGCACACCCTATAATATGATGTAGCGACCTACTTATTTAGAAACTTTATATAGGTACATAAAACCTTCACGATATAATTTTTAGTTTTCTTCTGATCTGTCACTTCTGTGAGTACCTACTGGCCACCGCACTGTCGGTTAAACCAAAGAGACCGTGGTTAGAACAAATATGTTGTGTCATTTTGTCGTGTGAAAAGAATATTGTCAATCGCAATAGTTCTTATAATTAAAGTAATCTATTACAATACAATGCTAGTATCAATATACCCCATCATCTGTCTTGTGTTGACTAAATTTATATAGAATTATGAACATTTTTAATTCAACAACCACTAAATTGGTGACTCCGACGTGATACGCCCTGAAAAGGAAATCCTAAACTTTATCAGGCCAAGGAAATCCACAGTACCACGATGACAATATAAAGCAGTCGTCTGCCGACCAACGTCCAGACTCTGCTAGCTTCACAGCCATTTATTTCTCTCGAGGGATTAGCAGACCTGGCGAACAATAACAAACAATATAGTTATACATTATTATTGTTGCCACTAATCTCGCGAATTGTGTAGTGACGATGACGTTATAAGTTGATAGTAAATTTTTTAAAGAAAAAGTTTATTTTATTCTTTTTAGCGCATTTAAATAAAAGGTCAGACGAAAGTATTATATAACTTCGTATTTGTTCGGAACGGTTCGGAACGCTGAGTGTGTGCGTACGGACTAGACGCGCGTGAAGACTAGCGTCTAACTGCTCATCACTGATACTATCTCTGTCGGGCACGATGGCAGGTGAGACAGACTGCTCATCACTGATACTATCTCTGTCGGGCACGATGGCAGGTGAGACAGCGTGCTTTTTGGCCACGCCCACCAATGAGTTCGAGCCCGTGTGATGTGTCACCTTAAGGCACCCACAAGATTGTCCAGATAAGCAGACAACAACCTCTTTAGGTTGAACTGCGAAATGCCATTTCTAAAAAAAAAAAAACAAAAACTATTATAATTATTGTATGGTGTATAACCTTTATTTTTAGATATAAAAGTTGGGGGCCCTATCACTGAGCTGAATAAGAATATGGTCGCTTAATTAGACGAAGTTATCGATAAATGTTTAAAATATTGTTGTTTTCCTTAATAGAAACAGGAAATCATTTGTATAGTTAACCTAACGGAGCAAAACACAACTAATTAATAATTATTTGTTGAGACCCAAATAGATTACACAAGGATACTGTGTAGAATAATCTTAGATAGGTACCTATACCCACTTTTTGACGGTTATGTTTGATTCCCATGTAATAGAGCCGCGTCTATTGCCATCAACTGGGCTTTTATCCAGTACCTCTACCGTGAGTTGTCATCTAAAAATTACTGCGTGCGTAGCGTGCTAACGCGGATCGAATAGATTTCGACTATGCTTGCACCATGAGATTTACGGAGTCTTACGCAGGCGCTAAGGTAAGCTCGATAGATCGTTTCGTCTAGCTTACTTCACTCCACTCACTGCTACTTATGTTTTGTTTCTTTCTTTCCCACTAATAAGAAGAGAGAACGGCTCTTAAGCTCAAAATGTACTGTTATCGCTATGCTAAAAATGTTAAGACAGTCAATATCACAAATAAACCGACTAAATAGAAAAGTTGACGGTTAGTGGACTACAGTTTGGCCGCTGAGAGAATCATTGACTTGAGAAGTAAATGGACTGGAAATACCTACAAAAAAAAGGTGCCACAAAATTTCTCATAAAATGGCTGCCAATGATAGGGATGTATCAATTAGGGAATATAGTGTTACTATAACAAGTATCGATACTAATACTACATAATAGTTTTACGAGTCTTACTAGATATCACGTTTGAATCATATTTATAATTTACTAAGCACTTCGCCCGCGAAAATTGTGATAGCTCGGCTAATTTGCATGGCATCAATATAATTTATATCCTAAAAAATGTAGCTTTATAATGGTACTTAAAAGAATTTTTAACAGTAGTTCTTGAGTTAAATCGTAACAAACACAAACAAAAAATCAAATCTTTCCTTTATTTTATTATAGCATAGATTCTTACAGTCTGTTGTTACAAAAAAATGAGTAAGTTTTAACGTTGCTCGTCTCACAGAAAACATGGCTCTTGATGTTGTTTTTTGATGGATGCCTGAAAAAAATAGGAATTTCGTTATGCAATATTTGTTTTGTATTGTGTAACGAGCTGGTGTCCGTAACTCCACGTCAAATTCGTCAGTCAAAACGCGTACCTAATTTGCGTGCGAACAATAATAATCATAATTTTTCGAACCGATTAGCACACGTATGTACTACCGATATCGTACCAGCACAGCGAAGGAACTTGTATTGGAAAATATTACAGCAACGGTACTACACTATTCCACCATGACATATTATTGTAAACAAACGAATGAAATTATGAAATTAAAAAAAGGTCTGTTGGACGAAAATAAGCCCAAATATGAACACTACAGCCATAAATTCACGATCCCTTAGCATTTTTTTCCTCAAAAGTATATTACATGTGTAATAATTCATGAAAACCGGCTACTAACCTGTGCAAAGACAATTGAGGTTGATTTTCCTTGTTTCTTGCACCACACTTCATAACACAACACGCAGGCACGTTGAATAGCTGTTTTCCATCATATACGTGCAATTTTAAAGATAAACTCTTCGTAATTTTCTCACAAATCTCAATAAATGCAAAAGTAAACACTCATTTGACAGCAGAACTACCAGAAAACTCGTCGCATAATATGGCGGATACGGCACTTACCTACAACTGTTACTACGTCACAACAAAATGTTGTCATTATGAGCAACAGCTGAAATATTGTTGTCTCTTTTATCAAATACGATTACCACATTAGATAGAATGAAGCAAAATGATATTTCACATTCTGTTTCGTATTTCACTCACATTTGTCTATGCAAATGTAGGTATAGAATATCGGGGCCTCTCCATATTTCTTTCTATCTCTATGGAGAGAATGCGTTCCTGACGTCTGTCAGTTGGTCATGACTAGTGGGGGGCATTAGGTAACGCTATTTTAAACGTAATTGTAAAAGATATATTATAGTTTTTAACCGACCCATAACAAGAATAGCTTTAATACTTCTTTGTCTGTTTTCTAATTTCTGAATTTAACGAGCGCAAAGAAAATAAAAATAATATTCTGGAATATTTAATATAAAATAAAAAAAAAATATTTTGAGTAAGTAGTTGCGACTGGGTTCAAATTTATCAAATTCGCCAACGTGTATTATTATGTGATTATAATCAATCAAAGTATCAATCCTGATATCTCGGTCAAAGAAAAAAAAAGAAGAAATATAAAAGTAGCAACTAGATGCGTCGCATCTTCGTCAATTTTAGTTTACGTAGCAAAAGAAAAAATACGTGTCAAATATTATTTGATCTAACGGACGGACTAATTAGATTTTTATAAGACACAAGCTTATTAAATCGCACAAATTAAGTTAGAATTATTGTATTAAGTTACAATATAAAGAGTAACACTGTTTGAAAGTTCCAAATTATACATGCATTAGCATGTACTAAACGATCTGAAATTAGTAACGAAATACGTGCGTACGTTGCCGCTCTTAGATTCGTTTTTCATAAATTCCCTCCTAATAATAATGGTTATTAGGAGGAAATTACTCAGTAAATGTGACGTTCTAGCTTTGACAAATTACTCAGTAAATGTGACGTTCTAGCTATGACAAATTTTACTAGATATGCCCCATAGATTCACCAGCTTGCTTCGTATAGCGTGATGTCAAATTTTCTATAACAATCCTAAACAATTCTTCAACAAATTCGTCGGACAGTTCTAGAGACTAGCGCGTTCAAATTCAACCCTTCACGAAGCCTTCAACCAATCATTCTGTACATCAAACTAAGTAACTCAACGCAAAACTTATTGCTGGGAAACGACTTGTTTTGGTGTGAAAAATCACGTTTTACGGTAAAACTCTGTGCATTGACTAGTAGACAGGTCATGGAGGTACCTATTTAAAGTAAAGTTATAACCTTAAAAACTAGTATTTATAGAAACTAGTGATAAATTTAGAACTTTGACTCTCAATATCTCCGTAACTAGAAAATTCCCAGGTATGGTCTAGAACAAAAAAAATATCGCAATGACGGGGAAAACCACGGCTTCGTTAAGGGTCTTGTTGCGACCTTTTTTATATTCATCTATGGTTTTGTACTCGTTTAACATTTTGATTTAAAAATAAATCAGTTGTGTCAGTGACTCGTAATTTTATTGATGCTTTTTAATACAGTCCACAATTTTTCCTACATTTTTTGGTCCTTTCTCGCCATAACACGAGGTCCAAAACGAAATCATTGGCACAGCTCCGGGATACTAGCGAAATGCATTCGGAATCGGAAACGCCCGTCGCGGGTGGGCTCGGTCGGTCCCCTGAATTGGACCCCTTTTCGACCGAAGCCACAAGTACACCCGCGGCAGTCGATTCGGTCTCCGTAACGTCTCGCCAGAATCCCACTATTAGCTCTGAACTTGCTAAATCAAATTCTAGATCTGGTGTGTCAGGTTCCTTACGGTCATCAGCCACTATCATTAAGGCACGTAAGTTGACTGCAGAGGCACTTTTGGCCAGAAAATCTTTAGAAAGAGAACAGGAGCTCCAGCTGCGTGAGCAGCAGCTCGCCGAACAGCAGCTAGTGCGTGAGCAACAGCTCGCCGAACAGCAGCTAGCTCGCGATCGTAAGCTCCTACAACAGGTTACCAGAGTGGAAGAGCTCGAGCTGTTGGCGAACCTGGCCTCGCAGGAGGCTAAAGAAAATTCATTTCATTCGGCAGCTCATCAAATCAGCAGTTACCTACCCGTCTTGACGATGCAGTGTTCTCACTAAGAAAAGAGTGGAAAAAGGCTCTTCGCCTCTCTGAGATTTTTTGGTGCAGGTGGCTCAAGGAGTATTTACCTCTCCTCAAGACAAAGAAACAGCAAGGAGGTGGATATCGTAATTTGACTGTACTATTTACACCCTTTACAGACCCTGTATATTTACACAGTCATACCTGTTACCTAATCAGTCAAAACTACGTTTGACCAGTCAAAACTATTTTATCAATAACTAAAATTTACTTTGTAACTTATTAGCTTGTTAGGTTTTTTTTTGTGACCCTTTGAAAAACATCATGTAGATAATTTGGCTCTTGAATACTGAAAGAAAGAAAGAAAGAAAAAGCATTTATTAGCCCGCACAGGACAAAACACAAATAAAAATGGTTAAATTAACAGTACTTACAAATAGTAAAAAAAAAAAAAAAACAAAGAGAAAAATAAAAAAAAAACAACATGAAATGAAATTGGTCCTGTACGATCCCGCTCATTTTGATCCCGCGGGATCAGTTTACTAAATTAATATTTTTATGTAATTTTCTTTAGTAGATTGGTCCCGGGCTAGGTAATTACAACTGAGGCGTTCTAAAACAACATGTTTTTAATGCAGAAAACGTATTTTAACTTCATAAGGGTTTTGACTGACACCAGTCGAAAAGTGTTTTAAGACAGATTAGCAGTTTTGACTGTAACATTTATAACACTAATCTTATTGGTGATAAACGTAAACATTCACCGTTGAATGTTCTTCCAACGTCAGCTACAATGACGTTATCTATACTAATAATAATATTATAAAGAGGTAACAATTGTTTGTAAGTTTGTATGTAGGGGGTAATCTCCGGAAGTTAAGAACCAATTTTAAAAATTGTTTCACTGGTAGAAAGCTACATTACTCGTGAGTGCTATAGGCTATATTTTATTCCCGTACTCCCTACGCGGGTGAAGCCGCGGGACGTCAGCTAGTTGTAGATATCTCTACAAAGAGCCGTGATCGCAGTATGTTGTCAGTAGCTGGCTGGAGGACGATGCTGCTCATACTGTAATCGCATCTTACAATACTTAAAATAATAATAAAAAATACCTCAGTTTTATAGCAAAGCTAAACGAAATAATATTTTGTTACGGTGTTATATTTATTATTAGAGCAGCTCGTGGCTAAATAATAACAGCCGCTCGGGTCAATCTTTAGGTTAAGCCGTGCCTGCCTAGGTTGGTCTGTGGATCGGTGACCACACTTACATACCGAGTTTCCTCCGTGCCTCGGAAAGCACACGGTCGGTTGGTCTCGGCTGTCATTTTTTGTTGATCATTGACAGTCGTTAAGTGTCCAAAAAGTCTGACAACCAGTCTTACCAAGGGGTATCGTATTACCCAGTTTACCGGGTTGTGGAGGTCAGATAGGCAGTCGCTTCATGTAAAATACTGGTATTCAGCTGCATCCGGTTAGACTGGAAGCCGACCCCAACGTAGTTGGGAAAAGGCTAGGCAGATATGTGTTATATTTATTATTCGATATTAAAGTGAGGGTAATTCGTTCGGCTACATAATATTATTTTATAATATTTAACCCAATTACGCAACGTTAATAAATTTATTTGTTTTCCCTATTTGGAAACAGGAAAGTACTTATGTTATTTACTTAACGGAGCCAACACAATTAGGTATCAACCATTTGTTGAGCCCGAAATAGATGACACACAGAAACTTTGTGGATGAAAATATCGTGACCATGGTAGTAAAGTTATGTTTGCATTTATAATATTATTGTTGAATCTTAGGGAGCTACTTAAATGGCTGCAAATCTAAAATTCCAAATTATCTCAAAAGCTCAACTTGGCCCCGAGAGTTGAAATTCCAAGGTTACAATCATATTTAGGCATTAATTTAAATCTCGCTTTATGATAGTGAAACAGCCAAGTTTATATTTTAGGAGATCCCAGAATCGCCAGAAATTTTATAATATGCCATAATATATGTATAGGCATATGGCCGGTTTTTTGATGTACATATGTACATCAAAAAACCGGCCAAGAGCGAGTGGGACTCGCGCACCGAAGGTTCCGTACAAACTTTTTAAAAGACAAAATTAACTTTGCTGTTCGATCCCTAGAAACGGCTATTGCACCAACCACAAATAATAAGTTTGCAATAGTAAAATCGCTTTTTGCTTGATAATAAACTGCATATTTACGGTTTTCAGCATTTCCTTTCGTGTGCTGTAAGACCTTGCTTTTCGCAAAATTTCGTGATTCTAGATCAACGGGAACTACTATAATTATAGCTTTTCGACCCTAAACCGGGTACTTCCAGTTAACCTAGAATTGACAATTTTGGTTAAAAGCAAGGTCTTACAGCACAAGCAAAGGGAAAAGTCCGAAAAATAAAAAAAGTTAAACATTGTAATGCAATGATATTTAATTAAACAGATATGTTATGAGCGCGCAATCGTGAAGACTCGAAAACGTGTCAATTGGCCTGTTTTTCCTTTATTCTGCGTCACTGCGTGTATGTGAGCTGGCTCTCCCCCGCGGCACACTTTTTTCGGTGGTTTTGTAGGTGTATAACATATCTGTTTGTTAGAATATCATTGTTGTAATGTGTGTGTTTTTACCATGGGTTTTTTACATACATTTTTGGACATTATTAACCTGAAAAGTTAAGCATTCGTCCTCCTTCATGCTCATTTCTTGGAGGCTTAGCAACGGCTTTGGCCTTTTACCTTGTAATTCATGTTATTATTCAAGTTTTTCTGTAGATTTTTATCTCTCTTGAATCTTTGTTTACCTTTGTAATGTCAGTTAGTGACAGGCCTAGTTTAATTTTTAATTTATTGCTGGAGCTAGTTGTAGTTCGTATAGGTAAATCACATCGACCTCATTATCTTTTCTTTTTATTATGTTCTAGAAATTCTTTCCAAATAATAAAATGCCTATCATCTGGAGATGACAGGAGCCAGGTGGTGGATTTGGCAGCAAAGTTTTGTAGGAGTGACCAGAGGAAGTTTCCCTCCTCTGAAGCTTTAAGTCGGCCTCTCTCTTTGCCGCATTTTAAGAATAAAGTCGCTATAGCGAGGTGTGACATCGCACCCCGCGTCATACACAACACCTTGATTCCTGATACTTGGGCTGCACGAGCCTGAGATGAAGACTGATGTTCCTCGGCCCTGATAAAAGTCAAGAAAAATCGATGAAATACAGAATAAGAACTTCTTTATGTACTTCATGGTTTAGAGGCTGATGTTTTGAAAACGTAATGGGTATTATAGTGAACCCATTTAAGGGTTCCGTACCCAAAGGGTAAAAAACGGGACCCTATCACTAAGACACTGTCTGTCTGTCCGTATGTCTGTCACCAGGCTTGTTCACGTGAAGCGTGATAGCTAGACAGTTGAATTTTCACAGATGATGTATTTCTGTTGCCAGTATAACACCAAAAAGGTACTAAAATCAGAATAAAATAAGTATTAGGAGCCTCCCCTAAATATTTATTTTATACAACAAACGTGATTTTTTTGCCGTTTTTTCTAATGTTGTATACGTATAGATAATGGAACGGAACCCTTCGTGCGCGAGTCTAACTCGCACTTGGCTGCTTTTTATAAAATCAAAATCATCAAAATCAATAATTTCGTTGCCTGCGATTCTCAGTTTTTTGTCTATATGAACTTTTGCCCTTGTTCTTTCTATTATCATCCTTCAGCTCTCATTGACGTGAAGAAAAAGAAGACGTCGGATATCAATTTCTTCGAACATGTCGACGCCACATGACTTCTATTTCTTCCTTAAATCTACCAAGTGTAGTATTGTATTTACTCGGTACCTACCCACTCATACATTTAAAGACTTAAGCTTACGATGAGACGACATCTAAGGTGCGGGACAAATAAGAGAGGCGTCGGGGCGGAGGTGAGGCGCGGGCGAAGCGCGGACGTGGTGCCGGTGCAGCGCAGAACAGGCACGCTAACGGTGTCGGAAAGGTGAGGTGCGGGCGAACACAGGGATGCATTTGGGGAATTCTAGTGTTTAAAATTTATTATCGTCGTGCATTTTCGCCGTCTAGTTCACTCCTGTGTACACTGTTGGCATGCCACTGTTAACTGCAGGTGCGCCGAGGGCGAGGAATTGGCGCCCGCGCCGCGTCGTCTCAGACGCCTCACCTCATCTATACATTTTGTATGAAATTTCAGAGATGTGGCGCCGCGCCCGCGCCTCGCCTGCGCCCGACGCTTCTTGTATTTGTCCCGCGCCTAAACTATTTATCGTTTTCATTTAGGTATGTACATTTAAATTTTATATTTATAGATATTTTTATAATTGAAATGAGTTGTAAATCTTGATTTTGAAATGATGACAATCTGAACTCAAATTAACCTTCATATTAGATCTTTTAATTGAGCGTTGGTATTTCTGTAAAATAGTCGATAATTTCTGAAGCGTATACAGGATAAAATACGACGCAATTAATTGAATATAAATAAATACTTATGTCCTCTTTGCAAAATATTCATTAGAGTCTTAACATCGGTGCAGTTCAAGTGTTTTATAATTTCATTAATTGAGACCAAAATAATTAAAGGACTCAAAATTAAATATTTGTTAAAGTCAGATAATTTTATATTGAAAACATGAATTCTAGGCTAGTTTGTATTTGTGGAATTGTTTTAACCGTTCTGGCAGTTAATGCGTCGCAAGATGACCAGGATTCCGGTAAGTTAAGGACGAGAACAGGTGCGGTACCCTCAAAATAGGTTGTGGGCACGGACCTAAAATCGGCGCAGTGATATCGAACAAAACAAAAGAGAAAAATCTTCGTAGAGTGGTAGTACCTAATTTTTAATTATGACTTTTTCAAGTAAAAAACTATATTAATAATTATGCAAAAGCAAGTGCAGCGAGCTCAATTTTTTGATTTTCTCTGATTTGTAAGATTTTCAGAATAATCAACATACAATTACTTAAGAATTCAGGAAGGAGCGCAGCGAGCTCTATAGTAGCCCGATTCGTAACACTTTATTTTTACCATTTATAATAGCGATAATGAAACGATTTTGCCGACTTAGTCAGAAAAGTCTCATTTTATGAAGGTCTTGAGTAGAGCACCAGACTATACTATCGACCTCAATTAGGGTCGTGGGCATGCCCATCGTGCCCACAACGGTGGATCCGCGCTTGGACCAGATCGGTCAGATTTTGATTGAATAGGTAAACGCGTTTAGGACTATAATATATAGAAATCAAACAAAACTAAGTGTGACATTTGCTACTATACTAAATACTAGTGTTTTTTTGGAAAGTGATAAATAGTTATCCTGTATTAAATTAACGAAAGTAACTTGTCACACGATTGCAAAAAGACAGTGCTCGAGTGAAGTGTACTAACATAGTTTTTAAGTTTATACACTAACACTCATTGTACTATTATAATATATACCTATATTTTCAGGCTACTTCGGCCCATAGATTTGAACTTACAGGTTTTATTTTTAAATTAAGTTACGAAAAACATATAGGTAATTAATAAACCTTTCATCTTTTGATAAAAGGTTCCTACAATAAAAAAAAAAAAAAAAAACCCGTCTGCGTAAAAAATAACTAATCATTTAAACTATAATAATAATATAATAAAGAGGAAAACTTAGTTTGTTTGTTTGTAATGAATAGGCTCAAAAACTACTGGACCGATTTAAAAAATTCTTTCACTATTCGAAAGCTACATTATCCACGAGTAACATAAGCTATATTAATATCCCCGTACTCACACGGAAACGGGAACGTGGGTGAAACTGCGGGACGTCCGCTAGTTTTAAATAAAAACTGAAAAGAATAAAACAAGTTCAGGAGACAGGACATATTGACTGTGTGACTGTTCCTAAATTACCCTGGGCTGATAAAATTTTCGTTTTTCCTAATTCATGCTAATATTAGTATTTTGGTCAGTTTCCCCCGAAGGGGAAAAGGTCGTGCCTCGCCATCCGCACTACCCTGTAGGCTTCGTCCCTGACTGGTCGGCCTCCCACTGACTATGATAAATGAATCCCTTAACATACAGCAGTCCAATGCCTCGTATCATTATTAGATCAAGGAAAGGATAGAAAGATATAGTAATTCAGACTATGGGATTCATAGTTATTGAAATATATTGAAAGTGGTTTCAAAAGTGTAAAACATAACTGGGAGATGCTAAGTATATTCATATGGCAACCAATAGTCTTTGTTAATAACCCTTACGCTAGCGTAATAGGTAATTGGTCATTCGTGACTCACACGATATTCCACATCAACACCTGGTGCACTCAGAGCAACACTTCCATAAGTGACGTAGGCGGCTTTTCAGCGGCAAAACGTCGACATCATGCTCCTAGTGAACACTGTCCCTAGCAGTTCTTTCGAACTGGTGAACGTAACAAGGCGGCTTTTCAGCGGCAGAACGTCAATCATCATGCTATCCAGTAGTCATGGTCCCTAACAGTGCTAAGACTGGTTATAAAATAGATGTGGTATCAAACCATTCCAATCCCACCCCATGGATCATGCGCTCGTTTCGTACAACTAGTGCTTCTGCAAAACACGTGCTTGTGTCAGCCTGACCGAATCATTTGTCGGAGATAAGAACATAATTATTACTCTAGAATCACTATATGGTTGTCCATAATAGAATTGAGAATCAAATCTAAAAAGGCAAGTTGGCTGAACTGATGGTTAGAACTAATGAATACATAATTCAAGAATTACCAGATGATAGAGTTGATAAATCAAAACTCAATAACCATTTTGCAATAGAGTTGGGAATCAACTCTATTGAAACCCTATAGACAGACCCAAAAACGCCCAACCCTTCAACACTTCCTAGTGTTGGAGCTGAGGAGGAGAAATGGTGGACCAAACTCCCCAGCAACACGATTCTGTCTGTTTAGTTTGAAGAACTTTAATTACACCATCAGCCTAGGATAATTATTGTATTATTGGACTCACTCAGTCACCAACAACAAACACACACACATACTAGATTAGTCTAATTAGGGCTCTCAACCCAACTATATATAACTTATTCAATCACTATCACACTCTTGCGCCAACACACTTAAATCTAGACTCGTGGTATTTTACCAAGTCCACCTAACTTAACTAGACTAGATATCGTCCGGTCCCTATAGCGGTCTTACACCGACTGCCTCTTTGATCAGGCATCATCTCCCGAATTTCTCTCCACCGTTACTTCAGCCCCCGGCCCTGCCTCGGCCGCTATCAGCCCCTTTTCCTAGAAGTCACGCACTTCGTTCATGCTTTTTGTGAGTCTTTCAATTGTTTTAAGGGTCCGTCCGGCCAAAAACCCATAGGCAGAGAATATTGCAAACACGTGTTGCTTGGACATTCAGAGCCGCTCGTAAAAATAGGATATTTTAACGTTTCTAAGGAATTCTTTGAAATATTTGTTTGGCCGGTTTTTATCGTGTGTTTACAAGAGGACAGAAAGTTGCGTTAATTACGGTGCCGTCGTCAAACCATAAAATAGAAATTTAATGGATTTGTAAGTGGCAGATGTGTTGTTTTTAAAATAAGAATCAAGACTAAGATATTTGCTTAATAATTAAAGGCATGAGACATACAGTCACAACTGCAACAGTCGGGACCCATATTGGATGTGTGTGTGTTTTAGTCTAGATTATTTAATGGGTCCCGACTGTTGCAGTCAATATGTCCTGTCTCCTGAACTTGTTTTATTCGTTTCAGTTTAGTTAGTAGTTATTTTTTTTACGCAGTCAGGTTTTTTAATTTTTTTAGTTATTTTTTTTTTATTTTACACTTTTTAGCTACTGTCTGCGCCATTCGCATTATTTTATCTATACTTATTATTAATATTAACTATCTAATTATCCATTGAAATCATAAACGCATACTTGCAACACTGTAGGTATTACATTCACCTATTAGCTCACTCGAGAAGGATCTTCCAATCAAAATCGATTCCTTCCTTACTCCCACTCTTTCCGGTTCCGTTCAATCGAACAACCCCCGCCCTCATACACTCCAAAATCCGCTCGCTTACTGGCGACACGTATCTGTGCGCCCGCGCCTCCGCCAAAAACGCTAAAAGTGAAAAATATTGGTGCTGTGTGGTGAATCCTCAAACTCTCTCCTCTCGTGACGCTTGGTAAATATCGCCTGAACCGGCGTGCTATTGAAGGAACGCATGATTTACATCCTCCTGTAAGTCCCTTTTTCTTCCAAGTGTTCTGGTCCTTCTTACCCAATAAAAATCGCATATCTACTACGCATCTACGCTATACTCATCACACACATCATATTTATCGCATTTATATATTTATTCGCTTAAAAACGCTCAATTACGCATCCACCATCACGTCTATGTGATACACGAGACGCGCCCACGAGGGCACATTTCCCGATCAATCTCTCATCAACGCTAAGTTGTTTTTATAAAAATGCATCTTATTTCAATATAAACACCCTTTAACTAAAATATCTCAGATCAAAGAAACAGGCAGATAGAGCGCTCAGAACACGCGAGTGGTTCCACCAAAGCAAATACAAAATCAAAAGCAAACACAAACTCGTGACAGTACCAAGCTACGCATCGTCTCGCTCACACGTCACTAGTGATTTGTCATTTTAGGTCAAAACATGCCGTCTTGTATGTTTAAACACTGCAAAAGTTGTTCTCAAAAACTAAGAAAACAAGATGGAATATCTTTCCACAGGTAACTCTTGTTATTTTTATTGTTTTGGTATTTATTTTCCATTAAATATTTTCGGCTCACTTGAAACACAAAACCTTAACAGTAAGTCGTCTGTGTTGCTAGTTTATGACGGGAAAATTACCCTGAATTAGGGAAATGTGTATTGTGCATAAAAATATTGATTAATTTATACATACGTAATTGCGTATAAGGAAATATTGTATCTAAAGGGTGCATTTAAATTCATGACGAATATTTTAACCTCCGGTATTACTAACGATACTAATTGTACTAGGCAACTCAAAAACATTATTAAATTATTAATGCATATTAGTATGCAGTATTTAAAACCTCACAACAGCTGACTAACACATACTACATCACAGTAACAGTCCACTAACACTGCGATCCAAATTATCACTACGAGTGGCGCGAGCGCCGATCACGTCACGGGACAAATCGATCAAATGCGTCAATACACCTGCGCAGTCGTAATGACACGAGGTCACTAGTTAGTTCCGTCCGGGTCGTAAAGACTTCGGGTCTCGGGAGGGCGGGCACCCCTGCGTGCGGGGCTGTATTCGTATTTTTGCGTGAGAAAGAGGGACGGAGAGCATGCCTTTAAACTATTTGGTACTTGTAAGGATATGCCGCGCTCGCGCCGCTGGATTATTTTATTATTTGATGTACGTTTACTTTTCGTTCCGCGCGCGGTGTACTGCGCTTGAAAATTTTAATATTTCATGACTTTTTGGGGTTTTTTGTCATTTTAGGTCAAAACATTTCGTTTGCGTTTTGACCTAAAATGACAAATCACTAGTGACGTGTGAGCGAGACGATGCGTAGCTTGGTACTGTCGCGAGTTTGTATTTGCTTTTGATTTTGTATTTGCTTTGGTGGAACCACTCGCGTGTTCTGAGCGCTCTATCTGCCTGTTTCTTTGATCTGAGCTTATAATTTAGCTTTATTAGAATGTGGTCCGAAGACAAAGCCGAACTACGCCCCACTTTCCGCATTTGATGAAATCTATTGTCAAATTAAAGCAATAGAATCTAACATTCTTAGATCTCAAAATACGAGTAATGATAACACTAATAATAAATTCGAGTTTTTAAATCGTAAACTACCGCCTTTAAAACTTGTTTCATTTGATGGCACCCCCAGCAAATGGCAACTTTTCATGAAAACTTAAAAAGTCTTATTCATGATAATTCGCATGTAACTGACGCCGAAAAGGTTCAGTATTTAATAGGTTGTCTCTCGGGCAAAGCATTAACTGTTTGCTCAGGTATCTTACCTACCGCTAATAATTACCTACTCATTTGGAATGTTTTAATAGAAAAATATCAAGACACGCGCGTACAGGTTTCCATGTATTTACATCAAATGGTTCAATTTAAACCATATCAATCTATTGATACATTTCTTGAGCAGTTTCATTCGGCACAAGCCGCTTTACGTCGCTTAAACATAAAAGATTTTTCAGATTTTATGTTAACTGATATTGCACTCAGTAAGCTCGATAAAGAGGTCGTTAACCTTTTCGAACGGTCGTATACTCATATTGCAATACCTACTTTCGATCATCTTTCGCAATTTTTAAAAGAACAAAGTAAAATAATAACGCTTCGAAATCACTCTAATCCCTCTAAAGTTCGTAATTATAATAACGAAAATAATAAATCCTCATCCTCATCTAAAACTAAAAACAGCCAAGCCTTCGCGACTACTACCCAGGACACCCCAGTGCGTTCCTGCAGGGTATGATTCACATCCACTTTATAGATGTTCTCGTTTTATGAATCAAAACGCTAAAGATAGATTAAATCTTATAAACAAACATAAGTTTTGTCGTAATTGTTTAGGATTTCATGATATTAAAATGTGCAAGTCAACAAATACATGTTCGATTTGCCACTGTAAAAATCATTCGCTAATTCATATACCTAAACCAATGATATATAAACTATAGATACGTTGTCCGCACTCTAAAATGACAACATGAAATGAAGCTAATTGGCCACATCGCGCTTAGTTACGCACCAACCTGTCGCGCGACGCTACGTTTGTTTATAATTTAATAAATCCTGTGACGTGACTGAAGATGTATATTTATCTCCCCCTCGCAACAGGCATCCCGCCGTTCGGTGTCATATTTTCTTTCTCTTTCTTCACGCTTCTAAGTAGTTCTAGTATTTTCGCCGTTTTTAAGCGCCGCGATGTTGGTTCATGACGTGTCTATATATAATACGTCATTGACCTAAACAACTTTAACAATTCAAACAATCGGGTAGTTGAACATGATTCCGCGCGGTCACTGCCGGCGCCGCCCGCGCTCCCCGCGCTGGGCGGCGGCGGTGAACAGCGCGCCCCGCGCGCCCACTCCCGCTCCCCTGCTATCTGCCGCTCCCGTGACACTCGATTCGTCGCTCGTACCAGCAGGTGATAACGTTGCGCGCGAAAATTCAAACGCTCCTTATTTATCAAAGACTTCGGCTACCTCGTGCATTGAAAATAATACAACTGTTTTGTTGCCTAACGCTTCCGTATACGCCTATAATAATAATAAACCTTATACTCTCCGCTTTTTTCTTGATACAGGCTCAATGAGTCATTTTATTACAAAGGCTTGCTGTAAACGCTTAAACTTAGAAATTACTCCTGACAAATCTTCTATTTTCGGTATAGGTCACGCAAAAATACTCTCCTTTGGTATTACAACAATTAAAATATTTTCCCGCTTTGATCACTGCTGTTGTTATACAATTCACGCTCGGGTTTTAGATAGTATTACTGACGACTATCCCAACATATCCACAGATATAACGGATCTCGCTCCATTACGTAATTTTCCTATGGCTGATGAAGATTGCCTCCTCGGCAATGAACTTTTCCCGCTTTTGTTGGGAAGTGGAAAGGTAACTTTACCTCGCGCCTCAGTCGTCGCTGTAGAAACCACCCTTGGCTACATAGCCATGGGTCGGGCTGATAGTCAAACTCGCATAATTTCGCGCGCTCGCCCCGCTCAAATAAACAAAAATAAAAGCGAGCAAACTTTTCTGTGCGCTACTAGCACGCTTAGCTTAGATACGCTCACGCAACGCTTTTGGGAGTTGGAAAGTGTCCCTAATAAGATTCACATGAGTCCTGATGATCAGGCGTGTGAACAAATATTTAATTCAACTTACTCTCGCGATGAAACAGGTACAGGAACAGTGCAGCTGCCATTTAAGGCTCCGTGTACCGACTTAGGAAATTCGCACTCAATGGCGATGCGCCGCCTCGTTAATTAAAAAAAAAAAGTAAGATTCTGATCCCGAGATCAGAACTAATTACAACGCTACATTTCAAGAGTATCCTGACAAAGGTTATTTGGCTAAGGTCAAAGATCCCTCTCTCAATATCCGGCATTATTATATTCCGCATTGTGCTATTTACCGCCCGGATAAACAGTCAAGTAAAACTCGCATCGTGCTTGACGCTAGCTGTAAAACTAGCTCAGGCGAATCTACAAACTAACATTTTCGATTTATTAATTAATCTTCGCATGTTTTCCGTCGCTGTAGTTGCAGACATCGAAAAAAATTATTTTCAACTGAATCTTTCTTTCAACTTTTGAATTTAACCGCGTTTCTTTCGGTGTCTCAAGCTCGCCTTATTTAGCTATGAGAGTAGTTCGCCAACTCGCATCTGATAGTCGGGATAAATACCCGCTCGCGGCTTACGAGGCTGAAAACCATATGTATATGGATGACTATGTATGTTCGCTAGATGGCGTTGCAATAGCTGAGCAGACATATCAAGAAATGGTCGCCATGTTCAGGTCAGGCGGTTTCAACCTTGTAAAGTGGATTTCTAACAGTTCTGAACTCTTAAATAAAATTCCTTTAACTCATTTAAATCCGCAAAATATTGAATTTGACGCTGACGCTAATAATAATACTAAAATTGTAGGTATGCAGTGGAATCCTGTAGAAGACTGTTTTCAATTTAAAATAAATGGTAATTCTCTTAAATGTACGAAACGTACCGTTTTATCCGCAACCGCACGGCTGTTTGACCCCTTAGGTCTTATAGGTCCAGTTACCGCATTCATGAAAGTTTTAGTTCAGGAATGCTGGAAGCATGACCTTGATTGGGATGATCCTGTACCCGCTCCCATTGAAAATAAATTTAATCAATTTCACAAAGAACTTTCCTATCTCGAACAAATAAAATTCCCGCGACATGTAGGTATCACCTCTGGTTCTCATGTCACTCTCCTCGGGTTCGCAGACGCCAGTGAGCGCTGTTATGGTGCCGTTGTTTACTTAAGGGTTAGTTTTAACGATGAGGATAACGGATCAGTCCTCTTACTAACTTCTAAATCTCGCGTCGCTCCGCTTAAAAATACGCCCTTAGCTCGCCTCGAGCTATGTGCTGCTCTTCTCTTAGCAAACTTAATGAACTCAGTTGTAGAAGTTTTAAGTAAACGCTGTAAAATTAATAATATTTTTGCTTTTTCTGATTCAACAGTCACGCTCACCTGGATCCACTCGCCCTCGCATAGATTTCATACATTTGTCGCAAATCGCATTGTTGAAATTAATTCAAAATTACCTGCTAAACATTGGTTTCACATCGATGGAACTGAAAATCCCGCTGACGTAGTTTCTCGTCCCATAACGCCTAAACAATTAATAGATTTAACTCTTTGGTTTAACGCTCCGCATTGGTTTTCATTCCCCTTAAATCAGTGGTCAATCAAGCCATTTAAGGTCAATTTAAATAACAATAATTCAGAGTTAATGGAAACTAAAAATATCACTCTCTCAGTCAAAGTTACGCAAGAAGGTTCTCAACCTATTCAATCTTTAATTGACCGCATTTCTAAATATTCTATTTTACTACGTAGCTTGGTTTTTATATTACGTTTTTGCAAGTTACTAAACTCGCGTGGTTGTATCTCCGTTTCGGATTTGGATACCGCGGAAATATACCTTATACGTTACGTACAGAGTAGATATTTCTCTGAAGAAATTATCGCTTTAAAATCAAATAAAAATTTAAATAAAAGTCTCGCTAAACTTAACCCCTTTCTGGATTCGAATAATATTCTCAGAGTAGGTGGAAGGTTAACTCATTCTCAACTTGATTATGGTCAAAAGCACCCCATTTTAATTCCAACTAAATCACGTTTTACTCAACTCGTAATTGACTTTTATCATGTAACTAATTTACATACGGGTCCCGCTCTTTTATTATCTATAATTAGACAAAAATTCTGGATTTTATCTGCTCGTAATATTGTAAGGCAACGTGTACATAGTTGTAATAAATGTTTTAAACTTAAACCTCAAAATACTTACCCTCCTATGGGTGATCTACCCGACTTTCGCGTTTCACAAGTGAAAGCGTTTGTTAATACCGCTGTGGACTACTGTGGTCCTTTCTACATTACTCATATCCGAAAACGCGGAATTAAGAGCCACAAAGCTTACATTTGTGTGTTCGTCTGTCTAACAACTAAGGCAGTACATTTAGAGTTAGTCTCTGACCTTAGTTCAGATTTATTTCTCGCCGCTTTTAAGCGTTTTATTTCTCGTAGAGGTCCTGTTGCTATGATTTATAGTGATGGAGGCACAAACTTTATTGGCGCAAAGCGCAAATTAAACGAAATTTACGCCTTAATTCAATCCAAATCTCATATAAATTACATAGGTGAACAACTAGCTGAACATCGTGTACGATTTAAACATAGTCCGCCTTACGGTCCTCATTTTAATGGACTCAGCGAAGTTAATGTTCGTTGTGTCAAAACTCATCTTTTTAAAGTCATTGGTTCTCAAATATTAACATATGAAGAGTTTAGTACCGTACTTGTTCAAATTGAATGTCTTTTAAATAATCGACCTCTAAGTATTTTAAGCTCCGACCCGTCTGATATTAGTGCTTTAACGCCTAATCATTTTTTAAACGTAACTCCGCTTAAATTTTTACCTGCTGAACATGTCACAGACATTTCAGACAATCGCTTATCGCGTTATCAACTTCTTAATAAAATAACTCATTCCTTCTGGCATCGTTGGAGTCAGGAGTACCTCACTTCCTTGCAACAGCGGGAGAAGTGGAACAAACCGTCAAAGCCTATTGAAGTAGGTACGATTGTTGTTATCAAAGACAACAACGCTCACCCGCTTTGTTGGCCTTTAGGTGTCATAGATGCGACTTATCCTGGCAAGGATAATATAGTTAGGACTGTGAAGGTTAGAACTGCTTCCGGTTCCTACATACGCCCGGTAGTGCGGCTTTGTCCTCTACCTACACAATAATTAGTTTTTCAAACTTTTCTTAACTCTATTTTTAATTAAATTCATTGTGTTACTTAATTTAAGTTCTCATAAAGTTTCAGTTTAGAGGAAAACCTCTAGGCCGGGGGAGTTGTCTGCGCCATTCGCATTATTTTATCTATACTTATTATTATTAATAATTTTATCTAATTATCTATTCAAATCATACACGCATACTTGCAACACTATTACACTTCACCTATTAGCTCATTCGAGAAGGATCTTCCAATCAAAATCAATTCCTTCCTTACTCCCACTCTTTTCCGCTTCCGTTCAATAGAACAACCCCCGCCCTCATACACTCCAAAATCCGCTCGCTTACTGGCGACACGTATGTCTGTGCGCCCGCGCTATACCTTCAAAAAACTCAAAAAGTGACAAGTTATTGGTGCTGTGTGGTGAATCCTCAAACTCTCTCCTCTCGTGACGCTTGGTGGAAATATCGCCTGAACCGGCGTGCTGAAGGCTGTTATCGAAGGAACGCATGATTTACATCCTCCTGTAAGTCCCTTTTTCCTCCAGTAGTTGAACTACACCCTGGCAAGGATAATTTAGTGCGCGTAGTAACCCTTCGTTGCAAGGACTCCCGAGTCAAACGCCCAACTTCTAAGCTATGTATTTTGCCTGTCAACGATGAATGACTTAGTATTGAATGATGTAAGTTTATTTTTTATTTGTTGTGTTATATACAGTCCACATTTATATTTTTTCTCGGTATTTAAGTTAAGATAAGATGAGCATTGTGAACTCTGAACACCAAGGATTTTAGTAAAATGCTGAAGTTGTCCATAATTTAGTTTAGATTATTATGCCATGGTGAAAATGAGGTCAAAATGAAAATCCAAGATGGCGCCGAGGAAAATTTTTGATTTTTTGTCATGGGTTTCGTTTTCGTGGTTTTTGGGGTTGCTGATTACGAAAATGGGGTCAACATGAAAATCCAAGACGGCGCCCAAACATTTTTTCGGTTTTTCCGTCATGATTGTCGTTTTCATGGTTTTTGGGGTTGCTGGTTACGAAAATGAGGAAAAATGAAAATCCAAGACGTCACCGAGAAAAAAAATTGTTTTTCCGTCATGGATGTCGTTTTCATGGTTTTTGGGGTTCCTGGTTACGAAAATGAGATCAAAATGAAAATCAAAGATGGCGCCAAGGAAAATTTTTGATTTTCCGTCATGGGTGTCGTTTTCATGGTGTTTGGGGTTGCTGGTTACGAAACTGAAGTCGAAATGAAAATCCAAGATGGCGCCGAGGAAAATTTTTGATTTTCCGTCATGGGGTTCGTTTTCATGGTTTTTGGGGTTGCTGTTTACGAAACTGAAGTCGAAATGCAAATCCAAGATGGCACCGTGGAAAATTTTTGATTTTCCGTCATGGGTGTCGTTTTCATGGTTTTGTGGGGTTGCTGGTTACGAAAATGAGGTCAAAATAAAAATCCAAGACGTCGCTGAGAAAAGAAATTTTTTTTCCATCATGTATGTTGTTTCCATGATTTTTGGGGTTCCTGGTTACGAAAATGAGATTAAAATGAAAATCCAAGATGGCGCCGAGGAAAATTTTTGATTTTCCGTCATGGGTGTACTTTTCATGGATTTTAGGGTTGCTGTTACGAAAATGAGGTCAAACTAAAAATACAAGAAGGCGCCCAAAAAAATTTCGGTTTTTCTGTCGTGGGTGTCGTTTTCATGGTTTTGGGGGTTGCTGGTTACGAAAATGAGGTCAAATGCAAATCCAACATGGCGCCTAGAAAAAAAAACGGTTTTTCCAACGTAGGTGTCATTTTCATGGTTTTTGGTGTCGCCGATTATTTTAATTTTTTTGCTTCCTGGGTGCCATCTTGGATTTTCATTTTGACCTCATTTTCGTAATTAGCGACCTCGAAAACCACGAAAACGACATCCATAACGGAAAAACCAAAAATTTTCCTCGGCACCATCTTGGATTTGCATTTCGACTTCAGTTTCGTAACCAGCAACCACAAAAACCATAAAAACGACACCCATGACGGAAAATCAAAAATTTTTCTCGGCGCCATCTTGGATTTGCATTTTGACTTCATTTTCGTAACCAGCACCCCTATAAACCATGAAAACGACACCCATGACGGAAAATCAAAAAATTTCCTGGGCGCCATCTTGGATTTGCATTTCGACTTCATCTTTGTAACCAGCAACCCCAAAAACCATGAAAACGACACCCATGACGGAAAATCAAAAATTTTCCTCGGCGCCATCTTGGATTTTCATTTTGACCTCATTTTCGTAACCAGCAACCCCAAAAACATGAAACCGACACCCATGACGGAAAATCAAAAATTTTCCTCGGCGCCATCTTGGATTTTCATTTAGACCTCAGTTTCATAACCAGCAACCCCAAAAACCATGAAAACGACACCCATGACAGAAAATCAAAAAAAATTCTCGGCGCCTCTTGGATTTTTATTTTGACCTCATTTTCGTTATCAGTGACCACTTAAACCATGAAAACGACACCGATGACGGAAAAAACAAAAAATTTCCTGGGTGCCATCTTGGATTTTCATGTTGACCTCATTTTCGTAATCAGCGACCCCGAAAACCATAAAAATGACACCCATGATGGAAAAAACGGAAGTTTTCCTCGGCGCCATCTTGGATTTTCATTTTGATCTCATTTCGTTATCAGCGCCTCCTTAACCATGAAAATGACATCCATGACAGAAAATCCAAAAGAAAAAACCACCTTCAAGTATAAATAACAGGGGTATGTTAAATGTTTACTCTACAGAGTGAACCTCAGTGGCCATTAAGTCGCGCTGAAGTCCAGTCGCGCAAGTGTCCTTTCGCGCAAGAGTCCATTCGCGCAAGTGTCTTGGCGCGCAAATGTCCGTTGGCGCATAAGTCTAATCGCGCAAAAGTCCATTCGCGCAAGTGTCCAGGCGCGCAAAAGTCCGTTCGCGCATAAGTCCAATCGCGCAAAAGTCCATGCGCGCATTTGTCTTTTCGCGCAATCGCGCAAACGTCTCAGATCCAGAAAAAATAAGTTTGTCCTTTAAAAAGTTTGTACGGAACCTTCAGTGCGCGAGTCCAACTCGCAAACTTTTATTTATCATTTTGTAAAATGTTTATATGTATCTAAATTCTTCTAATACAAAATTAAACCATTTTTATTTTGATTGTGATAAATATACAGTAGACACACATTCCAGACTTTTATTTATATCGTACTGACTTTATAATTATGTATCATAAAATAATATCGTCTACAGGATCAAAATGGTTTAAGCGATCACTGCGCTCTATCTTCACCCGTGTGTGCGTGTATCTGCATGAACAATGCACACTAACATAGGATCGCAACGAATTTGCCTAAACTCTAGCGACTGAACTTTGTGCACGGACTCTTAAACAAGGAAAACTTCTCCAAGATATTGTGGCGTTTTACTAAATTTAAAGAATCTAATTTTCATCATCATCTGCCTAACATTTTCTCAAACTACGTTAGGGGTCGGCTTTCAGTCTGACCGGAATGCAGCTGAATACCAGTATTTTACATGGCGCGACTGCCTAACTGACCTCTACAACTCAATAACTGAATAATACGATACCTCTTCGTAAGACTTGTTGTCAGACTTTCGGGTCACTAACTACTCGTAGTGACAGTATAATCTGACTTAATTTCTATTCGCCCGATTTATAATTTCCTAAAACTATTTAGTCAGATGATATGTTAATATTTCAATGTCTCTGTCAATGTGGAGACACTTGGGGGAGGCCTATGTCCAACAGTGGAAGTCTTTCGGCTGAAATGATGATGATGATAATGTATCCGTCAAAAATAGGTAGTAAGTACTTACGAAACTCGTACCCATTATAAACGTACACTTTCACGTCCATAGCTACAATAATAGTTAATATTAAAAAGAAGCAAATGATCGTCTTCATATTTTCGACTAAAGCACACTATATAACTTGTGTGAGAAGTAAAAGTTATGTTTTAATGATACTCGTACTTACTAAGTCAACACTATGAATAAAATACAAAACAGACAGAAATAACAATATTGGTTCATTGTAGGTATAATAGTATGTACGTTCTATATTATTATTCAAATGTATTATTAGTTTCATAGTACAGTTACCTCCTACTTAAGGTAACACTACACTGAATGCTAAGCGGTAGAAGGTTGGAAAACATATTTCGTTGTTTTTCTAACCTGTCCCATTGATTTAAAGGCACAAGCTAAGCGGGATATTTAAGCATGGAGATCGGTTCCCGGGTCGGGCAATCTGTTGCTGGCTTTTCCATAACAAAATTCTCAGTAAGATCCTGGACTCGAGACTTGTGCCTGGGTACCGCTCGTTCAGCTCTATATTACATGGTGGAACTCTGGCGATCTCTCGAGGACTAGGTGTGATGTTTTTTCTGTCTGTATGTTCTCAACGTAGGAAGGCAATCCCTTGGATGCTTCAGGGTGCTGGTGCCCATTGAGTGACTTTTCGATGACAGGAACGCAACATCTGCTTATTGGAGATATATCATTGATTCACTGACAGAGTAACATAAACATAACATCACGCCTATAATCCCTGGAGGGTAAGGCAGAGGTATGCCTAATAGTACACCCATATTTCACCAGTTATGTTAAAAGTCCCATGTAATAGGGGGCGAGCCTATTAACATCAACCGGGCCCAAATCCAGACGCCGTGGTTGCTACGATGAAATTCCTGATGGAAAAACCCAATACCACTTTCCCCAACCCAGGAATCGAACCCAGGACCTGATGTTCAGTCGCGCTTGCGACCACTGGTCCAACGAGGCAGTCAAACAGAGGCAGTCGAAGTGACAGAGTACGTCCAGCTTGAACCATTACGTCTAGCAGAACGAAAGTTTACATAGAAGTACCTTTTAAACTTTTACTTTTACGTACCTTGGTCTAGACACGCGGGAGCGTGTCAAGCCAAGTTCCGGCGCGCAGCTCACAGTGTGTAATATTACACGAACCATTTGGAGCCACTTTTGAGCCCCTCATAACTCAAAAACTATTTGACCTAAACTTGTCAAATTTGGCTCGTATATTGAGACTGGCGAGATACATATGTGTTTTAAATTTTATAAACATATCTCAACGTGTTATTTAGATATTAACGTCCAAAAATCGTCATTTTTATGACTGACCTATAGATCAAAACTATAACCCAGTTCCAGGTGACCTAGAAAGTTCAAATTTGGCATGCTGATAGGTAATTAGGTGAATACAAAGGAAAAAATCAGAAACTGGTAATTTTTTATCATTTTATTATAATTATCATTGAACTTATAATTAGTGCCTGTAAATCTCTATATGTGGATTTTAAGATCTTTACGTGTATATATAACGAGTTGAATACCACCCTTATTTTTTTTTTATCCAAATCTTTCCGTTTTTGTACTTATAAATAAGAATATAGTAGATTTTCGTATTTATTACGCGCAACTAACCGTATTCTACAACCGCTAGCGCCACTTATTAATTCTATTAATTCTCAGAAACTCACTCACTACACCATGCCGCCTCCACTGATTTATTTAAAAGTGACACTAGATGGCGTTGTGCAAGTACGTCATGATCCTGAATCTCGGTGTTAAGATTCTCCATGATTGAATCACCACCGCTACTACAACATTGTTTTGAGTGTCTGATTTCTGACGTCTTGCTCTCGGTATCTGACCTCTAAGGTTACGATTTATGCTACGAAATTCATAATTGTCTTTGTTCTAAAAATACTTATAAATTTGTGGTTAAATAATTTTAATTATTACATTAAAATTCTTTTAGTAAGGCAATAGGTTCAAATTTCATTCTAAAATTAATAATAATTTTAGTTTAGTTATAATAGATAAAAAAGTAGGTATGAATATGAGTTTGAGAATGAGAACTTATTGGTAACAAATAGTTTTTCTTGAGAATTCAAGAGATAACAGGTAATTTGTTACGAAATCGTTTTAAAAAAACCGTAAATCCCGTAAAACCGTAATATCGTATAATTATCTTTTTATTGCGTGTATTGTACAATGAGTCGTACAATAGAATTACGGGTGGGTGACTCACTAGCCTTACATCGAATTGTTCCAATGCCTCCCGATGGAAACTGTCTTTTCTATTCGATTGCATATTTTCTTTGTTTGAGTATATTAATATACAACAACCAAATAGGTTGCGTGAGGCTATAGTAGATTATGTATGTCGTTACTGGGATGATTTAAGTATGTACACTAGCGCTCCAAATGGAGATCCTTACTACTCTGAAGAAGAGTATCGCGCAAGCATGCTTTGTTCGACAACGGAGCTGCTTCTGAGTTAAAGGTTGCAGTAAATTTGTCTATTATATAATATAATTTGTTTATTATTTGATCATAGTGTATCATCAGGATGGGGTTCTGCTAGGTTTGTTCGGCGAAGAGGGATATCCTACAAAGCACTTGCTCTTTACAGGAAATCTCTCTTCGGGCCATTAAGACGTAAATATAGTAGTTTAACAAAAAGCCATTTAGTATTAATTTTGCTTACCTACTACTAATTTATGTACAAAAAGTAATGATATCCCATTAAAAACATAAATGTGAAATGAGAGCCAAGTTCAATATTATGATATATGCCTTGGTTGTTGACTTCAACGACAAAAGAAGTGAAATCTAAATGGGTGCCAAGTTCAATGGTCAGTCCTGAAATTTATTTATAACAACATAAAATATCATTTTTTCTTATAACTTAGGAGAATATATTGTAGCCTAAAGTCTGACTTGGCTAGTTTTCATATACGAATTATATTATAGCCTTCGCAAGTTCAACCTGTTACTTGTCGGTTCTTATTTTATTATTCCAAAAATTTGGCTTGCTGATAGAAACTAACCATCGAACAAAATAATTCGTATATGAGAACTAGCCAAGTCAGACTTTAGGCTACAATATATTCTCCTAATTTATAAGAAAAAATGATATTTTATGTTGTTATAAATAAATTTCAGGACTGACCATTGAACTTGGCACCCATTTAGATTTCACTTCTTTTGTCGTTGAAGTCAACAACCAAGGCATATATCATAATATTGAACTTGGCTCTCATTTCACATTTATGTTTTTAATGGGTAATAATATTACAGGATAAACAACGTAATAATTTGAGTAATAATCGATATCGTGTTATTTAATACATTATTATTAAATACAACATTTAAACTGGTGTAGAATTTCATAGCAGTAATGAATGTTCATATTTAGTTACACATATTAGTTACAACCAAACACATACGTGTCTTATAATAACATAAAAAATATTAGTTTGTGAATATTTTTTGTGAATTTATAGTAAATATGAATTCTGTAATCGTTTATGTTTGTGGAATCGTTTTAGCCGTTCTGGTAGTTCACGCATCACATCGCGATGATTGTAAGTTATTTTAACCATTTCAACAGTAACTCTATAATGTCTAACCCCATTTATTTAAAAACTAAAGTAGTAGGTAGGCAGAGTAGTGTGGTAAAAAATACAAGGAGGAAGTAAAGTGCATTGCGACGCAAAGCTATATAATAATGATTTCACAAACTTGAACCAGTAAAAGTGTTTATAGTTAACTAGCTTTTATTTCCAGCTTCGCTTGCGTTAATTTAGAATTTGAAAATCAATTGGGGTTGTACTCTGCTTGTCATAATATGTATAATGAGAGGTTTTCTTTTTGAGGTACTAAAAAAAAACTTAGTTTCCAAGAACTCTATAGATGGCGTTGAACTTACTATGATAGTTGGTGCCAAAGCCAAAACGCTTGGAAAAAAAAACATTGTGTCACGTCACATACTCTCGTTGACTGACACTTTCATTTGCATAACCTTCCGAATAAAACCTAGTTTTCTCGCGCTTTGTTAAAATCAGTTTTTTTAGGTTCCGTTCCTTGCATTATCATACTAACTCCTAGCGCCATCTATCCAGCGACTAGGGAAGAGCTAAAAATAAAATCCCTCATTCAATCATGATTCGAAAGACACGTGGCGCCATCTATATTAATAAGAACGTTCTTGTTGTTTTCCTCGGAAACAGTACTTGTTTTCGGGATGAAATATACCCTATGCCCGTTTCTGAACACTTGACAACGTATATGCAAAAAAATCAGGATGACCCACTCAGTGGTTTAGGCGTGAAAAAGTAACTAACAACTTACTTTCG
Organism: Xestia xanthographa; assembly: GCA_905147715.2. Lineage (NCBI taxonomy): Eukaryota > Metazoa > Arthropoda > Insecta > Lepidoptera > Noctuidae > Xestia > Xestia xanthographa. The sequence continues at coordinate 6,269,543 of LR990667.1, read as the reverse complement.
CATTTATAATATTAGTTACGAAGTTAAGATTAGGATAGCTAGGATAGCTAGGATTAGGATGGTAAAAACTCATTATAAGAGCAAGAAGGAGCACAAACAAGTTCATGTCACTTATTTTTTGTGTTCATTTTTTTTGGTTTAGCAGACCACTGCCGTCTCGCCGATAGCCAGCACCTTCCGGTTTTCTCTTAAATAAAGGATCAGCAACTAGAAATAACTTTAATGCTTGCCAATCTATATTGCACTGATCGATAATCTTTTATTTTCAGGTACACCTCAACAAGCAGTACTGAGACCACCATTTAATTTCAGTTACTACTGCCACCAGAAGGATAAGAAATTGAATGTGATGGTAAATCTTCAGAATTTGTCTCCTGATGTGGTCTATACCCTAAACAAAACAAGGATTTATAGAACAGGTATACTAGTGGTGAATACTGAATAAAAGAAATCCTTAATCTTTCATGGGAATTGGTAACAGGACTTTGATATAGTTTAGGGTTATGAAGAATAGGATGTAAATTCATCATACCGCGTTGAAAGTGATGGACACTAAGAGGCGTTATGCCTGTATCAACTTACTGTCCGACAGTTGTTGTGGGGTTCTTGTGTATGCTTAATTCACGGATAACACTGATTGCGCGATGCAGAATTAGTTACTTAGTTAGTTCTAATCTTGTGTCATAGATGGCGCTGCTTATCGTTTTGTATTTCTGGTTTTGTCAGTACAATAGAAATGATTCTATTGTTATTCAATCAAACGAAATATAAATTGAACACACATCATAGAATCTGACGATTCAGTTAACGACAATCTATTTCTAAGGAGCATATGAGTGGGCGTCGGGGGCCACCGTAGGCGCGGGCCTGTGGACGGTGGGCTATGGGCTAGCTCGCCGTCCGTCCGTCTCATGACGACAGGCCGTGTCGACGGCGCGTTCGTGTTCCACGCGCAATTCAAAGAGAGTCAGCAAAAAGGAAGGGGTCCGTAAGAACCGATGCCTGCCGGGGTTGCGGGACTGTTCGAAAGAGATACCGTGGCCCCGGAACACAAAGGGCGATGAAGGAACATGGATGGGTTTTAATCAGTAAAAGTCTGACACTCCCTCCTGCTCCGCCCAGAGCGGGAGAAGTCAATTGATGATTTCCCATCCGAAAAAAAAAAAAAAAAAAAGCAGCATATGAGTCAATTCACACCGATATGCGACGCGACGCGATGCTGCGCGCAAATTTTAATTATAGAGCGACTCAAAATATAACTTTATTTACACGAAAAGATACACATTTCATTGCGATGCGTCTCGCAGCGGCAAATCACTTCCAGTACTATCGCTTTGCGTCTCGGTGTGAACTGACTCTATTTCGACATCTAAAAAAAATATTAAATACTTAAAATTAAACATTTTCATTCAAGGCAAAAAACAACATTCAAGGATCAATAAAGAAACAGAGGAAATAAAACAAATCAAAGACTGTAAAGGGGAAAAATGTTTCAACTTCGAGCACGAAATTAAAGAACAAGATAACACGATATCAATTCACTTGGAATTGAAGAAGAAAACAACGAGAGCCCTCCGAAGGTGTAAGAACATAACAATCTTAGAAGGGAAAGCCTTGTCCACAAAAACCTCAGTACCCGCCCAAGGATATAATCGTAAGAACATTTTAGATAGTAGTTTCATCAATTTTATTTATTAATTGGCACTAATAAATGGGAGTTATTATTTTCACTAACTTTTATTTGAATTGCAGTTTGCCCTTTTTATTATGCAAACAGAATACCAACTTAACCTGGCGGGAGTGTGGTGGGGTGTGACAATACCCCAGTGTTCATTTGTATCGATATATCATTTTATTCTTTTATGCGACGCGGACGCTTACACGGCTTCGTGTAGCTGCAGATAAGGCAGTTCGTGATGGAATAGTGACGTGATGTCAGTGTTGCGTCGGCTGTTTAGTTTGTTTGTTAATTTGTTTAGTTTGATGCGACTTTAGAATGAGCGTTATGATTCTGTAACCAAAAATTTGTACCTTAATAAATTGTTTCTCAAAATAATTAAAATATATTAATAATATCTATTTTTGATTTAAAACCATATTGATGGTACCTAAATAAATAAAGAATATAATAATTTGACGTAATTTTAGTAACAACAATAATATACTGGCATTTTTGTTTTGGGGCGTATCATACCCCGCCACATACTTGATGTAATATTTTGTCACCACACTCCCGCCGGGTTAAACCGTCCGTATACAATGTGTAATCAGGCCTTTCACGAGGCTTCGTGAAGACGGCTGTCAACCAAGCACTTTGTACTATATCAAACTAAGTAACTCTACGCAAAACTGATGGAAGGCAAAATACCTTTTTTTGGGGTATCACGGTTTACGGTAGGACTCAATGTAACGCACTTAAAACATTGTGCTGGTGGATGCTTTAATTAGCAGTCATGAAGTTATTTGAAAAAAAAAAATTGTGGGAAAGTTGGAACCTCCAATAATCTCCGTAACTAGAATGTTCCCAGGCAATGATCGGATAACTCTGTCTTCTTACACATATTATTACAGGAGAAGAGTACCTAGAAGGATATGGGGGAAGCCTTTGCCTAGCAGTGGGAAATTCAAGGTTAAAAAGATAATAATATAGGAACATATCACATCGAAAGTTCACGTAGTGTGTAACGTTAATATTGACTGCTTATTGATGTTGTTCCAGATAACGATACATGTTTACAAAGTAAACCGTGTACAATTGTGGTGGACCTTGCAAATGAATGTATAGGTAGGTGAGTCTTTTAGTATTTGACAGAATATTCGAATTCAGAAATGTATAAAATAAAAAAAACACCATACAACAATAAAATAATAATTCAAGGTTGTCTATTGATTTCAAATAAAAACAAAGACATTGAATCCCAGCCATGCATCGGGTGGAAGGGACAGCGACGCAAAAACGGTTACCATTTACCGGTTACAATTTACCGGTTACCATTTCCGGTTTGGTCCGGTTTTTTTCTGTGGAGTGATTCAGAACGATCTCCTGAATACATGGTAACTGTTTGGTCGTCGGTGTTGCTTCCACATTGTCTAACGGTGTTCCTCAAGGGTCAGTATTTGGGTCAATATTGTTTGAGAGATCCAAATTAGTGTACAGAGAGAGCACGAAAGAACTTTCTTGTTCATTTAAAAAGAATGTAATAAAAATAATTATATCTGGTAAATTGCAAAAGGAGAAATTACCATGTGTCTTCTACTATCATTAAAGATATTTTATTTTGTAGGTTCTTCTACTAAAACCTCAGAGACGCAGGCCACGACAACTACCGCAGGTACCACAAGTGAGTTTCAGAGTCACGACACAGATGTTCGAGTCAGCACGATATGGCACAGCCGGTTTTTCATTTAGATACATTATAATTATAATATCGTTTGTTTATAAAAAGGCCCCTTTTTACATTTACAATGAAATATCTTAACAATTGAATTATAGTATAGTTGCTATTTGCCTGAACTAGGTTGAACCTGTGTTTCAGGCTACAAGGTGCATTAATACGTAGCTTAAAATAAATAAATAAATATTAAGTGCAGTACTACAATATAAAAACTTACAAAAAATAAATAATAAACAGAGTGTTAGCAGTTTATTTGTAGACAACAAGTAGATATTCTGTCTGTGCGTAAGATATGGGTTGTAAGTAAGTAATTATAGATTTGTCACATCTGAAATAATTTAACTTATTTATACTTAGTTTTCTATTAAATATATTGTATAGAAATCGGCCTAAGATGAAAAGAATCTTCCCACAAAGACATATTTGGAGTTTGCATTAGAAATACAAACCATATCATTCCGACTCTTGTTGGTATTGTCAGCATTATACAAAAAAAACCGGCCAAGAGCGTGTCGGGCCACGCTCAGTTTAGGGTTCCGTAGTTTCCCGTTCGTCACAATAAGTGTTCCCACTTATGAGTTTAAAGGTGGCCATCCATTATGTAAAAATGCTTGCATATACGAATATACTACAAACTTAGTCCAGAAATTATTTTGTACAACTTTTTGTCTTTTTTGTACAAAAACTGTTGTTTCCATCAAGTTCAAAATGATTTTCCTAGAAATTCCTTATAAAGTACTACTTTTCAGATTTTTTTCATATTTTCTAAACTTATGGTTCAAAAGTTAGAGGGGGGGGACACATTGTTTTTTACTTTTGGAGCGATTATTTCCGAAATTATTGATATTATCAAAAAATGATTTTAGGAAACCCCTATTCATTTTTATATACCTTTCCAACAATATATCACACGTTAGGGTTGAAATAAAAAAAAAAAAAACAATACCCACTTTACATATAGGGGGGCTACCCTGATAAAATATTTTTTTCCAATTTTTATTTTACCACTTTGTCGGCGTGATTGATATTCATATTGGTACCAAATTTCAGCTTTCTAGTGCTAACGGTCACAGAGATTAAGTGAGGAAGGACGCACGGACAGACATGGTGAAACTAAAAGGGTTCCTAGTTGACCACGGAACCCTAAAAAGGGTGGCAGTTTGCTACCTTTAAAATTGTTCTTTAGCTCTTTCAAGAGGAAGCAAGATAATCAACTAGTTGTATCTATGCTCTACTAAATATTATGTGTTGCAGGTTCCATTTTCATTACTGATAGTGAAAAACCGTCGACAACACCAGGGCCAGTTCCCGAGACAAATTATTTCAATAAATATGCTACTACGTCAGATTCTGAAACAACTACCACCAAGATGAATGGAAATGATAATGGTCAGTATTGCCATATTTGTATTTTATTTATTTTAGCAGTTACCCTTGCTCGTTGACTTATCTGTCCCATAAAGTCGACGTTCCCCTGCAAAGTAGAGTGTGCGTAGAGAGGTTTCCCACGTAAGCTGCGCGGTTCTTTTTTTGCCATTCACACATCTGTACGATGGTGGGCCTCTTGCATGACACGCCCCACTTCCTGACCTGCCCAGCCTGCAGCTTCTAGAATTTAAATGAAGCCGAACTATGCGGGTGGCTACTTACCGCTCTGACAAAAATCTAGTTTAATTGACACGTAAAATAGAAGAAGCCTCGCATTATGACTTCTTACAACCAGCAACGCATTGGCGTTAGACGTATAGAAAGACTATCCCGCTTAAATTCTCGTAAAAAGCGAAGCTGAGAATAAATGCGTAGTTTGGCTGTGGGCTACTGCGAAGCGGCACCTCAACTCTTGGCCGCAAGTTTAGAATTATTTCGGGTCATAATATCGAACTGATCATCATGTCACGTGATGATCAGTGCGTGATCGCGGTCTAGGTGGGAACAACTCGACTGGAAGTCCTCGTGTGTTTGACTAGTAGTAATTACTCACGATTTTGTTTTTATATTTTCAGAAAAAAACGATGAACAGTCGCAGGTTTCACAAAACATGTTAATATACGTGATACCATCCGTAATAGTGCTGTGTGTTATAATAATATTAGTGATGTATTTATTATATGTCAAAAAATATCGTCATCGGAATTCAGATCAAGTAGACACCATAGAATTGAATACTTACGTAAGTGTGATCCCATACCATAGCATACATAACATTAGCGATAACATTAAAAGTTATTACTTTTAATGTGAATACGACTTTCAAACAAGTTTTCCATGGTATTCCATAGAAAACTTGTTTGAAAGTCGTATTTCATCGGCACCCGGAACCACTTGTTAACAGTTTGAATATGTATGTCTCCAGGCCACCACAAACGACGTTGTATATGCGGATCTCAGCTTGGTGCAAGGAGACAGGCAACCACCCAGACGTGAGGACGACTCGACTTATGCTCAAATAATTGGGGTGATAAGACCTATTCATGGAAATGTAAGTTTTTCGTTTGAATGTAGATCTACGCGAAACACAACGGCTTTTTAATTGTTTCTTTAATTACGGCATGCAAGTGGTTAATGATAAACATTTATTTCCCTTGAGAGATATTTCTTGACGTCATGTAAAGCCAAGTCAGAGGCCCATGGACGGCATAAAAACTCTCGATACCAGGTTCGGCACTAACCATTTCAAGAACAGATAAATAAGAAGACTTCTCTTGATTTCAAAACTAATGAGTATCCTCCTGGCATACGAAATACCGCCGTAGCTCTCATTGGCTACGCCGTAGCTGACACTGCTATGCCGTAGCACAGGTGGGCTACGGCGTAGCTCGCACCATTTTACGCGCTACTCGTGTTACCTTGGTTTGGATAGCAAACCCTTTAGGAACAGAGGCACGAGGGGCCTGTAATGCACACTATCATTATCTGTGTACTGTCGGAACGAAGTAACTGTTAAGCTCTAGGCAAACTAAAGGTAATCCCGCCCTGGCTTTCGTAGTTGCAGTCCAGGAATGATATGATTTACTCTCTGGTCCTCATACCTCAATACTGCTGACCCCGAACTTGACCATGTAGCCTTCGTGCAGCTGCTTGTTAGCACGAGATCGTAAATGTACTGGCTCCCAGCCCACTTTTAATGTGGACCATTAAAAAAAATTGCTGAAGGCATAACAGAAATACAAGATTATTAAAGATAAATTGTTTGTTTTCCAGGCCACCTCAAATGAAGTTGTATACGCGGATCTCAGCTTGCTACATGGAGACACACAACCACAAAAATGTAATGAAGAGTCGCCATATGCCGAGATAATTGGGGGGGTAAATTGTCACTGAAATGTAAAAAATAAACACGCTTTGCTGGGATTGGATGGTATAGAACACCGTCAGTCGCCAGTAGTCAGTTGCTAAGTCAGATAGCCGCGCCTGGTCAGACTGCAAGCCGAACACAACATTGTTCAGACAAGTTTATGACGAATAAGTTATAATCTGACGACATTTTGTATTCGGAGCTCTGTGAGAGAGTGAAGGAAGGAAGCTGGACTTATGTGCGGAAATTAAAACATAAGTTTGAACTGTTATTAAGTTTTTATTATAATTCAATTATTTATTCGAGTAACATAGTAGACACTCAAAGTGGTAGTAACAATTTCACTTATAACTATTTTAGTAAACTAAATTATATAAAAATCATGAAATTAACCTAAAATTAAAAAGGGGCACATCGTTACTATGCTGCAGGTCCAGCAGAAAATTGCAGCACCGGTTAACGATCACGCAGTCCAGTCGGCCAGAGATCATTTTTAGGATGCTGTTGGCGCTGCCCCGCACCCTGCGTACTCCTATGCAATACTGTATGAAAGCAATCCACGCGGGCTTCTGCAAACATCCCTGAAGCACTACAGAAGCGCGGCAACCCCATCAGCACCCTAAATGCGTTGTTATACTGAAGTGACCTTTTAATAAATTGATATTTAGTGAACATATTATTATTTGTGTTCATATTGTTTAGTGCTGGGTTGTGGAGGTCAGATAGGCAGTCGCTCCATGTAAAATACTGGTATTCAGCTGCATCCGGTAAAACTGGAAGCCGACCCCAATAAAGTTGGGAAAAGGCTAGGCAGATGATGATGTATATATTATTTAGTAGGTATTATTTCTTAAAATTTTGGCTTATTATTATGTGTAATAGAAGCGGTAACAATAGAAAAACTAACATAATATAACACCGCGCCTATAATCTCCGCAGGGCTAGGTACCTAATAGTACATATATCTCACTAGTTTTGTTTAAGTTCCAAGTAATAGAGGGCGAGTCTATCAACCGGGCACCGATCCAGACTCCGTGGCTGCTTACTGATAGAAAACCCTAACAACACTTTGTCTGAGCTGGGAATCAAAGCGACGCCTCATGCTGAGCAGTCGCGCTCGCGTCCACGAGGCAGTTAATATATTTATTGAATTAACTATTATTACGAAAATGTAACCACTAATTTCTATATAAATATCTTCCATCAAACCTACTCTATGCAATAACATTATCCCAACTAGTCCTTACTTAATATTATAAATGTCTATACTTGCGTTGTCAGGTGTAAAGGTGGCCTACCATGACGTCTTAGAGCAAAATTGTTTTATTCTTATACCAGTGTGGGAAAGAGATGGCGCTAGACGCCATGCATAGCGCTGTCACTTTCCCTCACTAGAATTACAGAAAAACAATCCTGCTTTAAGACGTAATGGTAACCCCACAGAAACGAACATGGGCCCCTTTCAACCCGAAAAAAGTACTGTTCCTGAGGAAAGCAACAGTAACGTTCTTACGACAATAGATGGCGCCACGTGTCTTTCGACAACCCAAATTGATTGTCGAATTCTAAATTAACGCGAGCGAAGCCACCGGCTAAAGCTAGTAATTAAAATAAATTAAAGCTAAACTTAAAAACTTTTATAAACCACTTTTTTATATAGCGAGAGTATTTACAGCATTCTTTTACAAATAATATAAAAATTAGAGCTGTGTTACGTGCTGGTATATATTACATTATACAATATGTTGTACAACCCTGTCCGATCCGAAAGGGGCCTAAAGGTATACCAAATTACCAATACCAAATAAAATAAGAAACAAAATATTCATTAAGATAAAACTACTTAGTTTGATGTACAGAATACTTAGTTTTGACTGCTTCGTGAAGGTCTGTTAACACCTTGATTATAAAAAAAAAACCGGCCAAGTGCGAGTCGGACTCGCGCACGAAGGGTTCCGTACCATTATCTATACATTAGACAAAACGGCAAAAAAATCACGTTTGTTGTATGGGAGCCCCCCTTAAATATTAATTTTATTCTGTTTTAGTATTTGTTCTTATAGCGGCAACAGAAATACATCATCTGTGAAAATTTCAACTGTCTAGCTGTCACGGTTCATGAGATACAGCCTGGTGACAGACAGACGGACAGACGGACAGACAGACGGACAGACAGCAAAATCTTAGTAATAGGGTTCCGTTTTTACCCTTTGGGTACGGAACCCTAAAAACGATCCGTAGTAAAAATAAATAAAAGATGGTGTCAGAATATTACTTCGCTTCGCTGTCTGGTAACACCAAACTGTGGGTGGCATTGCCTCGTTGGGTGTCAATGCTTACTATAGGTCAAATCATCTTACTAAATAAGAAATTCGGTAAACAAAGCAATCTTGATTCCGTCACTGTAAATTTTATCCACGTCCACCTCCAGCAGCTGGGGGATCGATCTCCTCATCTAAGGTAGGATTGACTTCCTCATAAATAGGCGGATCGATCTCCTCATACACGTGGCCATCTATTTCTTCGATCTCCCTCTCACACTCTCTGCGAAATAGGAGGTTCGAATAGAACGGCTGGAAATTGTCCTGAAAAGTGCGAGTTTATGAATATTGAACAATGTCTTGCTGGCTAAGGAGTTACTCTGTATAGGTAATTTTGCAAACACATATTTATCAATTATTTGGCTTGTTTTGATGGCGTATTCTGGAGATCCAATTGGCACACACTCTTCGCAGTAAGTAAATCAGGCTGTATTTGTTGGCCTTCAAGTGCTCAATTATTCCTGATTTATCGGCGGAGACATGCAACTTTACGAACAACAATAAAAATAATCTAGTGGCGTCAAATCGCACGAACGAGGTGAACAGGTCCATTTCATGAAATTGATCATTTCAAATTCATAAAATGATGACGGTCAGAACGTAACAGTCAACGGTGAGCAGTGCACAGACATGATTAGGTATTATACTTTCATTCCTCAATTGGAATGATCCAGACATGTGGTTTCAACACAACAAAGATGGTGCCACATGCCAAACAGGGTGCGATATAATTCAAAGAATCCAGCCGAGGTGACACGCACGAAATCATACTCAGAATGAAAGAGTGAATATCATGATTGAGAACATAGATAAATATGTTGCACTGAGAATGAATGAATATCATCAAATTATCAGTGAAATAAAACACATGTATTATTAAAAACATGCCTCTGTGTTTTATTCCAACTCTATGTTTACGACTTTTAAAAACACGCCCTTTGTATCATCCTTAACGAAGCCAACGCGCCTTTATCCCGGCATCGTGATCTTGATGTATATCATATAATAACTTATCTATACTTACTACTACGCTTAGTATTATGTGGCTCAAACCAAGGATAGAAGTGACAATAGTATTCCGGTGCGTTCTTTTTACAACTAATAGTTTCATCTCTTTTAATATAATGTGACTATAATAAACACTTACTTGGTTCGTCTGTAACCTGAGTGTGCTTTGAGCACTGTGCTGCATCCAGCAACGTTTCCAACTTGCAATAATAACAAGTACGACAAACGTGATGCCAGATAAGGACGAAACTATAATAACAATGACGTTGGAAGTGCTTGAAGTGCTTACATCTGATTTATCTGAAACCACACAGATTGTCATTTAATATCAGATGTTGAAAACTGTTATATCAATTCATAGGTTCAAAACTGTTGCAAGATAAACATGAGCTTGTGATCGTCTAGTGCTAACCACGGAGCTTCTAATAATCGCTCGCGAGGCATCGCCGTCATCACCTCGCTTCACCAACGGCTTGCTGAGCGCTGCACATTCTGAGCGCAAGTTGACATAACTTGCGTTTTCTCCTGACATCACCTTGCTAACATCATTTTGTCTCTTATGACTGCTTTCTGCTTGCATTTAATGTGATTGTAAGATTGTGTGGTAGACAGAATCTATATGAGAATATAGATACTTACTCGTAACATTTGCAGCACTGCTGACAGTGGTCGTTTCCATGTCTTCGTGTGGCGATGTAGAAACATTGGACATAGTCGTAACATTATCACTAACAACACCTGCAATGCAGACAATAATATTAAAGTAGAACATTTCAGAGTTTCGATCAAATATGTAAACAAATCAGACGAAGCTGATTTCTTCAGATTTTTTCTAGTGATACAACAAAAAATATCCTTGTTCAAAACTGACGCGATAAGCATTAATACTAAAATACACAGTTGACTAAAACGTGTGTTGTAGTATGTTTTTCTTGAAAAATGGGCGAATGATTCCTGATAATGTTTTCCGGTATCTTTTATGGATTCAAATCTCCCCTACTGTCCTAGTTACAATAACCCTATGTATCCTTGAATATTTTAGATTTCTGAATCATCTTAAGACTTACCTGAGCATACGTTTCTCATATCCACCTCCATATAGCAAGGTGAAGTGGATTTTAAACAAGCGTCGTTATCTGTAAGAACAACAAAAGCAGTCATGATGGGCACAGCTTCCTACATTCAAGTCATATGTGTGCCCGTACAGTAACAGGTCACCTCTGTGTATGTTCTATATTAACTACAATGAACTTTCAGATGATAACTCTAATGTAACACAGTTGTCATTGAGACTAGCGGTTGGTTGTTTTTGGAAAAGTATAAAACAAATAAATAAATAGACTCTAGATAATGAGCTGCAGTATTCAGTACACTGTGAGTACACTCGCCCTAATGTCTAAGGATCCGTCCTACAGCATGGGTGAGGGCTACATTCGGAGCACTTAACTTGTTTGCGTGGCGGGGGCGAAGTGCACTTCGGGTGTTAAAGGAAACTTGCTATAGTAGCGGGGAATTGAAGCGAGAACCACGAATGTAACGGATATAGTTCATAACTGCAGCGGCCAGCAACAGAGGCATTGATAGACAAACGTGTAAATGTCGACCGAGGCGAAGCCGAGGCATACATGCGTAAGTCCGTCAATGCCTGGTTGTGGCCAAGGTTTGTGTAGTACTTTTCTCAAATAATGCGAGGAAATTAATACAATTACTTTTCAAAATCACAAACAACAACATTTTTTCTCGCGTTGAAGAGTTCATTTGTTTTTTGACGAAAATTAAATATGTTTCCTTACTTAGAAGCAAGGAAGGAGACATATATCTTTATATTAACTCTGGTTTGTCGGTGAATTATAATATAAAATTATCTTACAGTTAAATTCTGGGCCATCTCTCCCGTTACTGTCCACAGCACTGCCATCGAATAAGTTAATGTTCACACACCAGTCTATATTAGTAGATACTGTCACGTATAACCATGTCCATGTTTTATTCAATAATTGTTGGGGGACTGAATAATTATAATTTCTTCCTGCAGAGAGGGAAAGAGAGAAAAAGTAAAGTTTATTTTACATTTTAAACAAACTATTAGACTCCGAAGGTTGGTTAAAAAAATAAAATAAACTTTATTGTGATAGTAATCAATGTATTTGTGATTTCACTTTTAACAAAAATGACATGTCAAGCAAAGAATTAAGAATAAACTTCTCCGAACCGAGTTTCTTAAGATAGAGTTATTAATATGAATTCACTAGTCACCTAAGCTGTTATCTAGCGTTCCTGAAGATACGAGGTTTATATGTTTTAGCGATGATACCGTATGGGAATTTTCATCACCATCTTCCTTCATATTTATCGTGTAGCTCATAGCAGGTGACAAATTTATGAAATTTACCACCGCATTCAAATAATCCCCCTTGTTGTAACCGAAATGATATTGTGGTCTCAGTACATCTGCTTGAGGTGTATCTGAAAACACAGAAAATAATAATTATTTTTATTGTACTTGACGCTTTACCCTACTATGGATGTGTGTGTGTGTGTCGTCCATGTTCACCAATTATGTAAGGATTTCTTCAGTTTCGCCATATGACTTACTAGCTGTTGCCCGCGGCTTCGCCCGCGTGAAGTTCGGTAACTGTCCCACTGGATCATACTAAAAGGCTAAATAGTGTCCTACATGTTAATCCAGGTTATAAACTTTGATTATTAATGTCTAGATGGAGCGTCAAGTGCGCATTCAACCCCTAATAAGAATTTAATCTCATCAACTATTTAGGTATTAATCTAGCAACCATTATACCTAATATAATATCAACAACAAAACAAAATTCTACATATCAATAGCACACTGTGTGAGACTGCACCAGCAGACTCACGATGTCCGCGATTACGCGGAGCCCTAATCAAAATAATACTTGTCCGATCGACAAGGGGAAAACAACTTGGTACACTTACCCATCACGTTGGACTGATGTGTGGCGTAGTCCCGTCGTATCCGGGTGGGGTGTAAGTGTAAATGTGTTTTGTGTTGTGCATGTGAAGTTAAGTCAGATTCGACGGTGTTCCAAAGGACGCCCACAGCGCGTACCGTCGACTGCCTGGTCAAACCTTCCAAGATCACACACGTGGCACTTTCCAGTCATGTCCAACTAAATCTTATCCCGGTTAGCCAACCCAAGAGGGGATTTACCATAGTTCAGCACTAAGTTTAGGAAGTCACCGGCGTCCAAACGACACAAAAGCCGGCTACTTAACCAACAAATTATTCGCGGTCACGACCCAAGATGGCGAAATGTCTTAATTTTCACTCAATTATCAACAAAATATCAAAAACCGATCAAGATTGTATCGGATTAACATTAACTCAAAGTTTTAAACAATAATTGCCCGACGGAAGCGAGTATCCTCCAAACCAAGATGGCACTGACAACTGAAACGTCATCTGTCAAACGTCAAAAAAAATGCGTTCGGAAACTTCTGGGGTGAAATATCTACGACGGGCCGTCCCGTCCGCTAATCAATTGGCAGTCTTGACAAGGTTGCGACCGCTCTCTTCATAACCGATCCATCCACCAAAACCTCAGCAAAACGAGGTACCCCGTCGGTGCCAGCCACCAAATTGAGAATGCGCCCCCTGCGCCAATACAGAGGCTTAAGGTTGGTATCCTTAATAAGGACGAGGTCTCCTATCTTGGGCGGATGAGTTTTATCAGTCCACTTGACGCGCTGCTGGAGGATGTGCAGATACTCTAAGCTCCAACGCTTCCAAAAGCTCTGAGTGAGCTGTTGCACCAACTGAATCCGCGATAGCCGATTTTGGCTCACATCAACAAAAGGGTACTCAGGCAGAGCGACAAGTGGCTGTCCAATCAAGAAATGGCCCGGGGTTAGAGCCTCCAAATCGTTCGGGTCCGAAGAGAGCGGGCACAATGGACGCAAATTTAGTACCGCTTCAATGCGACAAAATACCGTAGCTAATTCCTCAAAGGTGAGAACGGTGTCTCCCAACAATCTCCGCCAGAGTCCCTTTACTGCTTTCACCGCGGCCTCAAAAATACCCCCCCAATGGGGGCAGGCTGGCGGGTCAAACAACCAAGTGACCCCTCGACGGGCCAATTTGTTACCAATGTCAACCTGGCTCTCATTAAGAAAGTCATACACTTCTTTCAAATAGTTACTTGTACCCTTGTAGTTGGTACCGCAATCAGACTTGATCAGAGAAGGTAACCCACGGCGAGACGTAAATCTATCCAAAGTTGCCACAAAGGCCTCCGTCGAGAGGGAGGATACCAGCTCCAAGTGCACTGCCTTAGTTGACAGGCAGACAAATACGCACAAATAAGCCTTGAAAATTTTACTATTGCGAAGGGTAGACGTTTTTATCGAAAAGGGACCAGCAAAGTCCGTTCCTACGCCTGCAAAGGGCCTCGCCTCATTGACACGATCAGCAGGAAAGTCTCCCATCTGGGGCTGCATCGTTGGGGCCTTAGTCCGATAGCACGGTATGCAACGGAAGACGATGCTACGAATGGTACGACGAGCCGACAAAATCCAAAACTCTCGCTGCAGAATGGCCAACAGCGCATTGCAACCGGCGTGCGAGTTCTTAATGTGACGATCAGTCACCAACAATTTAATAAAATACCCCATAAGGAAGGCTAGAGTGCCTCAACCGTCCTCCAACACGCAAAAGACCCGTTTCATCCAAAAAGGGGTTCAACTTACTAACGGCTCCCGACAACTTAACTCTACCGGACTTCAAGGTCTCGATCTCCTTCTCAAAGTGTACGGCCTGCACAGAGCGAACCCACAGGAGGAGTGACTCCTGTCGCTCTTGAGGAGAGAGAACCGGTGACAGGCGCTTGTCCCCTGGAACGTAACGTTGTAACGTTACGTTCCAGGTAACCTGTAACGTTCAACAATTTGTCGAGGGAGCTGTATCGATTCAACAAAATATCAGGATCAAACGGAGGGTCCTTCGTCCTAACAGCGAGCACCTTAAGCCCGGGCAAAGGATCCGACATCAAAACTGGCGTTCGAGGCCAATCATCCTCAGGGCGAGTCAGCCAATCCGGTCCCCACCAAAGGGGGTGCACAATCAGGCGAGGGGCCATGCACCCACGTGAGGCTACGTCGCCGGGGTTCAAGTCTCCAGGCACGTGCCTCCAAATCAAAGGCGTTTCGGAATTTTGTATCTATGACACTCGGTTCGCAACAAAGACCTCCAAGGAGTGGACGGACGTCTTCAACCAACACAAAACAATTTGACTGTCCGTCCAGGCGTAAGAATTCCGAATGTTCACAGATCCACCTAAAGTTTGAGCAACGTGATTCAAGAGACGCACAAGAAGCGCTGCCCCTGACAACTCTAGCTTAGGGATGGTCAATGCCGTCCGGAGGGGGGCCACCTTGCTCTTGGCCATGATCAGTGACAACTTCACCTGGCCTGTCGCGCTGACGGTGCGCAGATAAACAACAGCTGCATAACCGTGCGAAGATGCGTCACAAAACCCATGAAGGGTAGCAGTATAGTTCCCAGGGGGGAGGATAGCGCGTGGTAACGCGACCTCGTTGACCGCAGGAAGTGCGGATACAAATTGGAGCCAATCTTCCAAAAGGGTTTCCCGAAGTGGCTCATCCCAACCAAGTTCCGCGGTCCAAAGGCGCTGGAGAAAACATTTCGCCCAAAACAATACCGGGCATATCCAACCATTCGGGTCAAAGGTTCTCGCGACAGTAGACAATAGCAGTCGTTTAGTCCAAGTGTGTGGTGACTCCAAATCGACATCATACGTAAAGGTGTCTTGGACTGGTCGGTACTGAACGCCGAGAACGGCCAACATAGCAGGGTTGTCAGCATTTTCAAACAAATGAGGATCCTGCTTATGATCCTCTTCCACATCTTCCAACAGTGCTGGCGAGTTGGACACCCACTTACGCAACTCATAGCCAGCGGAATCCAAAATTTGAACCAACTCGTCACGCAACAGGATAGCTTCCTCAACCGTGGAAGCCCCAGTGCAGACGTCATCAACATACAAGTCCGTTTTCAAGTTGGCGGACGCCCGAGGGAACTTCAAGCGTTCTCGGTCCGCGAGCTCCCAAAGCGAACGAATAGCAACAAAAGGGCTCGATCGAAGGCCGTACGTATTCGTGTTGAGCTCATAAACAACCATGGTGTCCCGGGGATTCTCTCGCCACAGGATCAACTGATATCGTTTGTCATCCCGGTGAATAACCGTTTGCCGGAACATCATTTTGATGTCAGCCACAAATACTACTTGATGACGACGAAAAGACGTGATGACATCACAAAGGTCCCTCAACAATTTGGGGCCGGAGTGCAAGCAATCATTCAAAGAGACACCAGAGGAAGTCCGCGCAGACCCATCAAACACTGTGCGCAGTTTACCGGTGGATGCCTTGAGGACCGCGTGATGCGGCAGAAAGTAATGCTCAACTGAGCGCCAATCCAAATTTGACACCGACATGTGTCCCAAGTCTGCGTACTCACGCATGAAATCTAAATATTTCTGCCGCAGCACCGGATCCCTGGCCATACGGCGCTCCATCGCCAACAATCTCTTCTCGGCCTTAGGTCTGGACTCGCCGAGAGGTGGTCGAACTGCAACAAAAGGCAACCGTGTTACGAGCCGACCGGAACGGAGTCGACCTGTGTTGTTCTGATAGAACAACTCGCACTCCTCATGTTCCGGGTTCAAGCGGGCCACTTGCGGTGGCTCCTCAACCTCCCAAAACCTCTGAACAGCGTCAGAGAGAGCGGAGCCACACGCCAACGCAAAATCAGGCTCAGGTGGAGGGGCAGCCTTCAACACTGGGCCCATCACCGCAAAGCCAAAGATGGTCGAGACAGCCACCAAACCGTTCGGCTGCAAGACTTTCATATTACCCAACAATATTCTCCCTAGTACATCGGAACCCAATATCAAATGAGTTGTATTAGGGGAATCAAACCGGCGGTCAGCCAAATCCAGGCCTGACGTCAACCGGACAATATCAGGTGACAGCTGACGTTGGGGATGACAGCCCAAAATACTCGTCAGAACAATAGCCGAAGGAAAAAACTTAGGGTCCAAACAACTCACAGGAGTGAGCCCAAATAAGGTTTGTCCCTCAACAGTCGGGATAGGTGTTTCGCCTATTCCATTAATCGTGCCTGAAAAGGCACGGACATCCAGGCTCACCCGACCCGCTAACCAAGACGACAAAAGGCAACCCTGGGCTCCCGTGTCCAAAATGGCACGGACCACAACAGAGTCCCCCGAGGGTCCCCAGACCCTGACCGATGCCGTTGGCAACAAAACCGTGTCGATCTGGGGAGGTACGTTAGCGGGACAGGCGCCAATTTCCTAGCAATGCCTGGGCGGCGACCGATCGCCGCATCCAGGCTGGGGTCTATCCCGATGAGGATAGTAATCAAACTCCTCGTCCGCGCGATGTCCCGAGCCGCGCGCCATCGCTGGAGGGGCATATCCCACTTGACGCCTGAGTGGCGGGGGGCGCGTCTCCAAACGGGGACGTTCCGCCAACGGAGGGGAGGGAAGGCGGTGCTGGTCTGGCCAATGTCGCCTACCAGCAGCAGCATAATCGCCTTCACGAGGGGAGGTCAATCGGCGGTCGCGCGGCTCCCGATCAACTGGCGCGGGGGGTGGAGTACGGCGGTCAAAGTTGCAGGCCCCTCCTCGATTCTGAACCGGCGAGCGAGGAGCCCGGTGCTCATCTCCATTATACCCCCCCATGCGCGAACCCCCATCAGAGGCTGGTCTGTCAGAGCGGTTCGCGTTGGCGCACAAAACTTCAAGATGTGAACCCCTACAAATTGAACAAGGGCGGGGGTTGGGGCAATCCCGATGAAAATGATTCCCCAAACAAGAAAAGCACAGACGGCGTGCATTGGCAACTCGGCGGCGGGCACTCACGTGCAACTCCAAGAAGGCCGCGCAAGTGACTACGGGACATGCCCGTGGCCTTACAATAGCCGCAAGCAGGATTACTCTGGGTGCCACCAAAATGGGGGGCAGGGCGGCTATCACCAGGCCCGACAGTCCTAGTCCGTCCCTGGGCCCTCGGCCGAGAGGGCGGTTGGCTTGATCCCGTGGCACCACGAGCGTTGTCGAGGAAATGACACTCATCCTCCAAAAATTTGACGAGGTCTTCAAAAGGGGGAAGATGGGTGGCACTATCCCCACCATACTTCTGCTCAAAACGGGACCTCAAGTCTGACGGAAGCCGCTGCAACACTATGTGCACCAAAAGATAGGACCAATACTCCACCGGCAACTCCAATCGTTTTAAGGCGTTGGTTGCTGCCAGCAATGGATTCAACAGGTCAGCACGCAACGCTGACATTCTGGTGATGGCTGGCAACCCCAAGATCTGGTCAATATGGACATCAGCCAGGCAACGTTTGTTCTGGTATCGTCGGGATAGAAGTTCCAGAGCGGTGGGATAGGCCGAGTCGGTCACCGGCAAGTGCTGCACCAAGGCTCGAGCCTCACTTCCTAGGGCTGACAACAAATAAGCCAACTTCTGGGCCGGTCGGAGGTCAGAGCGCGAATCAACCAAACTTTCAAACAGGTTCCTGAAGCTTAACCAATGGTCCAAGTGACCGTCAAAATGTGGCAGCTCCAGGGTAGGCAGTCTACCCAAAAGTCCAGGGGCTGCAACAACAGAGGTCTCTGTTTTGACCTGGGCAGGGTCCCGACTCTTCAAAATTTCCCTGGCGCGCATACTTATTATGTCACCCAGGTTCAACATCTGGTCATAATCCGCAACAACCTTATCACGGGCTGCTTGACCCAATGCTTCCAGGTCCAAGTCCAAAATCAATTCATTGAAGCGAGCAAACAAAGTGTCAACCGCACTCAATCTCGCATTCAACTGCTCATACCGGGCAAGCGTGGTCTCTTCCAGGTCTAGACGCTCAGCGGTTGCAGCAGCAGAGGCAAACTATCTTAGCTGTGAGGTCAATCCACCAATGGCTTGGTTTACAGCTTTCAAAGAAGCCATTGGGACAAATATCGAATTAAACAAATTAAATTCAATTAAATAATCAACAGGAATAATTTTCCCGGACCCAACTACAATTTAAACCAAATAATAAAACTTAGTTTGAATTATTACAAGTTCAAATCCGACCCTGTACAAGCAATACCATGTTTATACAACAACAAATTAAAGTACATGCTACAAGGGACACTACATATCATAACATACTATGTCAAACAATCAATGTTAACTATGTTTAATTTGAGTCACGCTGACAGGCAACAAATCAGACTTCTCAATACTTTAACTCGACAATAAGTGGTGAATTTAACAATTAAACCACGCTCTGCTACCAGATGTGTGAGACTGCACCAGCAGACTCACGATGTCCGCGATTACGCGGAGCCCTAATCAAAATAATACTTGTCCAATCGACAAGGGGAAAACAAATATTAGGTACACTTACCCATCACGTTGGACCTGATGTGTGGCGTAGTCCCAGGTCACGTCGTATCTGGGTGGGGTGTAAGTGTAAATGTGTTTTGTGTTGTGCATGTGAAGTTAAGTCAGATTCGACGGTATTCCAAAGGACGCCCACAGCGCGTACCGTCGACTGCCTGGTCAAACCTTCCAAGATCACACACGTGGCACTTTCCAGTCAATGTCCAACTGAATCTTATCCCGGTTAGCCAACCCAAGAGGGGATTTACAATAGTTCAGCACTAAGTTTAGGAAGTCACCGGCGTCCAAACGACACAAAAGCCGGCTACTTAACCAACAAATTATTCGCGGTCACGACCCAAGATGGCGAAATGTCTTAATTTTCACTCAATTATCAACAAAATATCAAAAACCGATCAAGATTGTATCGGATTAACATTAACTCAAAGTTTTAAACAATAATTGCCCGACAACAGCGTGCACCAAAAAAAAGACAACGGAAGCGAGTTTCTTCCAAACCAAGATCGCACTGACAACTGAAACGTCATCTGTCAAACGTCAAAAAAACTGCGTTCGGAAACTTCTGAGATGAAACACACACACTACATCACAACACCCTACACCTACTATTATTTAATTCAGTTCATTTCATAATTTTTATTCATAATTATATAATTATTAATTCTAATAGAAGTTCATAATTGTGATATTTATTACAGTGAGAATTGTTAATTGAATTGATTTACAAATAATATTATTAAAACTGGCAAATGTATTAGGTAGGTATGTGTGGTAGGTAGGGAATGCAATCCGGACTATCCGTAATCCGAAAAATCCGGATATATAAAATCGAATCCGGATTTTATGAATTATAAGAAATTGTAATTTAGGGGCTAAATTATCGCGCGAATATTCGTGTCGCCTCTGGAGAAGAAGTCTATTTGTCTTTATTTTTGATCTCCAGTTTCTTTTAATTTATACCTATTAATTACTTTATTAACGTTACTCCGCACGCCAGTCACAGACTGATTATTTTAATATTAAGAATATTAGGTCTATAACATTAGAGGCCCGTAAATTGTTGACGGCATATCAATGCATCACAAATGAATAAATGACATATGACTCAACAGTTATCACCCACTTCTTTGGTTATGAGACTGTATATTCCGCGGAAGTGGTGTCGAGGCTTTTTAAACGCTAGGACTCTCCTAATTCGCGAGATATGCAGTCTCAGCGAATATTTCCTAGAAACCGACATGGGGATGCATGGAGATGTGGTCGTGATGGACAAGGGCCTCACCCCGCTTTCTTTGGCTAAAGAGAACTGGTGCAAATTTGTAGTGCAGGGAAGTATGGCAGAGTAAAGAGCTTCAGGGACGCTCTTTCCGGGCCCTGCATGGGCGTGATGTAAGCCCATCAGTGATATTGAAAGTGTGAAAACTACATTTATTTATTCAATTAGGAATATAAAACAATACATAATGAAACATAGACCAACATTTCATGGTTGGAATTGTACCTATTACATCTTGGTATGTAATGTTCATGTTTACTTCCAATTTCGACCTTATTATGACGACGGATAAGTCCACCGGTCAGGCTCTCTCACAGTCCTGCCAAAACGAGTAGTGTATATAAGTTAGGTGTCTGCGAGTGTGAACTAGACGGAGAGTCTTCGCGGCGGCGGCGTTCCGGTACGGTGACATCATCATAGTTTAGTAATGGCCGCGAGCGATCAGCTGTTGGGGAATACGCTGTGTCTACTATCAAATGCCTACGATTACGTATTATACTTCCACCACGATCGAGATCAATACTATATGATCTTATTCCAACAAAAGCTGCAACAACTCCGCTTATCCATTTCCTAATTACTCTGACATTTATTCTTTGACTTACTTTTAGAGGAATCATATCTTTTGCGCCTTTGTTGTAATACCGAGCCTGTTTACTCTGTCTATTATCTAACTCACACCTAACGTTTGTTTGTACTTTTGGTTTTAGGAGTTTTGGCGAGCATGGTACCAAACTTCTTAATTTTCTACTGTAAAGTAATTCTGCTGGCGATGCTAATGTGCTACCTAAAGGTGTGTTCAAATACCCCAACAAACCTAGCCTATAATCTGAGTTATCGAACATAGTCTTTTTCATGATATTTTTTACTATTTGAACTGACCTCTCTGCCTGTCCGTTCGATTGTGCATATCGACGTGATGACGTAATACGATTGAATTTCCAGTCTTCTGAAAATATTTTGAATTGGCTAGAATTGTATTCTGAATTTCTGATCCGTTATCTGACACAACAATGTTGGGAATTCCTTGCCTGGAGAATATTTTCTTCAATTTTGAACGTAACTTCATTTGATGTCAATGATTTTAATTTTACACATTCTATAAATTTGCTATAGTAATCAACCACCAATAAAAATAAGCTGTTATTGAAATGAAACGTATCTGTGGCTACTTTACACCACGGTCTATTTGGAATGTCAGGAGAAATCAAGGTCTCCTTCCTATTTTCATTTTTATGTGTAACACACGCTTGACACTTGCTGATATAATCTTCTAACTGACTGTTTATGTTTGGCCAAACATTGTCTCACGCATACGTAACTTACACTTTTCCAATCCTAAATTACCTAAGTGAATGTTTTTTAACATTTCAGACCTCGTACTTTTCGGTATCACTATGCAATTACCTTTTCAAACCAAATTATGCAACACTGACAGATCATGACGGTAGATCCAATACGGTTTTAACTCATCATTAAGTTGCTGTTTGTGTTCTGGCCAACCCTGCTGCAACAGCAAAGATACTATTTTTATATTCTATGCTATTTTCTGAGCTGGTAACGGCTAGTGTTAATTTTATTAAACTTAATTCCCGACAGCTGTCGCGGCCCAATATTGGAGGAGAAGTTACATCAGCTATTAAGAAGTCAATAATGTAATCCAACTCTTTATATTTTACTTTTAAATTACAACTACCAACTATACTGTGATGTCACTGCCCGAATACCCTCGAAGTTTGATATTGGTCGGAATAAGATAGTCTTTAGGTATTTTAACGTTTCTAAATAATTATAGGGTAAAACATTGCACCAGTATCATTTTTAAATGAAACTACTTTGTTATTTATCGCTAACTTTACACACCAGTCACTTGAAGAATTGTTTACATAATATATTACCTGCTGGCCTACCATGACGTCTTAAAGCAGGATCGTTTTATTCTTGTACGACTAAGGGTAAGAGATGGCGCTATACGTCCTCTATAGCTCCGTCTCTTACCCTCAGTCGTACAAGAATAAAACGATCCTGCTTTAAGACGTCATGGTAGGCCAGCTGATCGTTTGACCCGTCCTCGTCCCTTTGCACTTCATATACCCTACAAACACGTGAAAAATGGTTTAAACTGTTACACTTCAAACACCGTTTTCCAATCGCTGGACACTTGTAACCGATGTGATCCATTCCACACGATCGGCACGAGCGTCCGTCTCGCTGATTAGCGTTTCCATCGTAACCCCTCGACGTTGACGCCTTTGGATAATGTTGTGGCGAATACGATGATGTTCCGCGGCCTGCTCCCTGTCGAGAGCGACGCACCGACGCTCCTCGATGTTGCTGATGTTGTAGATTAAGTAAATAGTGCACCGCAGGTCCACTTATTCTCAATGGTTAATCACCACTTTCGATTTTGATCGATCGAATGCAAAATTTATCTACTTTATGTATTTAACGAAGTATCCTACCGGCTGCGCCATGTAAAGCTCGTATGTCAATCAAACACCAGCTCAGTGTAATGTCGGTATCTGTATAATTGTCTCTGTGTGTCAGTCCACGATTAAACTCAGTACCGCCAGCACGTTGTTTTATTGTTGCGCGTAGCAAACAGTTCAGTGGCGACGAGGACAAAAATATAAATTCAGCTTGCGATAATTGTATCAAGCACAGTAATGACGATCGGAAAAATAGCAGAATTCGATGTGCATAAAGACGATTGGCGGTTATATATCGAACGTTTAGAACAGTATTTCGTAGTGAACGAGGTGAGAAATGAGCTATTTGTACCGGCGTTAATTACGCTTATGGGCGCGGAAAGTTATGAACTATTAGTGAGTTTGTGCACCCCAGATAAACCAAAGTCAAAGACTTTTACTCAAATTGTGGATATCATGGGAAAAAAAACATCTGCAGCCTAAGCCGAGTTAGCTGAGAGGTACAAGTTTAGGAAGAGGACTCAACAAGGTGGCGAATCAATAGCTGAGTACTTCGCTGTTCTCAAGAAAATGTCCAAAACTTGTGAGTTCGGTGCGTGGCTTAAAGAAAGTTTACGGGACCAACTGGTATGTGGTATCAGCTGTGAGACGATTCGCCAACGGTTATTCGCTGAACCTAAGCTAGATTTTTCAAGAGCCTATAGCTTAGCAATTAGCTTGGAATCAGCGGAAAAAGATGCGGCGGCCGTAGTTCAAGGTCAGAAAAGGGCAAACGGGGAGACGTCAGCATCCGATTGTCTAGCAATAGAAGGCGCAAGATGGCAAAGGAGGGACACAGCGAGTGGCGCCGGCGACAAGACAACTACGCGGTACGCAAGAGGTACGACACGAGACGCCGCCGCCGGGCCGCGCGGCGAGCAGCGGGCGCGCGGGCTGCGCCAACATGGCGGGAGCGGGACGAATGCTCCGTCGACGTCATCGGGGGCGCAATCGGAGCGCCGACATCAATGTCAAGCTTGTGGCGGAGCACATGAAACGTCCACTTGTCGATTCGGTCGTTACGTGTGCCGCGTGTGTAACAAGACAGGTCATCTTCGGCGTGTGTGTCCAAACATAATATCGAACCAATCTTACATAGATTCAAAAACAAAAAATTGCAGTGTAGAATGTGAAAGTGATCACAGTGAGTAGGTAATTGATATTGTACGAGCCAATATTGCTCATACAGCAAAAGTACGTTTCTGCGCACGTAATGAATTACGCTAAACGTACTTTATTAATTATATTCTTACATAAATTCAGTCGTCACTAAAACTCAGCCACGAGCGGGTCGATCAATAAAATAACATTGCATCAAGTGCGGCTCAGATAGATAAACAAACGTAACAAACGTAATTAAACTATTGAACACAACAGTGGTTTGGTGTGAACTATCTTCCTACAACAACTACCGGGTTATCCGTCAACGACGAGAAAACCCCAACATCTTTTGGTCCTTCGAGCCGGATCACGCGGCATATCATCTCGTAAGTCGTCGTGTCTCCTCATCAGCAGAGTGCTCAGCGTGGTATATCCCAGTTACGTTAGCAAATCGGTGTTACTGGCCTCCCACAAGCGGGTCTCACCAGTAGCATTGAGACGTTGCACATAACGTAAAGGAGGGTGAGCTACCCTGAGTGCCTGTATCTAACGAACCAGCAGAGAAGACGTCTACTGCTACAACTAAACAATTGGCGGAGATTACATCTACTGCTACAACTACAACTAAACAATCGGCGGAGATTACATCTACTGCTTCAACTAAGCAAGAATCAGCGGGGATCACATCCTGCGGTTACTTCAGCTCCGAAAACTTCGTGAGTACTCACTACCTACACGCCAACCACGCGCAGCAACAAGGCAGAAACAATGTCTTCAAAGAATTATTTGGAGAGAATTCAAGAGAGAACCACTGAGAGCTATGCAACTGTGTACCCTAACATACGGGACCAAAGTCGCACCATTCATAGCGATGCGGACTCTCCAACAGCTGGCCAAAGATGAAGGCAACGCTTTCCCTCTGGCTCAAAAGGCGCTACTTAACGAATTTTATATGGATGACGCCATCACGGGCCATCATACCATAGAATCAACAAAGCTACTGCAAAAAGAGCTCAGCGAACTACTGAAGAAAGGTGGTTTTGTTTTACGGAAATGGTCCACAAACGAACCATCTATTCTCGAAGACCTGCAAAAGAAAGAGAAAAGTAACAATAACGAATTTAACTTCAAACAACAAGAGTTCAGCAAAACACTGGGGCTCGCATGGAATGACGCAAGCGACACATTCCATTTTATTAGTGAAGCACCTAACGACAACAAAAATGCCTCATATACAAAACGCAGGCTATTGTCAGAAATAAGCAAGATCCACTCGGTTGGTTGGCTCCAATAACACTACAAGCAAAACTGCTTTTCCAAAAACTATGGAATGATAGCTGCCAAAACATTGGCTGGGATGAAAATGTACCGGATTCCATAGAAAAGGAATGGAGGCAAATAAAATCCGACCTGCCGAACATAAAATTCATAAGTTTACCCAGATGGATAAAACATGAAAACAATAGTACGATCGAATTGCAAGCCTTCTGTGACGCGAGCGAGAAAGCCTACGCATGCGTTATCTACAGCCGAACTACGTCATCTAGTGGCGCTTACGAAACAACACTACTCGCAGCAAAAACTAAGGTGGCACCAATTAAGAAGAAAACTACAATACATAGATTGGAATTATGCGCCGCAGTTTTGCTAGCGAAACTCCTACAAAGGATAACAAAAATCCTGGAAGATTACGATCTAAAGATTACCTGCTGGACCGACTCTAAGGTCGTTCTAGCATGGCTTCAGGGAAATCAAACTAAATACGAAAAGTATGTAACTAACAGAACAACACAAATAATAAAAATCGTGCCTGCAATCAACTGGGGTTACGTAAAAACAAACGAAAACCCTGCCGACTGTGCTACAAGAGGACTCCCACCATCCAAACTGGTCAACAATTCCCTGTGGTGGGAAGGCCCAAAATGGCTTAAGGAGCAAGACACACAAGCCCTTGACTCTAAAGAAACTTATAGCACAAAAGAGGGCTTCCTAACAAACTGTTATACGACTAATAGTACGGAACCCACGTCGATAAAAAATGAATTAATAAATTCATTACTTGAACGACATAGCAACATAAATCGCATTACAAGAATACTTACTTTGGTGATACGTTTTGCTGATGCATTACGAAACAAAAGAAGGTCAACTGAGTGCCATGAACTGAACTTGCACGAACAAAACAACACGCTATTTATACGCTCGTGCGACACCGCAGCATTGGCCGTACGCACTCCAACCATGGACACGCTTACATATTGATTTTTTTGGGACCGTTTGAGGGTAGAACATTTTTAATATTGGTAGATTCGACATCGAAGTGGATCGAGGCCTTTGACGTTTCAAAGGCCTCGATCCACTTCGATATCGCATTGGTTTGTTTCGTTAAACAAACCAATGCAACAGTAATTATAAAAATTCTGAGAGCTATTTTTGCGCGATTCGGGCTTCCGAAGAAGCTAGTTTCGGATCATGGTCCGCCGTTCACAAGTAGGGAATTTTAGGATTTTTTTAAATACAATGGGATTAAGCATTGTTCCTCACCAGTCTACCATCCTTCTTCGAATGGGGCTGCGGAGAATGCCGTCAAGTTGTGTAAGCGTACAATTAAAAAAGCGTATAGGGATAACGTTGATGTAGATCTAGCCCTCCAAAACTTTTTATTAACCTACAGAAACACTATACATAGCACCACAGGCGAAACTCCGGCTATGTTGCTACAGAAACTTAGATTACGCTCACGTCTGGATCTATTAAGGAACGACCAAACCTTGCTGGACAAGGTACTATCCGCACAAGACAGCCAGGCACAGTATGCAGGCGGGGTAAGCGTAATTTTGAGCATGGCGATTCGGTTTGGGCGAGGGGCTATGGTCAACACGACAAATGGGTTAAAGGGCAGATACGGAGTAAAGAAGACTCTCGTAGGTACATAGTGGAAAGTGATTCAAATTCAAATTCAAATTCAAACATTTTATTGTGGAACGGTCAAATAATGAAACGTCATATAGATCAAATGCGTCGTAGATCGCGCTTATCAGATGTTGCCTGTCCTAAGGTGGATACGGAGGAATCATCGACGATTAGGGGTGAGAATGCCGTTTTGCTGGGGAAGGAAATGGGGAATGAGAGTCTCTACTGTGTCGCGTTGTGGGTCTCTCTAGACAGACCCACAACATAAAGAAACGGTTGAATCGCAATCAAAAAATAATTTACCAATTCAAGATTTGATCTTGCCCGACGCACGAGACGTTATTCCAAGTAATACCCCTACTCTTGGTTCACCACTTCCAGAACTGCCACAATCGCGTTCTAAACGGGAAAGAAAACCCGTGATTAGATATGGGTCCGAGTTTGTTTAGTATTAAGTAACTATGTTATTGTTATCCTTAGGATTAAGTTACCTAGTATTTAGTTGCCCAATTATTATCCGGCCAAGTATCTACTTATTGTTAGTAATTAAGATCTTTATGTTTACCAATTAATATAGCTTAAATTTAGTGGTGGAGGTGTAATGTCGGTATCTGTATAATTGTCTTTGTGTGTCAGTCCACGATTAAACTCAGTACCGCCAGCAGGTTGTTTTATTGTTGCGCGTAGCAAACAGTTCACTCAGATTAACAACTAAATCATTTATTCCTCTACGTACATCTCGTTACCTCCCTACCCTCAGTTATATTTATAATTTTATATCTTACCGACATTGAAGGTGCGCACCTTGTTTCCGCCTGACAAAAGACTGCCTAGCACCTTATTCAGGCGGCCAAAGAAGCGCTCCCTCAAGGATTGTTTCATGTCGGCAGTATTGATACCTAATGCTTCCGACATACCCAAATACTTGTAAGTTTCTGTTGAGGAGAGGGATCTAAGGTGTATGGAATCCGAGAGTTGAGTTCCCTCGGATTCCATAATCTCCCCGCGCTTCACATGCATGACTGCACATTTGTCCACACCAAATTCCATCCTGATGGCGCTACTGAAAGTTTCTGTTACCTTCAGTAGCTTCATCAGTTGCAAATTGTTGGCGGCAAAGAGTTTCAGATCATCCATGTAAAGAAGGTGAGATATGACCTGACCATCTCTCCTCAACAGATAGCCTAGACCTGAACGCTCCAGCAGTGTGCTGAGAGGGTTCAAGGCTAGACAAAACCACAATGGACTCAGACTATCACCCTGGAATATACCACGCTCCATCCTTATCGGTTCGCGGTTCCCCTGGATCTGTCGAGATCCTGGATAACGAAGAACCGTTCTCCAGTGTCCCATACATGACATCAGGAAGGTACGTAGAGTTGCATCTATTTTATACAACTCCAGCAGCTTCATGAGCCATGTATGAGGCACAGAGTCATAGGCCTTCTTATAATCTATCCAACATGTAGACAGATTCTTTCGGGAGCGGCGAACCTGTTGGCTAATGGCCATATCAATGAGGAGCAGCTCCTTAGTGCCGCGGGACCCATTCCTACATCCATTCTGAGAGGCAGACATAATAGAATTACTATCAATATGTTGGTTGATTTTAGCTCTCAAAATGGATGAACTTTATAGACCGTTGGTAAACAAGGGATTGGTCTATAATTTTTGGGTTCCGCAGCACTACCCGATTTATGGAGCAGGTGGGTAATTCCTGTCGTCAGGAACTGGGGCAGCGACCCTGACTCTAAGGCTGATTGAAACTGGGACGCCAAACGAGCTTGTGATCTTTGGAACCACTTGATCCAGAAGTTGTGCAGTCCGTCCGGCCCTGGAGATTTCCAGTTAGGCAACGGATGGACTGCACGAGCTACGTCTTGGGGGCTGATGATGATTGCCCCCATTTCTGGTATAGGATCACACGCTTGTTCAACCTCCCGGGTCCAATCGCCCTCAGTGTGACTGACAGACACCGACCAGATGTTGCGCCAGAATGAATACATGGCGCTATCATCCGGCAAACGCGTGTCAGTCACACCTTGGTCCGGTCGCTCTCAAGCCCTATATACCCACCTTTCATC
Source organism: Xestia xanthographa (assembly GCA_905147715.2). Taxonomy (NCBI): domain Eukaryota; kingdom Metazoa; phylum Arthropoda; class Insecta; order Lepidoptera; family Noctuidae; genus Xestia; species Xestia xanthographa. Next base: position 6,240,211 of record LR990667.1, on the reverse strand, counting down.
GCTTTGGAATGTGCGATTCTGAGTGTACCGTTCCACTCGCCGCTTGTACCGACGAATACGGCTTGCCCATGCACAGATCTTCTGCTTCAGGGAGTCGATAGGCTCTGTGACGCAGGCCAAGTAATCTCGGAAACTAATATCAGTTCCCAAAAACGCCCGCCTCACAAAGCGCATCACTCTAGGGCGAGTATTGCCCTCCCTGAAGCAGATTAACTTGCCGATGAGTGCCCTAGCCTCACCGATACGCCGCTCAATCCTGCACTGCCAAGCTGGAACAGCTAATTTTGGTCGTGTAGCTCTGTCGTTGTTGGGGAATTTGACGTGAGCTACATGACATGCTATGCATGCAATATTGAGTGGGTATCGGCGAGGTCTTTGCTGCTGTCAAAGCAATTTGACAGCTGCGAATCTAGAGCACACATCAGCGCCTTGTTTTTATTGTGCATAGGCAAATGAGGCAAACGTGGCCTAAGTTCAGGCGGTGTGGAACGATACTCCCGGAACGCACCTTCCAAAGCGCTCCTCAATTGGGCGTTGCACTGGATACTCACGGATATAACTTTGTCACGATCCTCTTCACCATCGTAGTCGGATCGCGGCGGTGCACTGGGAATATTTTGCTGCTGCACTGCGATCATTGGAGAAGCAGGCGTAACTAGGTTACTCCGTGATTCGGAGCGAAGTCGATCAAGTAAGGTGTCATCCAACATATGGTTACGTTGGATGACCCGCACCTGATCTGACAGTCGTTGCGCCCCTACGCTGACAGCCGGCTCAAGTACCTGAAACAGAGAGAGCATCCCGACTACGGTACGCAGTCAAGTTGCTTCCCCCCTCAGTAGCCCCATAATATGCGCGCATGACGTTTTCATTAATGGACTGAGTCCATTGCATGCGCGACACATTTCCACCGGCAACGGGGACCCTGCTTGGGGCCTGTTGGCCTCGAGGTCCCAAGCCCGCTGGTGGCCGTCCTCTTCCTCGTCGTCGTCCTCTTGGTGGTGGTGGTGGTGTCGACGGCGGGGAGAAAAACTCGTCGCTCGAGCTCGACGCAACTGCAGCGACCGGTGACACGGTGCTCACGGGTGTGGCGCGTCCCGGCGGCTGCGAGGCGGAGCTGAGCGACGAGCCCGGAGATGGTGGGTGTGCCTCTTTCTGTAGTTTTGCCCGGTGCCTTGTCAACATAGGTGACATTTTGACTATTTTGATGTAGTTTTAGCGAGTTCCATGTCCATTTTTTATGAAAATCACGTTGTCCAGTATAGTTAGTGATTAAACGAACTTACCTGTAAGAGAAGTTCTATCATAATTATACGCTTCTTCCGCAGGTATTAGCAAAAATATAAACACTTGTAGTAACGCACAGAGATCGCCAAATCGCACTATATTGAGGGTATGTTCCTGTTTACACTCAACTTTTCAGTAGAATTCTTTTTTTTTTACGGTATTCTCACTTTATTCGGTTGTTGTGACCGAGCCCAGCCTTCATTTAGTTCAGAGTTCAATGTAATATTTCACGTAGAGGGTGGGAGGCTAAGATTTACTGAGCATACTCATACAAATGAGCGGGTGGGTTGCTAATACCTTCGGACGAAGCCTTCGTATAATTATGATAGAACTTCTAAAAGTAGAACTGATAAAAGTACGCTAAAGGAACGCATAAAAGTAGAACTGATTCCAGTTTATGCCTTTAGCATTAACAGCGTGAGCCTCTGAGTCACGGTGCCAAGAAATGTAGATATCACACTTCTTGTTTATTCTACTTGCAAAGAGATCAATGTTAGGAGAGCCGAATTTTCCTAAAATTTTTGCAAAAGCTTCACTAGACAGCTCCCATTCAATGTCTGGGTGAATCCGTCTGGATTCTGCGTCAGCTTCTGTGTTATCCACAGACCGAATATATGAAGCATAAACATACAAGCGACGCTTCTCACACCATTGCCACAATGCTTTTGTAACCTCCGTAAGGTGTGGGTACTGGATACCTCCCATGCGGTTTACATATGAGATAGCGGTCGTGTTATCGATTCTCAATAGAATTTGACGGTTAGACAAGTCTTTAGAGAATATTTTTAAACCAAAATAAGCTACTAAATTTCTAAATAATTGATGTGCATAGCACGTTCCTGGTCGTTCCACAGACCGCTAGCTCTCTGTTCTCCACAGGCTACCCCCGACCCGTGTTTGATGCATCTGAAAAAATTTCTAAGTCGTAGCTGTCAAGTTTTATCTTGTTAACAGAATTCGGTACGGCTTGTTTCCACCAGCTAAGGTCTGGGAGTATTGACTTTGGAATGTTCATGAATCTATCATAGTTATCATCCTGTTGCAAGTTAAGATACTTAATTCGTCCAAATAATTTTGTATAAAGCCATCCATATTCAATGGCTGGACATGCAGAAACCAGTAAACCAACAAAACTTGCAAATTCTCTTATTTTGCATCTTTTCAAGGAAAAAAACTTAGCTACTTGTTTTTTGATATGATCTACTTTTTCGGCAGGTAAATTGACATGAATTTTTTTTGAGTCAATGTTATAACCAAGAAACAAGCAACACTTGCTTGGTATTGGGCTACTTTTAATATCATTTATGATAAAGCCTAGAGATGTTAGTAACATCCTAGTCTGTGAAACATTTTCTAAGCATTTTTCGTAAGTTGAGAAACCAATCGTCCAAGTACACTGTCGACAGGTAGCCTGCAGAGCGGAGAAGTTTGGCTACTGGTTTTAAAATCTTTGTAAAAACAAATGGTGAAGTACTAAGACCAAAAGGTAAACAATTAAACTGAAAAAGTTGATCATTCCATATATAACGTAGATATTTTCTACTATCAGCATGAATTTTAACAAAAAAATATGCATCTTTCAGGTCGAGTTTTGCCATGAAGTAATCTTTGGGAATCAACTTAAGTGCAGTACGCATATCTTCAATTTTGAAATGTTTGGTATCAATGAACTTATTTAAACTTTTCAGGTTAAGAATAAACCTCATTTTACCGTTCGGTTTTGGCACTAAAAAAGTTTTAGATACGAACTGCCCTTCACAAGGATGACATTTAGAAATGGCACCAATTAATAAAAGTTCATTTAAAGCTGTCTTATTCCTCTTCACTAGAACATGGTCTAGAAAGAGGGATTTCTCTTTGAAAAACAGGCCTTGAAAATGGAATCTGATAGCCTTTAATATATGAGAGGACCAGTGGATCATGTCTGATCAGACACCATTGGTCGTAGAATAGTTCTAGTCTACCAGAATAATTTACCGATGATTTGAAGCGGTGTGCGCGTCTGCTGCAGATCCTAATAGCAGCGCTTGTTTGCGGGCCGCTGATTCTGCGACTGTCTGTAAGAGTTGGGGCGCGAACTCCTCGTCGTTATCGATGAAGTCGTTGGAGTGGATGTTGTCGTATCCCTCTTCGTCGCAGCATTCTTGCGAGCCGGATTGTAGCCCTTCCAGTTTTTTGCCGGCGTGTTCCGTGCAAATGTGGTAGGTTTATGTGGTGGCGGGGCTTTTAAGTCTGCGCCTGACTTGCTTATGGCTTTAGCGGCTTTTAAGGTATCCGATAATTGCTCTCCAAAAAAGAAGTTATCCACCTTAGCGTTTTGAAGCGACTCCTTTATATCCTTCTTTACTGCGTACAAGACGAAGTTACGTCTATTCACTGTATCGTTGTGTTGACAATCACTAAGGGTGCGCCCTGTGTTCATAAGCAGCCGTAAGAGATCGGTATTTTTCTCGTTAGACGAAAGCAGAATATTGATCGCCTGCCCAAGGCTGGAAATGGCAGCAGCCATTTTTGATTGCTTTGTTTCGATTACCTTGTCGCGTTTTACCACCATTTCTGACAAAGCAGCCTTAATCTCTGGGTCAAGGGCTGGAGCTCCAACGAGTTTACAATTTTCGGGTACGAGATATTTATCTGTAAGCTCCTTACGGTCTTCTTTTGTTAGGCCTGTAGTGGCAATGTGTTCAAATCGAACCGCCACATCGTTCTGTATTTGTTTTCCAAAAACACTGGGCTTAGTCGGATCTACGCCAAGGATTTGAAGTATTTCTGCATCTAATTCAGGTGGCGTGGCGTCCTCTAAAATTTCTGGAGCAGGATTAGAGTCCGGTTCATTGGCCAGCGTGGAGAGTGCAACATCTCGTGGACCACCATCCCTCTGACCTGACGCGCATGGTGGAACCATGTCTTGCGGCAGGTCGACTCGACTTGGGTAGGATTCGGTGAGGCGCTGTCTGAAAATAACGTTTAATAACGTTACAGACCGTATTTCAAAGGGAGATAATTATTTATCTTCTTAATCCTTCAACATTAAAAAAATGTGAAGTGACAGCCCCATAAGCTATCCGCAGCACGAGTTGTATGTCTTTAAACTTTTTAGTATTTATCTAAAACAGTGAAGAAATAGCCCCGGAAGCTATCCGCAACACATGTCGCATTTATAGTATAAGTGGGTAGATATATTAAGTTTAATAAATGAAGAGATAACCCCACAAGCTATCCGCAACGCCATGACATGATATTGCTTGCCCACGAAGTGAGCCTTGACAGTGAAGAGGTAGCCCTAAAAGCTAACCGCGACACATTTTTTGTGGTACGAGACAGCCCCCTAAGCTGCCCGCGATACCAACGCAATATCTACTTATTTTCACTTTTATAATATTGAAACTTGTTGGTACTAACCTCTAGGTTCCGACTGTCTGGCACAAGAGTCCTGCGACGATGAAGACGAACTTGACAAAACACGAACTCGGCGGCGACGACATTTTTTGTCTCGTTGAATCTCCTTCTCGATCTTCCTCAGCTTTTTACACAAATCATCCGTGCGAATTGGCGGAGCACTGAATCGCGAATGAAGGCTGGGCTCGGTCACAACAACCGAGTAAAGTGAGAATACCGTCAAAAAAAAAAGAATTCTACTGGAAAGTTGAGTGTAAACAGGAACATACCCTCAATATAGTGCGACTTGGCGATCTCTGTGCGTTACTACAAGTGTTTATATTTTTGTTAATACCGAGGACGAAGCCGAAGTATAATTGAGTTTTTTTTTCTTCTTTATCATTGTATAATGTTACTTATCTGGTTTAAATTGTTATAAAATAAATTAAAATTCGGAACAGGAAAAAATTATGTCTTGTCAGTTTGACACTCGGGCCAATTATTATTATTATTATAAAACCAAATTAAAATCAATTAGTACAATAATTTAAACTTGTTTACAAAAAACCTTAAGTCATGAGAAATCCACAGTCCCTAGACGTTCCCGGCGCAAAGGAGCCCATGACACTTGCAGCGTTTCCGCTTTGAAGTGCCAGGGCTAGCCTCTGCACCAGGAAAGAATCAGAGCGTGGGTCACCGCCCCTATCTCTAAGTCGCCGGCCGATCTCGGCCACAAATTTGATAGCGTCGGACCCCCAGCAACCAGTGGTTTCCACATCCACTGGGACAAAATTTTACTTCGGCTCTAAGGTTGGTTGTTGTTGTAGGTTAATTGGTTACATTGGCATTGGCAATATACCGAAGAGTTTTAAAAATGTATATCAGTTTGCCAATTTGTCCAGTTAACAGACTGATATGTGATTTAAAATCGAGATTTCTATCTGAGACTATTAAAAAATAGAAACAGTCTCAGATAATTGTGAATGTTGTCATCTTGTGTGAGTTTTGTTAAAGCTGGAGTCTGGTTGAGAGACCGAGCCGTTAAGACAAGTCAGAAATATGATTTTGAAAGTATTAAGGGTTGGAGTGTGGGAATTAAACCAATTTAACTCAACGTCAAAGCCAAGGTGAACTTGATGCTCTAGTTGTGACCAGGAATCTGCAATGAAAGTTCTGACTGTGTAATCTGCAAATAACGACCTTAGCATTTACGATATTTAGATTACACAGGTTTTTGACAAAACTGGTGTGGTCATGAACTGCGTCTTAGGATGACTTATTTTTGTGAAAGTGATATTGTTGTTGTGAGATTATCCTTATTTATTTATTTAAACTTCATGTACAAGAGTGGTACATAGGCGGACTTAATGCCACAAGGCATTCTCTACCAGTCAACCTTTGGGTTAAATAGGAAAACATAGTGATAGGGTACAAAATAATGTCTAAAAAACTAACTTCTTGTTAACGAGAATGTATATACTTATATTGATACTAATACACATATACATATAAAATAAACTAATCGATATTCTATCAAATACCAAAAATTAAAAATTAAATAGCGATAAAACTAATATCATTATTATGACTCGACTTCGATTTGAGAGCTATTTAGTCTGACTTAAATAGTAACTACGAACTTTTATTTTGAAAGTGAATTTGCTTTCAGCCTTTTTAATGCCAAAAGGTAGCGCGTTCCAGAGCTTTATAGTAGAGATCATGAGATAGCGTAAGTATTTGACATCAAGCCCGTACGGTGTGAAGGAATTTGGAGAAGTAGATTCTTTGAAGCAAGAAGGTTACGACTATGAGAACTGCCCAACACTTTGAAATAAGTCTTTAGATAATCGGGAGCACGTGGATCGTTCAAAATCGTGAAGAGCAAACAGAGAGATCTGAGGGACCTCCTGAGTCGGATAGGCAACCATTTAAGCTGAGAACGGAAGGAACAAATGTGATCGTATTTACGAAGGCCAAAAACAAACCGAATACAATTGTTGAGAAGTCGATCCAATTTATTTAGAAGTTCTTGGGAAAGATCAGAGCAACAAACATCAGCATAGTCTATAATGGGAAGCACAAGTGACTGGACCAAAGTGAGTTTGGTGCTAGATGGGAGGAAATGCTTAAATCTATAGAGAGACCGCAGTGAGAACGAGACTTTCTGGCTAACCTGAGCCACGTGTTTATTCCAACTTAAATTGCCGTCAATGTACAGACCTAAGTCTTTTACGTGAGGTGAAAGAGAGATGACAGAGTTCTCGAACATCAGTGGCATAGGTTGGCTAGTGTTCACATTTCTCAAATAGTACGAACCACCAATGAGGATGGCCTGACATTTCCCGACGTTAACAGAAACCCCAAATTTGCCAGACCATTCTTCTGTAGGGACACAATTTATGTACAAGCTTACTCAGCGAATATATTATTGGTGACGCACGGCTGCGCCCGTGATACAGAGAAGTTTAGTCGCAAATAAACTGCAGTCGTAATTGGTCGTTTCTATTAAACCTGCACCCTCGATACAAGTGAACAGAACACATACATCGGACAATACCGAAGTAGTAATATAAAGTTATAATATCTAAAGTGGTGACCCCTGTGAAAATTTCATTTTGGCGAGGGGCGTGCATAGACTGAAACCGAAATGAATCCTCAACAAAGTGTTACGCCACGTGCGCAAGGTGTGAAAGATGACATGTCCGGCGATGCCAACGAAAAGGCGCTGGCCAGCATAACTGTCTCATCGCGTATTCCCGAGTTTTGGACAGACCAAACGCGACTCTGGTTTGTCCAGTTCGAGGCCGCGGTAGAAAATCAAAGACTGAGTGATGCAGCCAAACAGAATCTGGTTGTTACTAAATTAAGCAAGGCTGCTATACAGCAGGTGAGCGATTTGTTGCTTGCCCCGCCGGAGTCTCGGAAGTATCAGACGCTGAAGGAAAGGCTACTGGAGGTGTTCGAGGAGTCGGAGACAAGGAAATTGCAGAAGTTGATCAGCGAAATGGAGTTGGGGGACCAGTGGCCATCACATTTGCTGCGACGAATGCGTGAGTTAGCCAGAGAAAAAGTGCCTGACGATACCCTAAAGTTGATGTGGCAATCACACCTGCCGAAATCAGTGCGGGCTGTGCTGGCAGTGTCTGACTCAAAGGATTTGGATGTGCTCGCCACGATAGCAGACAAGGTGCTGGAAAGTACGAGAGAGGGCTCATCAACAGTAGCAGAGATCAAAGCAGTGGAGGTCCAGGAAAAAACTACAGTGCTAATTGGTTGTGTTTTTACCACTATCGTTACAGGGAGAATGCAACAAAGTGCGTGAAGCCCTGTAATTGGAGCAAGGGACAGGAGAAGTCGGCGGGAAACTAGACCTGGTGCAGACGACGGCGGGACGTTGCACGGTATACAACCGCCTAGTAGTATGTGATAAGAAAACAGGTATGAGATTTTTAATTGATACGGGAGCTAACGTGTCTGTAATACCTGTGAAGAAAAATCGTTTGCGTAGTTATTATGATAGTAATAGGTCTAACTTTACATTATATGCCGCTAACGGTACAATAATAAAAACTTACGGTATTGAGACATTAACTCTAAGTTTGGGATTAAGACGTCCGTATACTTGGCATTTCATTGTAGCAGATGTAAATCAGCCCATAATAGGTGCAGATTTTTTAACAAAGTTTAAATTACTAGTAGATTTAAGTGGCCGACGACTCATAGATGAAGTAACTAGTTTAAGTGCAGTAGGTTTAATTGTAAAGTGGAAGGGACCATCCTTAACTACGATTGATAACACTTGCATTTATTCGGATATACTAGCCGAGTTTCCTGAGATCACTAAACCAGTGTCTTTTAAGGAGGAATCCCCACATGCGGTGTTACATTACATTGAGACACACGGACCTCCAGTATTTGCTCGAGCTAGACCGTTAGACCCAGATAAATATGTCAAGGTAAAGGAGGAGTTTCGGCGCATGCAGGAAATGGGGATATGCAGGCCGTCGAAAAGTCAATGGGCCAGTCCGCTGCATGTGGTACCCAAAAAGGATGGGCAGATTCGTCCTTGCGGTGATTATAGGGCCTTGAATGCTATAACAATACCTGACAGGTATCCTATTCCGCGGATAAACGACTTTACGTATATTTTAGGCAATAAGTACATATTCTCGCGTTTAGATTTAAATAGAGCGTATCACAATATTGTAATTGCACCGGAAGACGTAGAAAAAACAGCCATAACCACTCCCTTTGGGTTGTATGAGTTTACGCGTATGACCTTTGGTTTACGGAATGCCGCGCAAACATTTCAGCGATATATGAATAACGTGGTATTACAAGGGATAGATGCACAATTCAAATTAGGTGCAGAAGGTCAATTAGAGTCTAATTTCTACTTCTGTTACATAGATGACATCATCGTTGCTAGTGAGACGACCGAGCTTCATAAGTTACACTTAAAGGCGATATTTGAGCGATTAAACCGATTCGGTATAACTATCAATATGGCGAAATGTAGTTTCGGAAAAGAAAAACTAGAATTTTTAGGTTACGAGGTCACGTCATCAGGAATCAAGCCATTACCAAACAAAGTGCAGGCAATAATCGATTTCCCAAAACCCAAAACGGTAGATCAGTTACGGCGTTTCTTGGGAATGGTAAATTTTTATAGGTCTAGTTTACCTAGGGCAGCGGAATATCAAGCTGCGTTAAATACGTATTTACAGAGAGCAAAAAAGAAAGATAAGTCAATAATTAACTGGTCGCCAGAAGCAGACATTGCGTTTGCGAAATGCAAAACTAGCCTACAGAATGCAACTATGCTATCGTATTCGATAATGAACGCCGAGCTTGCAATATGGGCGGATGCGTCGAACGACTGTGCTGGTGCCGTGTTGCAAGTTAAGGTTGACTCACACTGGTGCCCCTTAGGTTATTATTCTAAAAAACTCAGTGATGTGCAACTTAAATACAGCACATACGACAGGGAGCTTCTAGCTATCTATTCGGCGGTTCAGTATTTTCGTTATATGGTAGAAGGCAGATCTTTTGTAATTTACACGGACCATAAACCATTAGTTTATGCGTTCACAAAAAACCCAGTGACAAAGAGACAACTAGACGCGTTAGACAACTTATGTTTATCAGTGAGTTCACGACAGATATACAGCACATTGTCGGTAGTGATAATACAGCAGCGGATGCACTGTCTCGGGTTGAAGCTATCACATGTCCAACAGCGCTCGAAGCGGAAGCTTCGGAAGCTTTTCCAATCAGAGACATTTACGCTAGTACGGTAGCCAAGACGTTGTACGAAGGTTGGATTTCGAGGTACGGTTGTCCGGTAAGGGTTACTACAGATCAGGGCAGACAGTTCAAAAGCAGCTTGTTTAATGAGTTAATGAAATGTCTAGGAATAAATAAATTAAGAACTACAGCGTATCACCCGCAAGCGAACGGCACTGTAGAAAGGTTCCATCGCGTGTTAAAAGCAGCACTGATGGCCAGAAGGGACAGTGGTACGTGGGTTGAAGAGTTGCAGACAGTTATGTTTGGGTTACGCGCAACACCGCGGAGCGACACTGGTGTCAGTGCCGCGGAATTAGCATTTGGGAAGACATTACGGTTACCCGGGGATTTTTACGGTGACAATAGCATAAGCGTTAGTGATTCAAACGAATATGTAAACAAAATTAGGAATATCATCGAAAACCTTAGGCCGAGACCAACTAAACAGAGAGATGCAAGGACTATATTTGTTCATTCAGATTTGAAGACTTGTTCACATGTTTTTGTAAGAGTAGATCTGGTGAAAAGATCCTTACAGCCTCCCTATGATGGTCCATATCAGGTTTTAGAGAGAAAAGAAAAGTATTTCTTGTTGCAAATAGCAAATAAGCGTGTGAAGATATCAATCGATAGGTTAAAACCGGCATACGTAGTTAATGACGGAACCCTTCCACTAAAACAGCAAGAAAAAGATTGTGTCGTAGCTAATCCTAATAATAAACTGTTTAATGATAATACTAGTAGTACTAAGCCAGTAACTTATACCACACACAGCGGTAGAACGGTTAGGCGGCCGATAAGGTTTGCACAATAAAAACTATGTATGTTATAACTGATGGTACAGTAAGCCATAGTGTTACAAAAGTACAGGTTCGATTCCTGCTTAAAAACAACACTACGATTTAATTAATGCTATTAAGTAAAAAAATATAGGTTTTAGATATTATTATACAATCAGCAAATAGGTAACACTTAAATTATTTTGCATATTGTCAATAAAGAAGCACTTTGTAAAACTATGAATTAATGCAATTCTGGCATACGAAACGATGTTTATTCAGGCCAGCCAAATGCAAAGTTTCATAAAAAAGTGTTGATTTAGATTATTCATAGTTAAGGCAAAATGTTCTTAGTTTAGACAAATAATAATTAAATACCAAACGCAATTTATCCATTGCTAGAATAAGACCTTACGAACTACAACTGTTATTTAAAATAAAATATCTCTGTAATTAAAAATGGGTTGGAGCCAAAGTAAACCACAACAGAACAATGTCGCTATAGCACAAACGGTGTCTAACGAGATGATGGGACAAAGAGTTGGAACTTTGGAAATCATTGTGATTGTGTGCGCCGTACTCATGGGAATTTTGATTCTGTATTTAATCAGAGGTCAATGCAAGAAACGGGTACGAGGCTGGTTTCAGAAGGAAGCAGTCGCGGCCGGTTGGAGTCTGCCAGTCGTAAAGGTGCAAACAGCGCCGCCGCCGACTGTACCCCGTAACCCAGATGTGTATTAGTGTTGAGTGATTTTGTGTCATGTGTCATTTACTCCTTCAAGATAAAATTGGATTGTGCAAAGGTATAATGGTGTTTAGATTTAAAAAAAAACCCTTGTAATTAGATATAATTTTTGATAAGATTGTTGTTGAAAAATATATGTATGTACTTAGTGTGTACTTCTTTTAAGAAGGGGGCTACTGTAGGGACACAATTTATGTACAAGCTTACTCAGCGAATATATTATTGGTGACGCACGGCTGCGCCCGTGATACAGAGAAGTTTAGTCGCAAATAAACTGCAGTCCTAATTGGTCGTTTCTATTAAACCTGCACCCTCGATACAAGTGAACAGAACACATACATCGGACAATACCGAAGTAGTAATATAAAGTTATAATATCTAAACTTCGATAGTTCGTAGATCAGCATTGAGCGATGAAATGCAATTGTCAAGGTTGGCAATGTCTGACTGAGTTGATAGTTGCAAGTCATCAGCGTACAAATGGTAAGAACATTTGAGGACAGCAGTAATGGAGTTTATAAACAAAGAAAATAAGAGAGGAGAGAGTATACCACCTTGTGGAACACCAGATGCCAGGTGGCACCAGTCAGAGCAATCCTGATCAGCACGCACCACCTGCTGGCGACCACGAAGATATGAAGAAAACCAATCACATGACAACGAAGATACCCCAATTTGAGACAATATGGCCAGAAGAATGTCGTGATCAACGGTGTTAAAAGCATTGGAAAAATCTATTAGCCTCTTCGCCGCGCGGCGCGCGAGCTGTCAAAACTCCCAACCGCGCTGTGTCAACAATTATAGCCAATTTTTGACACATTTTCTGCCCGTTCCGATAAAAACACCTGTAGCTCAAAAACTACAAGTCCTAGAGCAATTTCACAACTACTGTAGTCAAGCTGATAAGATAAGGAATCTACTTATCTAGAAACCAAAATGAAATACTTTAATTATATACTCCAAGTCATAATGTATAGCTAAAAAATAGTTACGAAAACTGATATTTCGCTAGAAATATCAGTTTTCTCTTAGTTTTTTATCCATTTTAACATTATAGAAATAAATTAGACTATATTTCCTTTCTAACAAGACCACAATCTCATTAATATCTCAATAGCATCACATCTAAATATTCCTATGAAACTAGATACTCACTGTTTGTTTACATCTGGGAACTAATTTTTACCAGTCGCTGTTGGACGAAAAATCACACAAACCCACATGTTTTTTGGTGTAGATAGTTGAACAATCTAATCACCTCACTAATTAAGCACTATTTTTACAATTTCACACACGTTTTAATCACTAAAGCACGTATTTCTTCACACTACACAATCACTGTAGGTACATATAATTACTGCATTTTCACAGGCGAAATACAGCAATTTCGCGATTCGGAACCTTATTTGTGTTATCATAATATGATAGTACAAGAGAGGAGGAGGAGGAGGGAGGTAGAGGAGCTCGTGGCTAAATAATAACAGCCGCTCGGATCGATCGGTAGGTTAAGCCGTGCTTGCCTAGGTTGGTCTGTGGATGGGTGACCGCCCATTACATACCGAGTTTCCTCCGTGCCTCGGAAAGCACGTTAAGCCGTTGGTCCCGGCTGTCATTTGTAGATCTTTGACAGTCGTTAGGTAGTCAGAGGCCCGGAAAGTCTGACAACCAGTCTTACCAAGGGGTATCGTATTACCTGGTACTAACTGGGTTGTGGAGGTCAGATAGGCAGTCGCTCCATGTAAAATACTGGTATTCAGCTGCATCCGGTAAAACTGGAAGCCGACCCCAACACAGTTGGGAAAAGGCTAGGCAGATGATGAATATGATAGTACAACTTCTCACGAACATTATAATGTATAACACTGTATTCCAATAACAAATACGTAACTCGTAATAACTTGAAATGTGACACTAACGCAAATACGATGACGCAAGAAATGGCGCGCTCTATTGACGTAATTGTGTTTTTATTATTTGACAACTTGTCAATGGAGTAGAGCTGTGATTTTTGGTACGTCGTTCAACAATGTTATATAGATTATAAATAAAGCATTGAATACATGGACCGAGCACGATTAGTCGATATTTTAAATAAAGTTTTGGGACAAAATAATTGTGCCAACAGCGTGCGGTGGTCATTACAGCCGGCCGCGTACAATTGAGTAAAGTTACTGGCCGTGATCTAATTAAAGCGTGGTTCAGAGGTTAGGACCAAAACCGTTAATCTCGAATTCAACGCCTTTAATCTTTCAATGCGCTTCAGGTAACTAACCAATCTCTTGTTTATCAATCGTTCAAGAACTTTGGATAAAACACTTAGAATAGAAATAGGACGATGGCTATTCGCCAAAATTCCGTCACCCCCCTTCCCTTGACAGTTGGATTAACGATTGCCTTTTTAAATAAAGTTAGAAAAACAGCTGTTCCAAAACATATATTGAATATTACGGCATAAAACATGTGCCAGAGTGGTGCAAAATTTCTTTACTATTATAGGTGAGATACTATCCCAACCAGTAGCAGCGTTTGGTCACAGTGAATTTACAGAGGAAATACACACATCAAAAAAGTCTAAGCAACACGCATCATATTACAAAAACTGCATGTTATATTAATTGATACTTAATTTTTTCCTAACAAAGTAGATCGGTATACAATATTTTTGTTCTCGGAAACTTAAACTGGCTGATTAAAAAAAAAGAATGTTCGATTGTGTTTTGTTTTCGTTAAAATAAAAGCTAATTAGTTTCCCCCGAAACATTTGGTATTTATCTCACTTTTATCATTTTGAGATATACAGTTGTTTCATCCACCAAGTTTCTGAACGCACCTTTTCGACGTTTGACAGATGACGTTTCAGTTGTCGGTGCGATGACGTTTGCTTGTCAGTGCAAGTTTGGTTGGGAAGAACTCGCTTCCATTGTCTTGTTTTTTTTGATGCACGCTGTTTTCGTGTAATTATTGATTGAAACTTTGAGTTAATGTTAATCCGATACCATCTTGATCGGTGTTTGATATTTTGTTGATAATTGAGTGAAAATTGAGAGATCTCGCCACTTTGGGTCGTGACCGCGAGTAATTTGTTGGTTATGTAGCCGGCCTTTGTCATTTGGACGCCGGTAACTTCCTAAATTCAGTGCTGGACTATTGTACATCCCCGATTGGGTTAGCAAACCGGGATAAAATTCAGTTGGACATTGATGAAAAGTGCCACGTGTGTGATCTGAAGGTTTGATCAGGGAGTCGATGGTACGCGCTGTGGGCGTCCTTTGGAACCGTCGAATCTTACATAACTTCACATACACAACACGAAACACATTTACACTTACACCCCACCCAGATACGACGTGACCAGGGACTACGTCACATCACCAGTACCAACGTGATGGTAAGTGTATTTAATAGTTGTTTTCCCTTTGTCGATTGGACAAATATTATTTTGATTAGGGCTCCGCGTAATCGCGGACATCGTGAGCCTAGTGCGGTCTCACACAACTGGTAGCAGAGCGTGGTTTAATTGTTAAATTCACCACTTATTGTCGAGTAAAAGTATTGAGAAGTCTGATTTGTTGCCTGTCAGCCTGACTCAAATTAAACATAGTTAACATAGATTGTTTCACATAATATATTATGATATGTAGTGTCCCTTGTGGCTTGTACTTTAATTTGTTATTGTATAAACAAGGTATTGCTTGTACAGGGTTGGATTTAAACTTGTAATAATTCAAACTAAGTTTTATTATTTGGTTTAAATTGTAGTTGGGTCCGGAAAAATTGTTCCTGTTGATTATTTAATTGAATTTAATTTGTTTATTTGATATTTGTCCCAATGGCTTCATTGAAAGCTGTAAACCAAGCCATTGGTGGATTGACCTCACCGCTAAGATGGTTTGCCTCTGCTGCTGCAACCGCTGAGCGTCTAGACCTGGAAGAGGCCACGCTTGCCCGGTATGAGCAGTTGAATGCGAGATTGAGTGCGGTTGACACTTTGTTTGTTCGCTTCAATGAATTGATTTTGGACTTGGACCTGGAAACATTGGGTCAAGCAGCCCGTGATAAGGTTGTTGCGGATTATGACCAGATGTTGAACCTGAGTGACATAATAAGTATGCGCGCCAGGGAAATTTTGAAGAGTCGGGACCCTGCCCAGGTCAAAACAGAGACCTCTGTTGTTCCAGGCCCTGGACTTTTGGGTAGACTGCCTACCCTGGAGCTGCCACATTTTGACGGTCACTTGGACCACTGGTTAAGCTTCAGGAACCTGTTTGACAGTTTGGTTGATTCGCGCTCTGACCTCCGACCGGCCCAGAAGTTGGCTTATTTGTTGTCAGCCCTAGGAGGTGAGGCTCGAGCCTTGGTGCAGCACTTGCCGGTGACCGACTCAGCCTATCCCACCGCTCTGGAACTTCTATCCCGACGATACCAGAACAAACGTTGCCTGGCTGATGTCCATATTGACCAGATCTTGGGGTTGCCGGCCATCACCAGAATGTCAGCGTTGCGTGCTGACCTATTGAATCCATTGCTTGCAGCAACCAACGCCTTGAAACGATTGGAGTTGCCGGTGGACTATTGGTCCTATCTTTTGGTGCACCTAGTGTTGCAGCGGCTTCCGTCAGACTTGAGGTCCCGTTTTGAGCAGAAGTATGGTGGGGATAGTGCCACCCATCTTCCCCCTTTTGAAGACCTCGTCAAATTTTTGGAGGATTAGTGTCGTTTCCTCGACAACGCTCGTGGTTCCAACTTGCGCGGCCTTCTTGGAGTTGCACGTGAGTGCCCGCCGCCGAGTTGCCAATGCACGCCGTCTGTGCTTTTCTTGTTTGGGGAATCATTTTCATCGGGATTGCCCCAACCCCCCGCCCTTGTTCAATTTGTAGGGGCTCACATCTTGAAGTTTTGTGCGCCAACGCGAACCGCTCTGACAGACCAGCCTCTGATGGGGGTTCGCGCAGGGGGGGGGGGGTATATTGGAGATGAGCACCGGGCTCCTCGCTCGCCGGTTCAGAATCGAGGAGGGGCCTGCAACTTTGACCGCCGTACTCCACCCCCCGCGCCAGTTGATCGGGAGCCGCGCGACCGCCGATTGACCTCCCCTCGTGAAGGCGATTATGCTGCTGCTGGTAGGCGACATTGGCCAAACCAGCACCACCTTCCCTCCCCTCCGTTGGCGGAACGCCCCCGTTTGGAGACGCGCCCCCCGCCACTCAGGCGTCAAGTGGGATATGCCCCTCCAGCGATGGCGCGCGGCTCGGGACATCGCGCGGACGAGGAGTTTGATTACTATCCTCACCGGGATAGACCCCAGCCTGGATGCGGCGATCGGTCGCCGCCCAGGCATTGCTAGGAAATTGGCGCCTGTCCCGCTAACGTACCTCCCCAGATCGACACGGTTTTGTTGTAAACGGCATCGGTCAGGGTCTGGGGACCCACGGGGGACTCTGTTGTGGTCCGTGCCATTTTGGACACGGGAGCCCAGGGTGTGGCTTTTGTCGTCTTGGTTAGCGGGTCGGGTGAGCCTGGATGTCCGTGCCTTTTCAGGCACGATTAATGGAATAGGCGAAACACCTATCCCGACTGTTGAGGGACAAACCTTATTTGGGCTCACTCCTGTGAGTTGTTTGGACCCTAAGTTTTTTCCTTCGGCTATTGTTCTGACGAGTATTTTGGGCTGTCATCCCCAACGTCAGCTGTCGCCTGATATTGTCCGGTTGACGTCAGGCCTGGATTTGGCTGACCGCCGGTTTGATTCCCCTAATACAACTCATTTGATATTGGGTTCCGATGTACTAGGGAGAATATTGTTGGGTAATATGAAAGTCTTGCAGCCGAACGGTTTGGTGGCTGTCTCGACCATCTTTGGCTTTGCGGTGATGGGCCCAGTGTTGAAGGCTGCCCCTCCACCTGAGCCTGATTTTGCGCTGGCGTGTGGCTCCGCTCTCTCTGACGCTGTTCAGAGGTTTTGGGAGGTTGAGAAGCCACCGCAAGTGGCCCGCTTGAACCCGGAACATGAGGAGTGTGAGTTGTTCTATCAGAACAACACAGGTCGACTCCGTTCCAGTCGGCTCGTAACACGGTTGCCCTTTGTTGCAGTTCGACCACCTCTCGGCGAGTCCAGACCTATGGCCGAGAAGAGATTGTTGGCGATGGAGCGCCGTATGGCCAGGGATCCGGTGCTGCGGCAGAAATATTTAGATTTCATGCGAGAGTACGCAGACTTGGGACACATGTCGGTGTCAAATTTGGATTGGCGCTCAGTTGAGCATTACTTTCTGCCGCATCACGCGGTCCTCAAGGCATCCACCGATAAGCTGCGCACAGTGTTTGATGGGTCTGCGCGGACTTCCTCTGGTGTCTCTTTGAATGATTGCTTGCACTCCGGCCCCAAATTGTTGAGGGACCTTTGTGATGTCATCACGTTTTTTCGTCGTCATCAAGTGGTCTTTGTGGCTGACATCAAAATGATGTTCCGGCAAACGGTTATTCACCGGGATGACAGACGTTATCAGTTGATCCTGTGGCGAGAGAATCCCCGGGACCCCATGGTTGTTTATGAGCTCAACACGAATACGTACGGCCTTCGATCGAGCCCCTTTGTTGCTATTCGTTCGCTTTGGGAGCTCGCGGACCGAGAACGCTTGAAGTTCCCTCGGGCGTCCGCCATCTTGAAAACGGACTTGTATGTTGATGACGTCTGCACTGGGGCTTCCACGGTTGAGGAAACTATCCTGTTGCGTGACGAGTTGGTTCAAATTTTGGATTCCGCTGGCTATGAGTTGCGTAAGTGGGTGTCCAACTCGCCAGCACTGTTGGAAGATGTGGAAGAGGATCATAAGCAGGATCCTCATTTGTTTGAAAATGCTGACAACCCTGCTATGTTGGCCGTTCTCGGCGTTCAGTACCGACCAGTCCAAGACACCTTTACGTATGATGTCGATTTGGAGACACCACACACTTGGACTAAACGACTGGTATTGTCTACTGTCGCGAGAACCTTTGACCCGAATGGTTGGATATGCCGGGTATTGTTTTGGGCGAAATGTTTTCTCCAGCGCATTTGGACCGCGGAACTTGGTTGGGATGAGCCACTTCGGGAAACCCTTTTGGAAGATTGGCTCCAATTTGTATCCGCACTTCCTGCGGTCAACGAGGTCGCGTTACCACGCGCTATCCTCCCCCCTGGGAACTATACTGCTACCCTTCATGGGTTTTGTGACGCATCTTCGCACGGTTATGCAGCTGTTGTTTATCTGCGCACCGTCAGCGCGACAGGCCAGGTGAAGTTGTCACTGATCATGGCCAAGAGCAAGGTGGCCTCCGCCGGCTCCGGACGGCATTGACCATCCCTAAGCTAGAGTTGTCAGGGGCGGCGCTTCTTGTGCGTCTCTTGAATCACGTTGCTCAAACTTTAGGTGGATCTGTGAACATTCGGAATTCTTACGCCTGGACGGACAGTCAAATTGTTTTGTGTTGGTTGAAGACGTCCGTCCACTCCTTGGAGGTCTTTGTTGCGAACCGAGTGTCACAGATACAGAATTCCGAAACGCCTTTGATTTGGAGGCACGTGCCTGGAGACTTGAACCCCGGCGACGTAGCCTCACGTGGGTGCATGGCCCCCCGCCTGATTGTGCACCCCCTTTGGTGGGGACCGGATTGGCTGACTCGCCCCGAGGATGATTGGCCTCGAACGCCAGTTTTGATGTCGGTTCCTTTGCCCGGGCTTAAGGTGCTCGCTGTTGGGACGAAGGACCCTCCGTTTGATCCTGATATTTTGTTGAATCGATACAGCTCCCTCGACAAACTGTTGAACGTTACCTCGTGGATCAGGCGTTTTGGTCACAATGCTAGGAATCCAGGGGACAAGCGCCTGTCACCGGTTCTCTCTCCTCAAGAGCGACAGGAGTCACTCCTCCTGTGGGTTCGCTCTGTGCAGGCCGTACACTTTGAGAAGGAGATCGAGACCTTGAAGTCCGGTAGAGTTAAGTTGTCGGGAGCCGTTAGTAAGTTGAACCCCTTTTTGGATGAAACAGGTCTTTTGCGAGTTGGAGGACGGTTGAGGCACTCTAGCCTTCCTTATGGGGTCCGTCACCCCCTTTTGTTGCCCAAGACGGGCCATTTGATTAAATTGTTGGTGACTGATCGTCACATTAAGAACTCGCACGCCGGTTGCAATGCGCTGTTGGCCATTCTGCAGCGAGAGTTTTGGATTTTGTCGGCTCGTCGTACCATTCGTAGCATCGTCTTCCGTTGCATGCCGTGCTATCGGACTAAGGCCCCAACGATGCAGCCCCAGATGGGAGACTTGTCTGCTGATCGTGTCAATGAGGCGAGGCCCTTTGCAGGCGTAGGAACGGACTTTGCTGGTCCCTTTTCGATAAAGACGTCTACCCTTCGCAATAGTAAAATTGTCAAGGCTTATTTGTGCGTATTTGTCTGCCTGTCAACTAAGGCAGTGCACTTGGAGCTGGTATCCTCCCTCTCGACGGAGGCCTTTGTGGCAACTTTGGATAGATTTACGTCTCGCCGTGGGTTACCTTCTCTGATCAGGTCTGATTGCGGTACCAACTACAAGGGTACATGTAACTATTTGAAAGAAGTTTATGACTTTCTTAATGAGAGCCAGGTTGACATTGGTAACAAATTGGCCCGTCGAGGGGTCACTTAGTTGTTTGACCCGCCAGCCTGCCCCCATTGGGGGGGTATTTTTGAGGCCGCGGTGAAAGCAGCAAAGGGACTCTGGCGGAGATTGTTGGGAGACACCGTTCTCACCTTTGAGGAATTAGCTACGGTGTTTTGTCGCATTGAAGCGGTACTAAATTCGCGTCCATTGTGCCCGCTCTCCTCGGACCCTAACGATTTGGAGGCTCTAACCCCGGGCCATTTCTTGATTGGACAGCCACTTGTCGCTCTGCCTGAGTACCCTTTTGTTGATGTGAGCCAAAATCGGCTATCGCGGTTTCAGTTGGTGCAACAGCTCACTCAGAGCTTTTGGAAGCGTTGGAGCTTAGAGTATCTGCACATCCTCCAGCAGCGCGTCAAGTGGACTGATAAAACTCATCCGCCCAAGATAGGAGACCTCGTCCTTATTAAGGATGCCAACCTTAAGTCTCTGTATTGGCGCCGGGGGCGCATTCTCAATTTGGTGGCTGGCACCGACGGGGTACCTCGTTTTGCTGAGGTTTTAGTGGATGGATCGGTTATGAAGAGAGTGGTCGCAACCTTGTCAAGACTGCCAATTGATTAGCGGACGGGACGGCCCGTCCGGGGGGTGTAGATGTTTCATCCACCAAGTTTCTGAACGCACCTTTTCGACGTTTGACAGATGACGTTTCAGTTGTCGGTGCGATGACGTTTGCTTGTCAGTGCAAGTTTGGTTGGGAAGAACTCGCTTCCATTGTCATGTTTTTTTTTGATGCACGCTGTTTTCGTGTAATTATTGATTGAAACTTTGAGTTAATGTTAATCCAATACCATCTTGATCGGTGTTTGATATTTTGTTGATAATTGAGTGAAAATTGAGAGATCTCGCCACTTTGGGTCGTGACCGCGAGTAATTTGTTGGTTATGTAGCCGGCCTTTGTCATTTGGACGCCGGTAACTTCCTAAATTCAGTGCTGGACTATTGTACATCCCCGATTGGGTTAGCAAACCGGGATAAAATTCAGTTGGACATTGATGAAAAGTGCCACGTGTGTGATCTGAAGGTTTGATCAGGGAGTCGACGGTACGCGCTGTGGGCGTCCTTTGGAACCGTCGAATCTTACATAACTTCACATACACAACACGAAACACATTTACACTTACACCCCACTCAGATACGACGTGACCAGGGACTACGTCACATCACCAGTACCAACGTAATGGTAAGTGTATTTAATAGTTGTTTTCCCTTTGTCGATTGGACAAATATTATTTTGATTAGGGCTCCGCGTAATCGCGGACATCGTGAGCCTAGTGCGGTCTCACACAACAGTTTTTAAATCAATTTTTATGTCATGGAGCGACGCCATTTGACTGCTGATGAAATGTAGAGACCTGTAGGAAGGCTACAAGCGGAAAGAAATCAGTCCAAGGTATCTCGGCATTTTGGTGTCAATAGGAGCGTGATTTGTCGTCTTTGGCAGCGTTACGTTAATACAAGGAATCCTCAGCACCCAGGACGTGGAAGGAGTACAACTGCCCGACGGGACCAGTACATACAACTGACTGTAAGACGTCATCCGATGTTAACCGCCCGGGAGATAGATTTAAAGCTACAATTCTCAAGCAGCGTTGTTGTTAGGCACCAAACCGTGAGAAATAGGCTGCATGAATACGGCCTACGAGCACGACGCCCAATTAGGTGCCCACCTATACGCCATGGGAATCGCGCCCGTCGAAACGAATGGTGTAGGGAACACTTGACATAGACCCAGGAGCAATGGGATAAAATTCGTGTCACACTAAATAATGGGTTTAAAACTAGAGAGTGCCCCTGGTTGGGACAACATTCCCGTTAATTTTTTTAAAGCAGCACACGAGCAAATTGTCTCCATCTTGACTTATTTGACAAACCTTCGCTTTGAGCAGGGAGTTTTCCCGGAAGCCCTGAAAATAGCCCTAATAACGCTCGTCAGACCCTTCAAATTATAGTCCAATTTCCGTGCTACCATCTATTTTGAAAATCCTAGAAAGACTCCTAAACTCACGCTTAATTAAATACCTCTTTATGCACAACATTCTGTCGCCGTCTCAGTTTGGGTTTCGGCAGGGAAGGTCTACTGAGGATGCAGTTTTGGCACTAACAACTTCTATAGTTCACAAGGTGGATAAGGGTAGCAAATGTCTGGCAGTCTTCCTTGACCTCAAAAAAGCCTTCGACACAGTATCTGTCACTGCATTACTGCACAGGCTCGAAAACATCGGCATAAGGGGGCCCCCTCTCGAGCGGGTAAGTAATGTAAATATATAAAAGAAGAAACTGACTGACTGACTGACTCATCTATCAACGCACAGCCCAAACAACTGGGTCTACAGATTCCAAATTGGGCAAGTAGGCTACTTTTTTTATTTATTAATTAAATGAAAGTTTACAAAAGTATTAAATGTATTGCCCCACAAAACCGTTTTCACGGTTTGTCTGCGGGAACGGAACTTATGTGGTCTAGGGGTGCACTAAGAAAGGATTATTCAAAATTCACCCCCTGAGGGGGGCTCGAAAGTTTGTATGGGGAAGCAAGAAGAGTTAGACTATTTTATCGAAACTTCACAGGAGTGCTCCTATTGATAAATGAGTAGAAACGGATTTCATGTTTTTTTCAGAATTCAACCCCTAAGAGGGGGAAATGGGGTGGCAAAGTATAAAAATCAATGCACAACCCAAAACGCTGAGTCACCAAATTTGGCTCATAGGTTCTTTATGGGGTTTAGGGGTGCATTGAGAAAGGATTTTTCTAAATTCACCACTTAAGGGGTTGAAACGGGAGATCGTGCGGTAGCCCCGGGCCAGCCTTACGGCTACCACCTTTTGGGGCGCGTTCAGGTAGTGGGCGGCTCGCCGCCTCAATGAACGCGCCCACACCGGGGCCCCGTAAAGGGCCATTGACCGCACGACTCCCGCGTAGAGCCTCCGGCAGGAGGCGTTTGGCCCCCCCAGATTGGGCAGGAGCCGCCTGAAGGCAGCCCCAGTCCGCTCCAGTTTGGGGGCCAAACGTCGAAAATGTTCCACGAAGTTCCACCGGCTGCCAAGGACAAGTCCCAGGTACTTCAACGTCGACTCGACGCCGATGGATACCCCTCCTACCGTCAGTGAGGATCCCGGAGGTGGCGCATTCCGAGGCCCATGAAAGCACATGGCCTCGGACTTGTGCAGTGCCACCTCGAGACCCAGTTGCCGGATCCTCTCAACGACTACCGCAACCCCGCGTGTCATCGCTTCGGCCGCCGCCTCGTGCGACCCCCCCTGTGCCAGCACCAGCGTGTCGTCTGCGTAGCAAACCACGCTGACACTGCTAGGGAGGTCGGCGCGCAGCACCCAGTCGTAACCGATGTTCCACAAGGACGGCCCCAGAACCGATCCCTGCGGAACACCGCACGACATCTCTCGCCGGTTCCATTCTCCGCTGCGACCGGGGTAGATAACGGCTCTATCCGTCAGGTAGTCCCCGACTACTCGACGGAGGTAGGTCGGCACCCGGTGATACCGGAGTGCCTCCCTAATGCAGCTCCAGGGCATAGAGTTGAAAGCGTTGGCGATGTCGAGAGACACCGCCAAGACAACCCCACCCCTGGACACCGCAACCCCCGTCGTGAGGGCTCTCACGCGCATGATGGCGTCCACCGTTGAGCGCCCCTTGCGGAAACCAAACTGGTGTTCCGCAAGGTCCAGCCCAGTCCCCGCAAGGTGCTCGGCGAGGCGGTTTGCAATGACTCTTTCAAAGAGCTTGCCCACCTCGTCGAGCAGCACCACGGGCCGGTATGCGGACGGAGAGTCCGCAGGGCGCCCCCAGTAAAAGTCTGACACTCCCTCCTGCTCCGCCCAGAGCGGGAGGAGTTATTTGATGATTTCCCATCCGAAAAAAAAAAAAAAAAAAAAGGGGTTGAAACGGGAGTCCAAAGATTACATGGGGAAATAAGATTAGTTAGACTACTTTATCCGAAACTTAACAGGAGCACTCCTATCGATAAATGTGTTAACATTTGTGTTTCAGGTTTTTCCAGAATTCAACCACTAAAGGGTGAAATGAGTAACAATGCTTGAAATTCAACATAGGTATTGTTTGTATGGTGAATTGGGTCGGGTGTATTACAAACACAACGTTTTTTTAAGATTTAATGTAGCGGACCACATTCCCTGTTGGGGTGCGATGGGGTTGAAATGTCTAAAAATCAATATAGGTGTCGATACTGAGATTATCAGGGGTGCTGATTACGAAAATTGCATTTGTTTTGAGATCCAGAAGATGGCGGATTCGACTTCTATACCGGGTTATTGTTGATTTATTGTGATGATTGTGATAACGATGATGATGATTGTCATAATAAAAAAAGATCATCAAGAAAGAAGAAGTCATAAGAAAGTATTAAAATTTGTTTCTGATGTGATATCTGGCCCCATTTGCCACATCATTAATGTTAGTTTCTGCTCTGGAATTTATACTGATAAACTAAAACCAACTATAATTAAGCCCTCATTTAAAAAACATGACAAGACTGATATGAATAACTAGAGACCCGTTGCCCTAATACCAGTAATATCAAAAATATTTGAGAAGGCTATTTATCACCGTATGTTTTCATTTTTCACAAAACACAACATCTTGGTAAAGGAACAGCAGGGCTTCAGAAAAAACAAATCCATAAATATGGCTATCTATGATTTTCTTAACATTATTATGACAGATATTAATGAAATACTCCTATTAGCGCTGTATTTCTGGACATGACGAAAGCATTCGATCTAGTTGATCATAATATTCTACTGCAGAAACTTAATGCATGTGGAATAAGGGGCAATGCACTTTCCCTTAGACAGTCTGATTTAGACAATAGAACGCAGGGTACGGAAATTAAACGGATTTCTAAAAAGCATAAACAAGAACTAAAATATATTTCAGGAAAACGTAAAATCACTTTTGGCGTACCACAAGGCAGCGTATTGGGTCCCCCGTTGTTTTTAGCTTACATAAATGACTTTCCAAAACACGTCGCTTTTCCTATGGTCCTTTTTGCTGATGACAGCACAATAATTGTAAGGAATAATAAATATAGAAACCATGAATCGGATATTAAAGACGCATTACAACAATCAATTAACTGGCTTGAACACAATAATTTAAAATTAAATTTGAATAAAACTAAAATTATGCAATTTCGACAAAGATTGACCACTCCTGACTTAAATATAAATTTTGAAGATAACAGAATTGATTAAGTAGAACATATAAAATTTCTAGGTTTGACAATTGACTCTAAACTGACTTGGAAACAACATGCATCAAATCTTATAGCAAAATTAAGTAAGTTCTCTTTTGCTCTTTATAAACTGAAGAAAATATTTAACCAGGCAGCTGTTGTAGCTGCGTATTATGGTTATGTAGATTCCATATTACGTTACGGAGTAATTTTTTGGGCAAATTCCAGTAAGAAAATTATCATTTTTTTTTAAAGCACAAAAGAGGTTGTGATGCATCGTCATCAACGAATTGTATTTAGGTCAACAAATCCAATAGCGAAATAAATCATTATTCATTTTTAGTCATGTACTAGCGCTCGCCGAAATCAGTTGTTTTATTTACATGACTCACAACACCTAATAAACACGTACGCAGTAGGTACATTTACATCTGGTGACCCCGATATCGAAGTGTAGACACGCGCCGCGATTTAAAATTGATTTCTTGTGATTTTCCCATGTCGTGGTAACTGCATTGCACAGCCTTATCAGCCTTCCACAAGCGGATCTCCCTGGTTTGGTTTTCAAGAGGCACATAGTTACCGAAGACATGAACTCAAGCGGAAGTTGTGGAAGTGGAACGCCAATATGCAGAGCGACAGAAATAAGTAAAGCCGCTATAGCAGACTAGATTTTGGAAGGAAGATCAAGTGGTCAAACACAGCCAATGGTTGAGTTAGTCAATCAAATGAGTAAGCTAACCATGGAAATAGCAGCCTTGAAATTCAACTCAGATAGAGGACATCGAAATTATAGACGTAATCGAAGCCAGTCGCGTGCAAGATCCCACTCGAGAACGAGGATTTCACCCGACAGCCCCAATTGGTTATGCAAGTATCATCTTCGGTACCGAAATCTAGCCCGGACCTGCGAGAAACCATGCAATTGGAAGACACCGTCGGAAAACTGAGTTCAGCGTTGACAGAGGCGGTCGTCAGCGTTTATGACAGCGCTTCAAACCGCCTATGCGTTTCCGACCGAAAAAGTGGGTTTCGTTTTTTGGTAGATAACCCCTCAACTGTGGCGCTGTCAAACCTTAAAATTGCGCGCGACCTTGGAGCCCTGTCTGTGAGGCTCGGCCAATTCGGCGGACCTGATTAAAACGACGATATCTCCGAAATTACGTTAGTTAGCTCGCTACCAGTTGTATCATTGGAATCGTTATTAAATTAGCTAACAGGTTATGTACGGTTTAGTATAGTTTTGCCATGAAATGTATTAGTAATTGCAACGTGTGTTCAGTGTGAGGGAAAAATACCAGTTTCTTGTGTAAAGGTAATTATAATTTAAAAAATAAATCGTTTTTAGGGTTCCGTACCCAAAGGGTAAAAACGGAACCCTTTTACTAAGACTTCACTGTCTGTCTGTCCGTCTGTCCGTCTGTCCGTCTGTCCGTCTGTCCGTCTGTCCGTCTGTCCGTCTGTCTGTCACCAGGCTGTATCTCATGAACCGTGACAGCTAGACACTTGAAATTTTCACAGATGATGTATTTCTGTTGCCGCTATAACAACAAATACTAAAAACAGAATAAAATTAATATTTAAGGGGGGCTCCCATACAACAAACGTGATTTTTTTGCCCTTTTTTTGATAATAATGGTACGGAACCCTTCGTGCGCGAGTCCGACTCGCACTTGGCCGGTTTTTTTCAACAACTTATTGTTTAACTTCCACAAAGACACATTAGTTCATATAAATCAAACAAAAAAACAGATGTCGCGATACATTATTTAGGGTTCCGTACCCAAAGGGTAAAAACGGAACCCTATTACTAAGACTTCGCTGTCTGTCCGTCTGTCCGTCTGTCTGTCCGTCTGTCCGTCTGTCTGTCACCAGGCTGTATCTCATGAACCGTGACATCTAGACAGTTGAAATTTTCACAGATGATGTATTTCTGTTGCCACTATAACAACAAATACTAAATATAGTCAATGGTACGGAACCCTTCGTGTGCGAGTCCGACTCGCACTTGGCCGGTTTTTTCATCTCACAAGCCTAACAAAACATGACGTAATTTATGAGTGCCGCATTCCAAACAAAAGAATGGGTTTGTTTACATTTCCATTGTCAGAAGTCACAACGCCTTGTACTTTGAGCTATATTTTAATAATAATGTTTGGGTTACATACTTAACACCGACACAGTTTCAGCAGTTACAAGTCATTAGTTAATTAGTATAAAATAAACAAAGCAGACACTTAAAAACAGGCGTAAAAACACCCACTCACACATTGCATTACAGTTTATATTTTGTTGCCTCAATTTGAAATCTTTTTTAACATTCTACATGTTAAAGATATTTACAATTCATTAGGCGCATAAAAAATGCATGCTGTCTAACAACGCGTAGCGTGTTAGCGTGCTGTGTGTAGCGTGAGTACGCGCGCGCGCGTCCCCGTTGACGCACACAAAGAGTGATAGCTCCGTCGAAATAATTTCTATTAATTACAAATACAATGTTCTCGACACATAAATCGATACTAATCAGTGCGTAAGACAACGAGTGTAATCATTAACAACACAGTTTTCATATAAGTTGAATAGTGCGTCTATAAACATAAAAAAACGAAACAGCAATAACCAAAATTAAATGAACAAAGGACGGGTGAATCAGTGACACAGTGTGACTCATTACGGAGTACGTGATGTGCGTTGCGTGACCATAAATGGACATATTGAACGCTATTGGCGGAACATCAGCCGCGAAACCCACACTCGAGCAACAAAGACAAATTTTTCGAACTTAATTGCAAGTACGTCCGCAGCCGAGCGGTCAGCAGAGCGCCTTCCATCTCATAGAGTTCAAGTTCGAATCTGAGCAACGCTACGCATTGTTTTTATTCTTTTTGCATTCTCTTTTTTTATTTTTCTGGTTTTAATTCATTTTTATTAACTTTAATAAGAAGATTTAATTATAAAAAATGTCGTCTAAAAATGGTCTGAAAGGAGACCGCAAAATACCAGAAAAGGTCATATGCTTTAAATGCAAAAAGGCAGTCGACATTAAGAAAACAGCTTTATGTTCGGTGTGTACCAACCGATATGAACCAGATTGTGATGGTTTTCCGGAACAAACCTACCGTCTAATGGACAAGGAATCCAGGAAAAAATGGCGATGTAAAACATGCATCAAAAGCAAAAAAGCTCCAACTATGAACCATGTAGCTGATGTATCAAATATTACAATGAGAAAACGAGCAAACCTAAAGCTGAACAGCCCATCACCAGGACCTAGTGACAGCTTCCAGGAAAATAAACAACCTGTAACAGTGAAACCTACCGTCCAGGGGATTTCTGATATCTTGGATTCGCAGATACTGTCTGAATATGAAACTTCAGATGAATCTTTTGACACACCTAACAAACTATCCCATAGTGTTGACGGCACAATATCTGAGATATCTGAAACATTAACAGTTTTAGAAATGAAAAACACCATAAAGGAACTCACGCTCAGACTGAATAGTGCAGAAAATGAGCTAGAAAATACCATAATAGAAAATAGCAGTCTCCACCAACAAATAAATAAATTAACAGCAGAGACAAAAATGCTAAAATCACTTTGTTATTCCCCAGTTACGTCTGAAAATAGCCCAGCCATCAAACATAAGAGAAAAAGACTCTCCCTACTACCTCAACACACACTCTCCACACCTTGTACTCCATTGCCAAATAAGTCGAATGTCGACTGTCACAAGAGTATTGAAATAATATGTCTTCCACACAAAATCGCTGATCTTCAACAAAATCTGAAAGAAGCACAACATGAGATCGAAGCACTCACAAAACTAATAGAAACGATGAAAAGCAGTAATAAAATACCGCAAAAATCTCTAGCATCAAAAATTAATGCAGAAACGCCTACTTACACCGAAGAGCAAAAACATGAACCGACGAGTAGAGTGTTTATCTTTGGCTCTCAGCGATGCGTCGGTCTAGCAGCAGCAATGATACACGCAAGACAAGGTACAAGGTATGAAAAGTATAGGATTATCGCGAATACGAAGCCAAATGCACTCAGTAATCAAATAATAATGAGCTGCCGTTATGCTAAGTTGAATCCTAATGATAAACTTGTAATATGTGTAGGGGAAAACGACTACAATTTAAATGAAACCATATCCCAGTTACAAATTATACTAGAAACATTTTATAACAACATGATCATTGTACTAAATGTGCTTAAAAATGAGTATCTAGATGTTAATAAGCTAAATAATCGTATTAAAAATGTATGTATAAACTATAAAAAATGTAAATTTATTGAAAGCCAATCAAATAAGATATCCGAATTATGTATAAAAAATAATTACCTAATTGACTGTAATGATTATAATGACAATTATTTAAACCCTAGGAACCTTGTAAAACGAATACTGAGTAACAAATCAAGTCTTAAATTAAACGCCAAACTTAATAAACCTAAAAAGGGAACAATTCCGTTCTATTTTGATCGTATAAGCCTCAGTCAACAAAAATCAGAAAACCTGATAAAGCCCATTGAGAAACCCCAAAAAGGAACTATCCCGTACTATTTTCCGGTTATAAAAAAGAATTTAAAGTTTTTTCGTGCCCATAACTCCGCCATCTGTTATACATAAAAAATTTAAAATACTGCATCAAAATATTGCCAGTATCCTGTCCAAAAGGGAACTCCTTGAACTAACCTTGCAGGAGCTCCAGGAACTGAATAATAGTCCAGACGCAATATGCCTTTCCGAGACATTTATAAAAAAAGGTAATGAATCTCATGTTAAAATCCATGGTTACAATATGACGGCTAACTTCTGTAGAGATAAACAAAGGGGGGTACGTGTATTCTGCTAAAAAAAAAACCTTGTTTTCAAAGAATTACCTTTTATAAATACATATGCAACACAAAATACTTTCGAAGCATGCGGCATAGAACTGACACATCATAAGCTAATTATTGTTTGTGTATATAGGACACCCCAGTCTGATCCCAATCAATTTTTGAGCAAGTTAAATAGTCTTTTAGACCACGTATTCAAAAAGTATAATCCCAAAATAAATATGGTCCTGGCAGGTGACTTAAACATTAATACTCTCCAAAACAGTAATATTACTATTCAACTACAAGAACTCTCATATAATTATAACTTAAAGCTACATATTAATCGTCCAACTCGTAAGTCTACCTGTATCGATCACATTCTTAGTAACATTCCTAATGCTAATGCTACCGTAATGCCTCTTCATCTGTCTGATCATGACACAGCACAAATGTTGAGTTTTCCCTTGAAACATAAGACACAAAACCAGACAACATATTTTTTCTACAAAAGAGATTATGGCTTGGATAATATCCAGAAATTTAAGGAATGCTTACGGAATGTGTCATGGTCGGAGGTCTACGGTGAGAAAGACCTAAATATAGCATTCAATTCTTTTCACGAATTGTTAGGCTTGTTCTATAATTTATGTTTCCCAAAAATAAAGGTGAAAGTAAATACTAATAGTAAAAAGAAACAGAACTGGATAACCAAAGGTCTAAAACAAAGTTGCAAAACAAAAAGATCTCTGCGCTATCAATATTATAAGAGCAAAATTTTACGAAATAAAACTTAATATTTACAATACTCAAAGATTTTACAGAAATGCTTAAACACATCAAAAAAGAACGCAAACATCAAATACATAAACAATAGTGAAAACAAATGTAAAGCTGTTTGGAGAGTAATAAAGGATGAAATCGGGAACAATAACGATAGGGACAACATAGAAAACATTCTACTTGAAATCACAGTACTTTCAGATCCTGTAGAAATAGCAACAGCTTTCAATAACCACTATACTAATATGGCACAATCTTCGAGTAAGGGAACAAAAATAAACAGTAACGAACGTTCAATAGTCCATTCGATGTTCCTTAAACCTGTGTCCGAAAATGAAGTTAGAGCAGAGATTATGTCATTGAATAACACAAACTTCGGAGTTTGTGTTATTCAATGACATAATCTCTCAGGTTATGACGAAATTAACACGAAAATCATTAAAGCATGTACTAATGAACTTATTGAAATTCTGACATATTTAATTAATTTATCATTCTCTCTTGGCATATTTCCAGAAGCACTAAAGCTACCAATTGTTAAACCACTTTATAAAACCGGTGAAAAATCAGACGTTAACAACTATCGCCCAATAACTTTGATACCTATACTATCTAAAATCTTCGAAAAGTGTATGTATAAAAGACTGATTGAATTCTGTAATAAATTTAACATTATTAGGAAAGAACAGTTTGGCTTCCAAAAAAATAAATCCACAACGTTAGCCATCTACAGTCTTATAAAAATAGTATTAACGAATATTAACCATAACTGTCTTACTACAGGGCTGTTTTTCGATCTATCTAAGGCCTTCGATCTAGTCTCTCATGATCTGTTATTACAGAAATTGGAGGCAATTGGGATTAGAGGCATTACACTTCAATGGTTTTCATCATATCTCAGTAATAGACAACAACGCGTTTCTATTACTAAAATGGATACAAGTAACAATATGAAATCACACTATTCTGCTTTCAAATCCAATAAACAAGGCGTCCCACAAGGAAGTGTACTAGGCCCTATCTTATTCCTATTGTATATAAATTCTATCACTACTATATCTAATCATAAATGTATACTATTCGCTGATGACATCTCTATTATTGTGACATCTGATAAAAAAAAAAATACAATTAAAGACCACGAGACAGAAATTAATAATGTGACTGAAAGATTGATAAAATGGCTAAAGGAAAATAACTTATCCATAAATCTCAAAAAGTCCGTTTATATACAATTTAATAAATCGAATAATGCAAAACACAATATTAATATGAATATACATAGAATTAACGAAGTAACGCAAACAAAATTTTTAGGAGTAACATTGGATCAAGACATCAACTGGAAAGCACATGTGGATACAGTATCCAAACGAATTAATAAGTTTGTTTATGCACTGAAACAGATTAGAAACATAACAAACATTAAAACGTCCATAACAACATATCATGCATATGTTGAATCAGTGCTACGCTATGGCCTAATTATGTGGGGAAACAGCACTGATCAAAATAGAGCATTTGTCGCACAAAAGAGATGCATAAGAGCATTATGTGGCCTTAAGCCCGACGAATCTTGCAGGCCGATGTTTAAGAAACTTGATTTGTTACCACTGCCGTCCCTTTATATTTTTGAAATTTGTTTGTTTATGTGGAGGCATAGGGAATTGTTTGCGAAAGCAAGCGATGTGAATTCTCGCAGCAGGCGCGACCCCTACAGGCTCGTGTTAGATGTCCTACCAAGGCTTGCGAAATATAATAAAAGCTGTATGTTTATGTGTGTCCAGATATACAATAGAATACCAAATGAATTAAAAACATTAAATACAAGAATGTTCAAAAATAAATTATACAAATGGCTTTCTGCTAATAGTTTTTACAGTGTTAGGGAGTTCCTGGAACATAAAATCGCATGATGACTGATTGTTTCGTTATGCATGTATTTGCACGCTTATATTTATTAGGCAAAACATGTTTGTTCATAATAATAACATTACCATCTTTTATACCATGTTTTTAGCAAATAAATGATTATTATTATTATTATTAAAAAAACATTAATTAAAATCAATAATCAAAACGAACAATTTCACTAAAAAATCTAGTAAACAACGGCGCTGATGAAGCGGCAAGCCGCGGCAATTCTTATTGGTCGGGGCTCACGAAAAATTTACGTAATTAGAATTTTGAATTGAACACAACCAAAATACGATAATATTAAAATTAAACGCCTAACATATATAATACGATACATAAAGAACACACGTAATAGCCATAGTTTGCATTTCTATCAATAATTAGTGCCAAAATACCGCGAAATGTATCAGCGTCTCTTCAACGGTTTTTCATGTTTGTTGAAATGACTATTACTGGCCGAAATCTCTGACAATTGTCCAATTGTTAGAGATTTCGGCCATTTTCTACATTCAAACATATTTATTATATTTCTTGTTCTTTCTCCTAGACTCTGTGCAAATTTGAGCGAGATAGAAACAAGTTCATCATTAAAATTATGTCAAATACGAACGCAGAGACTACTCGGCCACTCTGGCTGAGCCACAGACCTGGCTTATTTTTACCGCTCGGCCATTTTGGCCGTCCCACAGACAAGGGGATACTGGCGCTAATATTTCAGCAATACCTAGAAGAGGAAATTTAAAATCAGATGACACATATAAAATATACGCAGCAAACGGAACGCGAATTAAAACATACGGCGACAAAACGCTGACGTTAAATCTGAATTTGAGACGGCCATACCATTGGACTTTCATCGTTGCTGACATTACGCAACCAATACTGGGTGCTGATTTTCTAGAAAAAAATAACATTTTGGTGGATATTACAACAGTATGAAAACGGAAACTGGAAGCCGCTTTCCTTTTTCTCAAAAGGACTAAGTGAAACGCAATCAAAATACAGCACATATGATAGAGAATTGTTGGCAGTTTACATGGCAGTAACGCAATTTCAACCTTATGTCGAGGGACGAGAGTTTATAGTATACACCGATCAAAAGCCATTATGTCGCGCCTTCACTACTAGACAAAACTCCACAAGTAAATTGATAGCCCCAAGAAGACTACGTCACCTCGAGTTCATCGCACAATTCACCACAGACATACGTCACCTGTCCGGTAACATGAACCCGGTGGCCGATGCATTGTCGCGTGTCGAACAGATAGACTGCCCGACACCCGTGGATTGGAATGAGTTGGCAGATATGCAAGACACGGACATTGAACTCACTCAGCTGTTAAACAAAAACAACCTTAGCTGGAAAAAAATAGAGCCAACAGGAACGAGACAACTACTCTGCGAAAACTCAAAATTAAAATTACGACCGTATGTGCCGAAGTCACTTCGAAAACAAGTATTCGACACTATGCACAATATAACACATCCTGGTATAAGAGCATCGAAGAAAATTATCACCGAGCACTATTTTTGGCCACGCATTAATACTGACGTTGGAATATGAGCGAGAACATGTGAGGCATGCCAGAAAAGCAACACACACAGGCACAACTCGGCACCAATCGGAACGTTCCCATCTACAGCACGTTTAGATCACGTGCACATTGACATTGTCGGCCCATTACCAGAATCCAACAGCAACAAATACATTGTGACAATGATCGACAGAGAAACAAGATGGCCGGAAGCTGTACCAGTAGCAGAGATAACAGCAAAAGTTGTAGCGGAAGTCCTCATAAACACCTGGATAGCAAGATTCGGATGCCCAAACACCATAACCACGGACCAAGGACGACAGTTCGAGTCAAACTTATTTATTGCTCTGAGAAAGTCACTTGGTATTAAGAAAACCAGGACCACCAGTTATCATCCGCAATCAAATGGCTTAGTTGAACGCTGGCATAGATCAATGAAAACCGCGCTAATCGCGCGCGGCAACACAACAAATTGGTCGAACGAACAACCTATAGTTTTACTAGGACTACGAGCAGCACTTCGACTGAAAGAAAATATAAGCCCAGCACAAATGTTATACGGAACAAACATACGTCTGCCTGGAATGTTTATCGAGCCGAAAAAGCAAGATACATCACCAGAAACTTATGCACAGACTCTCCAAAGGACAATGGCAAAACTAAGGCCATTTAATAGGAATCACCACGCTACAAGTCACAAACCATATATTCACCCGGACATGAAAGACTGCGAATACGTATACGTCATAACAGATGCTGTGAAGAAACCACTGACCCCGTCTTACGAAGGCCCATATAAAGTTTTGGAGAAACAAGACAAACATTTCAAAATCCAAATGCCAAAGAAAACATCAATAGTAACAGTGGACAGATTAAAACCAACTTATATTTTAACCGATGAAAAGGTAAACGAACCTTTAGCACACATGAAAAGTAGCAGTAGCCAAGTAAACGACCACAAGAATGTTGAGACAGTGGAAAATAATAAGACCGCGCCGAACACGACACGTTCAGGTCGCGTCATACGTCCGGTGGTACGATTTTGCGATACGTCATATTATTGACACCAGACAAGGTCAGGCGGCGCCGGTCCCAACGGCCTCCATGCGTTGCAGCCATCACGCAAACGGAGCACAAAACGTATGAAGAACTTCCCAAAACGCGGTTTCTCCATCGCTAATCGTCCGTGACCGCGTTCATCCATCGTTAAAGATCAACAGAAGAATAGTTTAACGGCGAAGTGTAATTAAGTTTTTTTTTTTTATTTGTTTTATAACGTCAGTATACTGGACCATTATATTGCTAAGTGTATAGTATGATTTTAGGGAATATTTAACAACTGTGTATTTTTTTTGTTTTTTTTTTTTTATGTAAGTGTATTTACAAAGTTTATTTTTTTTTAAAAAAGGGGGAATAATGTGATGCATCGTCATCAACGACTTGTATGTAGGTCAACAAATCCAATAGGAGAAATAAATCATTATTCATTTTTAGTCATGTACTAGCGCTCGCCGAAATCAGTTGTTTTATTTACATGACTCACAACACCTAATAAACACGTACGCAGTAGGTACATTTACAAGGTGTATTCGATCAATAAGCAGTCTTAAACCAACGGAAAGTTGCAAACCGCATTTTAAATCTCTTAAAATACTATCATTGCCCTGTCTTTACTTATACGAGACCGCATTGTTGGTCAAGAAAAATAGTGAATTGTTTAAAAAAGCTTCAGAGCAACGCTATAGATCGACAAGACAAGAATATCATCACGAATTATGTCTAAGAGCCTCAAAGACCGCCCTTATGCACAAAAGCATCCTCTGCATGGCTCCGAAAATATTCAATAAAATACCAAATGATATTATAGATTTAAACCTGACACAATTTAAACGGAAACTAAATAATTTTTTAATTGAAAAATGTTACTATACCATTGACGAATTCCTTCTTGTAAGGTTTTTTAATTTAATAAGCTAGGCTGATTTGTTTTATGTTTATTTTTTATTTATTTATTTTATAAATTACATGTTCAAAAACACTTAAACAAAGCACACAATTAGACCTCTGGGGTCTGTCTTAGCATGCCATGGCCTGAGATTTGATCAACGCGCTATTAAAAGTTAAGTTATAATCGACTTGATGTTCTTCTTTTAGCTTACGCTTTATGTTTTTACTATTCATTGAGTCTCTGATGTCTACAAGTATTTGATTTAGTAAAGTGGGTATCGTCCGTGTGGTGTCGGACGTAAAGAAAAACACCATCCCATATCTTCCCTTGGGTGTCGTAAGAGGCGACTAAGGGACTTACCAGAGAATGGGCAGCAGCGCTCTCTGTGTCTAATGTAAGAACTGCACTCACTGCGATCGCCAACCCGCCTGCCAAGCGTGGCGATTATGGCAAAACCCCCCAACATGAATAGCGCAACAAAGAAATGGCCCCTAGTGCCCTACGTGTGCCCTAGTGGCTACGGCGTGGCAAGGGGTGCGCAAGGGGGGAGCGTATTAAAGACGCGATTGAGCGGAATAAAGGCTCCAAGGTATTTGCAAGGGATCTGGCTATTGGGCAGAGCCAGCTCACGAAACTGAAGACCGACGATGGTAGGATCTTATCCGCCAAACCGGAGCTTCTGAGGGAGATCGAGAGCTTCTATGGACAGTTGTACACGTCAACCAGTAAACCCGTCGCAGATCTAGCAAACGACCCAAGAGCTAGACTGACCCGACATTATACCGAAGACATCCCGGACGTCAGCCTGTACGAGATTAGGATGGCTCTGAAGCAGCTCAAAACAACAAGGCACCGGGTGATGACGGAATTACGGCCGAACTCCTTAAGGCGGGTGGAAAACCGGTACTTATGGCCCTTCAGACGCTGTTTAATTCCGTCATACTTGAGGGAAAAACGCCACAGGCATGGTGCAGGGGTGTGGTGGTACTCTTCTTCAAAAAGGGTGACAATGCCCGGTTGAAGAATTATAGGCCCATCTCACTTCCAAGCCATGTCTACAAGTTGTTTTCTAGAGTCATCACGAATCGTCTCGCGCGCAGGTTTGACGATTTCCAGCCACCCGAACAAGCCGGTTTCCAAAAAGGCTTTAGCACCGTGGACCACATACATACGCTGCGGCAAGTTATACAGAAGACCGAAGAGTATAACTTGCCTCTCTGTTTAGCGTTTGTGGATTACGAGAAAGCCTTCGATTCGATCGAGACCTGGGCTGTACTGTAGTCTCTCCAACGGTGCCAAATCGACTATCGGTACATCGAGGTGTTGAAGTGTTTGTACAAAAACGCCACCATGTCAGTCCGACTTCAGGACCAGGCCTCGGAACCTATCCTCCTGCAGCGAGGTGTGAGACAGGGAGACGTCATATCTCCGAAACTGTTCACCGCGTCACTGGAGGATGTCTTCAAGGTTCTGGACTGGAAAGGACTAGGCATCAACGTCAATGGCGAGTACATCACTTACCTTTGGTTTGCCGATGATATAGTGGTCATGGCTGAGACCATGGAGGACCTCAGGTACAATGCTCGATGATCTCAGTAGAGCTTCTAGAAGAGTGGGTCTAAAAATGAACAGGGACACAAAACTAAGGTCATGTTGAATGCCCATGTCACACCCACTCCTATCAAGATCGGAGACTCTACACTCGAAGTTGTAGACGATTATGTGTACCTGGGACAAACGGTCCAGTTAGGTAGGTCTAACTTCGAGAAGGAGGTCAATCGTCGAATCCGACTCGGCTGGGCAGCGTTCGGGAAATTGCGCGGTATCTTCTCGTCTAACCTACCGCAGTGTCTCAAGACGAAAGTCTATGATCAGTGTGTGTTGCCAGTGATTACATACCGGACCGAAACGTGGTCGCTCACAATGGGCCTCATCAGAAGGCTTAAAGTCACCCAAAGGGCAATGGAGAGCGCTATGCTCAGAGTTTCCTTGCGTGATCGAATCAGAAATGAAGAGCACGAGAACCAAGGTTACCAACGTAGCCCGAAGAATTGCCAAACTTAAGTGGCAGTGGGCAGGGCACATTGCTCGCAGAACGGATGGCCGATGGGGCCGAAAAGTTTTGGAGTGGCGACCGCGAACCGGAAGACGTTGCGTTGGAAGGCCTCCCACTAGGTGGACTGATGACCTGGTGAAGGTTGCGGGAATCCGCTGGATGCGAGTTGCACGGGACCGTTCAATATGGCGACACTTGGGGGAGGCCTATGTCCGGCAGTGGACATCTTTCGGCTGAAATTGTGATGATGAAGTGGGTATTGCGAAAGAAGCGGTACGCCTGCCATAAAAGTTATTTTTGCGTGGCACTTGAAGTGACTTTGATTTAGCTTGTCGTGTGTTCACGTCATATTTAATTGGAATTTGAATATCACTGTTATCATAATGTTCCAAAATGAACAGATACTCAGCGCGCGCTAGAACAGGTAATACTTTGCAATGTTTAAATAACCCTGTGTAATTGTCTTGGTATTTGTTTTTAATATAGTTTGGAACTACAAGTTTCAGCAAACGTGTTTGCAAATTATTTATTTTGTCTAGGTTAGTTTTAAATGTGCGTCCATAACTGGTGAGTCCATATGAGATTATCGACTCGGCAAGAGCTGTGTACATTTGAAGGAGGGTTCTGTATGGTATATTGCGCTTTATAATTGAAAACTTGGTGAGTATCGCACGTAACTTGCCGCAAACAGATTCCACCTGGTAGCTCCAGTTGAATCGGTTATCAATTATTAATCCCAAATAGGTATGATATGGGACTTGCTCTATAGGCGAGCAGTGGCAGTCTGGTACGTTTTTATGCAAACAATCATGACTATGAGCTATGATTTGAAAGGGAAAGGAAGTACTTATGTGACTTGAATGTACGTGTATAATTTTAGTTTTTTGTGGATTCAGAACAAGTCCCATATCATGGGCCCACTTAGTCATAGAGGTAAAATCTTTTCGCAAACATTCTGCGGCCACATTAAGGTTTTTGTTAGCAGGGAGTATACAGGTGTTATCAGCGTATTGATAAAGGGAACAGTGTTTTATAATATTTTCTAGGTCATTCACGTATGCCAGATAGTGGAGTGGACCAGACACTGAGCCTTGGGCTGTGCCTTTCGTCACGTTTACAGGACTGCTAAGGCTAGAACCAACTTTGACGCGAGAGCTTCGGCTACGAAGATACTCTTTACACCAGTCGAGTAATTTTCCTCTTATCGCCGAGTTTTCGACGGTTTTTAATAAGTGTACTATGCCCGACTGTGTCAAACGCCTTGCTGAAATCAATGAATATGAGTATAACATGCTGCTTCTCATCTAGGTAGTTGTTAACTTCTTCAGTAAAATTGGAAAGTAGTTGAGCTGTAGATTTCTTACTTTGGAAGCCATACTGTGCTTTGGAAATTATGTCATTATCCCGATAAAAAGTGTGTATTTGATCACATATAATTTTTTCCACTATTTTATTTATGGCAGGCAATATCGTTACGGGTCTGTAATTTGACAAGTCATTGAATTTACCTTTTTTATCAATGGGCCTAACTATACCTGTTTTTAATTCTGACGGATATTATATACGGCCTTGTTGAATACTCGCATTAATTAACCTTACTATTGCATTCACAATTTTATCTCCTATCATTTTGATGTCCATGATTCTTATGGAGTCATAACCAGCTGATTTATTAGTATTTAAGTTTTTAATGATTTTAAGAGGTGTAGCTTTTTTAAAAAGCATTGACTTGTCTTGGGTTTTCATAAATTCGCGTTCATCCAACAAGGGTCTGTCACACCCGGGCACAATGTTAGACACACTGGTTTCCAATTCCATTGCAAAGTCATTAGCGATACTCAACTCATTATTTGATTCATTTAAAAAGGCGTTCGTAATCACTTCATCTACAGACTTCACTATTTTACCGGTAAGTTTATTTAAGATTTCCCACAGTTTTTTGGGATTATTTTTGTTTCCTGCTATTTCTTCTCTGTAATAATTATTTCTAGTATTTAGTATTATTTTATTAACTTTATTTCTAGTTTTATTGTATTCTAACTTAAGTGTTTTATTATTTGGTTCATTTTTCCATTTTATAAATAGTTTGTCTCTCTTGGTACAACTTACCCTTATCTTATTGTTAACCCATTTCTCACAGTTTCTTTTGCTCAAGTTATTTATCTTTTTAGTGTATTTACATTAATTGTAGCACTTCATAAAGTTTTCTTTTATGTACTTATATATATCATTGGCGCAGTTTAGCTCATCTACCATTTCCCAGTCGGTGCAAGCTAACAGTGTTTTTATTTTTTTATTGTCAATAGACTCAATGAACTTTAGATCCCTAACCTTAGGTATAGACGCAAGCGTGACAATCGTCATGCGATGGTCCGCCAAGACAGTTCCCAAAGCTGCTGAGTAAAGGTCACCAAGGCGCGATCTCACGAAAATGTGGTCGATACAAGTTTTAGAGACTACGTTACCTTTGGTTTCGACTCGGGTGAAGTCTGAGATCGCACATTCGAGCCCGCACTCAGCGAGTTTACTCAGATAATAACTGTTTACATTATTGGTAGTTTTAAGGTCCATATTTATATCTCCCAATAAAATAAGATCGCTTTTCTTTACACAATCCACATTAATCATACTGGACAGTTCATTAACAAACAGGTGCTTGCTTTCTACAATATTTTATATAATATATTGTTATTAGATATAGATTTCTTAATTACCTATTTTGACATTATACTCTGACATCACTTATCAATTTTAATCTAAAGGGTATTATCAGCTCTTAATTATGACATTGCATTTTTATAAAGTATTCATTTTAATCTATGATATTGTATAATGTGTATTCTAAAAGTATTTTAATTTTTTGAATTTTAGATTTAGAATTATTTGTTAATTGTATGTAATATCTAATTTTAAATTCTTATAATGTTAAATTATAAGAATTTAAAATTAATTGTGTATAGTGTAATGGGTAGTTTTGACGTGACAACGTCTTATAAATTGGTTTGCCGGGTGACACTTCAAGAAACTGCGTTACGCTCCGCTCACGTTATGCGCTCACAATGAGAGCGAGTGAGAGGCACGCGTCCCTTCCACTCGGGCATGGTTAGCCCGCCTAAGAGCGAGAGAGACAGACATAAAGTCGTTGTCACGTAAAACTTTCGCCCGTATACCGACTTAGCAGGCAACCAATTTTTTTTTTGAGTTACCATAACCTAACTGTAAGACCAACTATAACCAAAAACCACACTAATAAATACTTTGACTTTGATAATGATGATGATGATTGTGATTACGATGATGGTGATTGTGATAATGATGATTGTGATGGTGATGATTGTGATGATGATGATTGTGATAACGATGATAATGATTGTGATTACGATGATAATGAGTGTGATAACGATGATGGTGATTATAATAGTGATTGTGACAGTGATGGTGATTGTGATGGTGATAACGATGGTTGTGATAACGAGGATAGAGATTATGATGATGGTGATTGTAATTAAGATGATAATGATTGTGATTACCATGATAATGATTGTGATAACGATGACAGTGATTTTGATGGTGATTGTGATATTGACGGTGATTGTGATGGTGATAGCGATGGTGATGGTGATTGTGATTGTGACAGTGAT
This sequence comes from Xestia xanthographa, assembly GCA_905147715.2. NCBI lineage: Eukaryota > Metazoa > Arthropoda > Insecta > Lepidoptera > Noctuidae > Xestia > Xestia xanthographa. The sequence continues at coordinate 6,198,132 of LR990667.1, read as the reverse complement.
GGTGATTGTGATAATGATGAAGGTGATTGTGATTACGATGATAATGATTGTGATAACGAGGATAATGATTGTGATAACGAAGATAATGATTGTGATAGTGATTGTGATGGTGATTGTGACGGTGATTGTGATGGTGATTTTGATAGTGACGGTGATTGTGATAGTAATGGTGATTGTAATGGTGATAGTGATGGTGATAGGGATTAGGATAGTGATGGTGATGGGGATTGTGATGGTGATTGTGATGGTGATGGTGATTGTGATGGTGATGGTGATTGTGATGGTGATGGTGATGGTGATAGTGATAGTGATTGAGATAATGATGGTGGTTGAGATAATGATTATGGTTGTGGTAGTGATGGTGATTGCGATAATGATTGTGATAATGATGGTGGTTTTGATAGTGATGATGATTGTGACGACACTAATAAATTGTGATGATTATGAAATTTGGCACATACATAGTTTATAACCTGAATGAACATGTAGGACACTATTTATCCCTTTAGTATGATTCAGTGGGACACTTACCGAACTGCACGCGGGCGAAGCCGCGGGCAACAGCTAGTAAGTCATATGGCGAAACTGAAGAAATCCTTACATAATTGGTGAACTATAATTACAAAATCTCTAATATTTACAAGACATAACAACTGAATCTATAATTTTACTCGATATAACGATCAGTTAATATAATAAACGATTGATATAATTTTAAACTTACTAATTATTATAAGCATAACGTACATTGAATATAAAATCGTTTGATACAAGACATAAAACTTATTTATATGATAAAACGCGTGGTTTTTATTTCCCTGAAAAATATGCAAACAAACATTGCCATGCATGCATAGGCATGCAAACAAGCATACACCATACATGCAGCATGCAAACAAGCATGCAGCATGCAAGCAAGCATGCAGCATGCAATCAAGCATACAGCATGCAAGCAAGCATGCAGCAAGCAAGCAACATGCAGCAGGCATGGTTTCTGTCACGGCTCCGGCGCTGCGGGGCTCCGGCGGTCCCATGCGAGCTTATCGTCACAGATGTGGTTCACGCTCACCACCGTGGCGGCGAGTGTTAGAACCATCTGTTCCTCAGCTCGCGGGCCGCCTCGCCTCTCCGCGCCTACGCGATTTTAAATAACACTCTAGGGGTAGGGCAGACAAGACTACGTGGAGTCGGTTTTTGCAGCGATTCGTTTCTGTCACGCTTTTCGATTAAATAAACGTTATATCAATATTACATGTTTTAAACGATAGGCCTAATGATTTTTGAGTAAATAAACGTTATATCCTATAAAATAAGTTTTAGAGTATACAAATGTTATATCTAAAGAAATTATATCAACAGTTGGTATAACTCACTTTTATTATATCTTGTGAACGTTATTGAAATGAAAATATACCAAACAACTTTATATGTTATGAGACGCACCCCTCTCGAGCTATTCAAATCCTACTTGTACAAGCGCAAGCAAACAGTAAAAAAAATAGGAGAGTTTACTAGCCCAGAGGAAACAATTTCGTACGGTGTCGGGCAGGGGAGTGTCCTTGGTCCGACATTGTTCCTTATTTATATTAATAATAATCTATGCAATATGAATATTGATAGTCTTTGCTGATAAGACTTGGGCAAAAGTTAGAAGGTCAGCCGAAACTGGCCTGTTAAAGATTGCAGATTAGCTAAATCATAGCCTCCTCACACCAAACGCCTCCAAGTCTAACTTCATATGCTTCACCAAGTATACAAACACGCAACCACCACTCGAATTCCAAATTAAGATCCACTACTGTGCTAACCCCCAAATCCTGACTGCTCATGTACAAAGATTGACAGGTTACATTATACTAAATACCTGGGCATCATGATTGACCAGCGCCTATCCTGGCACATGCACACTGAACTAATCATGAAAAGATTTAGGAAATTAATACGGACCTTTAAAACATTGAGACACGTTGCCTCTAAGAATCTTCTGCAGAAAGTCTACGTATCATTGGCCCAAACGATTCTTACGTACTGTTTGTCATGCTGGGGTGGGACAACAAAAATGAAATTCTTAGAACTTGAGAGGGCACAGCGATCTCTGCTTATGGTTATGCTCTTTAAATCCTTTAGATTCCCAACCCAAAGCCTTTACCTAACCACCGACCTTCTATCTGTAAAGAAACTTTATCTACTACATCTAATATTGAGGAGTAGAAGAAGGTATTTAGTCGCTCCAACTGCCCCAGTTAAATCTGTTTTTGCCAAAAGACAGTATGCAAGGCAATCTTCCCACTTTTAAACAAAGAGCTGCTCATCCATCCACTGAAACTCCGTGACTGTAAATTAGCTGTGTCTGACTGACTCAAGAATAAATCCTACGACGACATTGAGGCTATGATATCGTCGCTTCAATAACTTGTCTAATAAGTTAGTATGACTGCGGTTATGGAATGGTTAGTGGAGGAAGCCGTGCCTGGCTTCTTCCGATCCCAAGACATTGTCGCAGGGTTAACCTAAACCTATAATGTAAACGTATATAACTCATATACTTATATACTATGCACTCTCTCTCTCACACACACACACATACACACTCACACTAAAAATGCGCAACTCTTTAATCTTCAACTTTATTTTACTTTTCATTAATTTTTTTTTTCTTATAAATTACTTTACAAGGACAAGGTTTTGGAATCTGCAGTTGGTTGCCAACAAGGTGACCCTCTCGGGCCTGTCATATTCAGTTTGGCTATTCATCCCATAATTCAACAACTAAATTCAAAATTTAATGTGTGGTATTTAGATGATGGAACGCTAGGAGGTGATGTTGACATGGTTTTGGCTGACCGACAACTCCTCAAAAATCAATTTAAATCTATTGGCCTCGACCTTAATACCTCAAAGTACGAAATTTACCTCTCTGAAATTACCGACAGACAATCGACTACTTATAGATAAATTTAATGCAATAGCCCCAAAAATCAAAATTTTAGAAAAAAGTTCCCTGCACCTCCTAGGTTCCCCTATTTTTGATGAAAGTTTTTCATCTTTCATCGACGACAAAATTAAACATTTCAATGATATTTCGGATAGACTTTCCAAAATTAATTTGCATTTGGCATTCACCATTATCAGACATTGCTGTTTTGGTTCAAATTTTATGTATTTTCTCCGTTGTTCTCCTCTTTGGAAGAAACTACAACTTTTGGACAAAATTGACCAAATTATTCGCAACAAATTAACATCCATTCTTAATGTGGCCCTGGACGACCGAGCGTGGTTGCCAATTCGTTTTGGTGGCTTTGGCGTCCGCAAAATTTCTAGTGTTAGCTTACCGGCGTTCCTGTCTTCTGTTCACAGTACTAAAAAGCTAACCAGGAAAATTTTAACTCTTTCCCTGGTTAGCTCGGAAGTGCCGTGCTTGACCGGCGCAGAGGACGCCTGGAAAGTGGCTTGCCCGGACACGGATCGGCCCGAGAACCCGTTTTCCCAGAGACAGTGGGATGAGCCGCTCTGCAGGTTGGTACGGAATAAACTTATTAATACGTCTACCAATACTGCTGAGCGTGCCCGCCTGCTGGCTGTGGGTGAATGGGAGTGGGGCCTCTGGCTTCAGGCGCTTCCGTCACCTAATATAGGCACTATGTTAGGTGACACAACCTTCCGGCTCGCTACATGTTTGCGTTTGGGTGCTCCTTGGGGGCTCCACATAGCTGTCAATGTGGTGAAGCAGTCGACTGCCTCGGACACCATGGCCTTTCTTGCATTAAGAATGCAGGTCGGATAGCGCGGCACACTAGCATTAATGATCTCATCCGTCGGGCTCTTGCCACCGCCGGGGTGCCAGCTGTATTAGAACCCACTGGCTTGGCACGCGTCGATAGCGAGAGACCAGATGGTATGACCATAATGCCATGGAAGTTAGAAAAGGCCTACCCGGCCTTTGGTGTGGGACGCAACTTTTGTCGACACCCTTGCGCCATCCCATCTTCCTAGCACAGTGTGCTGCGCTGGAACTGCTGCTGCAGGTGCTGAAAACCTCAAACGGCGCAAATACAATAATTGAATTGGTAATTATGTGTTTTCCTAGTTTTTCGAGAAATCGCCAAACGGTTGGTCGACTCTTCATGTGACCAGAGGGCGGGCCTATTTTTGGCCAAAGAATCAGCATTGCCATCCAACGTGGCAATGCTGCCAGCCTTCTGGGCACTTTTCCTGTTGACAGCGATGTGGACGAATTTTTCGACGCCCTGTAACCTTTTTAGGGTTCCGTACCCAAAGGGTAAAAACGGAACCCTATTACTAAGACTTTGCTGTCTGTCCGTCTGTCTGTCCGTCTGTCTGTCACCAGGCTGTATCTCATGAACCGTGACAGCTAGACAGTTGAAATTTTCACAGATGATGTATTTCTAAAAACAGAATAAAATTAATATTTAAGGGGGGCTCCCATACAACAAACAATTTTTTTTCCGGTTTGTCTAATGTATAGATAATGGTACGGAACCCTTCGTGCGCGAGTCCGACTCGCACTTGGCCGGTTTTTTGATACTTGTAAATATTTTTATTTCTATTATAGAGTTAGTGTGTAAATAATGTAAATATTACAGAAAATAAAAAAATTCTAACACCGGTCTGAATTTAATTTTTAACATCAATCTTTGAATATTTTATATTTTCTTTTATTTTTATGTTGTGTTCAATTGCATTGTCACCTAACACAAGCATCTCCTTGCTTAAAAGGTGATTTCTAAATCCTGTTGCTTTAAGCCATAATGTGATTGAAAAAACATTATACTATATAAAGCTTCTTGCCCATTCTTCTCCATAGAGATCTACGCTAGGGAATGGGCAACTACAGTACTTTCACAGTTTTTATGTCTTGTGTCTGGGACTGTAGCTACATTTAATTTTCATATTTGTTTCGACAATTCAAAAGTGCCTGTAACTGGCCTACTTGAAATAAATGCTTTGATTTTGATTTTGATTTTGCTCGATTACCACTGACTGACTCACTGACTGACAGAATTGTTCTCCCAGATGGTGGATGGGGAGGTGGGTATATTTTGACAGATTCGTAAACAAGTGACTCTCGCGAGTATGGGAAAAGTGCCAAACCTCCCCTTTTCGCCCCCCTTCTCACCCCCCCCTATCGTATCTCGGAAACCAAGGGATTTGGAACGTTTTTTTTTTCAGATTCGTATAGAGGAGGCACGGGAAAGTAAAAACCAGTTTTCAAAATTGCCCCCCTTGCCCCCCTTTTCACCCCCTTTAGGCGGATCTCGGAAGTTGAGAGACTTGGAACATTTTTTTTTTCAGATTCGTAAGAAGGGGCCTAGAGTTAGTCAAAATCATGTTTCAAAACTCCCCACTCTCGCCCCCTTCACCCCTCTCCCCATCGTATCTCGGAATCTAGGACACGTAGCGGCTTTTTAATTTTTACCATAAATTATTATTGAGGAGCGTTTTAATTTGTACACGGAGGGTATCCTTCACTCCCCAACCTCCCCTAAAAATAAAAGGGCTATAACTTCATAACGGTCAGAGATAGCCATTATGTGTTTGAACAAATATTAAAGTAGGCGTCGAAACCTGTCTGGTGGTGGTAAGTCCCGAGTGGAGCGAGCCTGCGAGACCGAGTGGAGCGAAGGGGGGAGGTGGCGAGCGAAGCGAGCCGGCGACTTCCGTAGCGTAACGAAGGTCGAGTGGGTGAAGCGTAACTCAGGGGAGACGACAAGCAATTTTAGGGTTATGTTTTTTTTAATGGGTCTCAGTTTTTAAATAAGGTTTCTAGGTAATATTTTTTTAAATTGGTTTTTAGAATGTTTTAGGGGTTCTTAAGGGTTTTCATACTGATTTAGGGGTAGTTGTAACGGATTTTCAAATTATTTTAAGGATTCCTATGGATTCTCAAAATTTTATGAGGGTAAGGAATACTTCTCAAGAACACGACAACACGCGAGCTGCGCGCAGCTCGCGCACCCACGCAAATACTAGTTATACTATATAAAGCTCGATTACCACTGACTGACTGACTGACAGAATTGTTCTCCCAGATGGTGGATGGGGAGGTGGGTATATTTTGACAGATTCGTAAACAAGTAACTCTCGCGAGTATGGTAAAAGTGCCACACCTCCCCTTTTCGCCACCCTTCCTCCCCCTCCTTATCGTATTTCGGAAACAAAGAGACTTGGAACATTTTTTTTTCAGATTCGTATAGAGGAGGCTCGGAAAAGTAAAAACCAGTTTTCAAAATTGACCCTTTTTCCCCTTTCTCCCCCCTTTAGGCGGATCTCGGAAGTTGAGAGACTTGGAACATTTTTTTTTTCAGATTCGTAAGAAGGGGCCTAGAGTTAGTCAAAATCATTTTTCAAAACTCCCCACTCTCCCCCTCTTCGCCCCTCCCCCCATCGTATCTCGGAAACTAGGACACGTAGCGGCTTTTTGATTTTTACTATAAATTATTAATGAAGAGCGTTTAAATTTGTAAACGGAGGGTATCCTCCCCTCCCCAACCTCCCCTAAAAATAAAAGGGCTATAACTTCGTAACGGTCAGAGATAGCCATTATGTTTTTGAACAAATATTGTAGTAGGCGTCGAAACCTGTCTGGTGGTAGGTAGGTTCTGAGTGGAGCGTTCTGGGTGAAGCGTAACTCAGGGCGACGACAAGCAAACTTTAGGGTAGTGTTTTTTTTAATGGGTCTGAGTTTTTAAATAAGGTTTTTTACTTTAATTTTATTTGATTTTTATAGGTAATATTTTTTTAAATTGGTTTTGAGAATGTTTTAGGGGTTCTTAAGGGTTTTCATACTGATTTAGGGGTAATTATAACGGATTTTCCAATTATTTTAAGAATTTCTATGGATTCTCAAAATTTTATGATGGTAAGGAATACTTCTCAAGAACACGACAACACGCGAGCTGCGCGCAGCTCGCGCACCCACGCAAATACTAGTTTTTATTATATATGTAATATTATAGTCGTCCCGAAAATTCTGAACTCCTGAGATGCGTCCAGGAAGTGCACCCTTAGATTACCCTAGATGGCAATATGAACGCTGAAAGTTATATTGAAGATATCCTCGGGCCTTATGTTCACCCATTTGCACAAAGTCTTGGCTCAGATGTCACGCTGATGCATGACAATGCGCGTTCGCACTCAGCTCGGAAGACCAGAGAGTACTTGGCAATGGAAAACATTCGGGTATTGCCGTGGCCTGCACAATTGCCAGACCTCAATTCTATCGAGCACTCATGGGACATGCTCCAGAGACGTGTTCTAGAGAACCTGGACGGAGTGTCGACAACCCAACAGACTTATTAAAATTCCAATGGGAGCGATTGCTAATTGCTTGATTAATCTTATAAATTTGTCGGGCTTTCGGGATCCGACAAATTCAATGAAAAATCGTTGCCGACAAGTTCTAAACAACAGAGGCGTTAAAAAAAAAGGTCGGTAGGTTTTTAAGTTTGTAAAACGTGTAAAAATTAATGAGCAGCAATGAGATCTCCAATCCGCCTGCCAAGCGTGGAGATTACGGCAAATTCTTCCCATCATGGGAGAGGCTTACAGTGGACGTTATGGGCTGTTGTTGTATGTCCAGCAGTGGTAGTTGTAGTGTAAAAAATCATTTCGTTTTAACTTTATAATAATACTAGCTGTTGCCCGCGGCTTCGCCCGCGTGCAGTTCGGCAGCTGTCCCACTGAATCATACTAAAGGGATAAATAGTGTCCTACATGTTAATCCAGGTTATGAAATATCTATGTGCCAAATTTCATAATCATCGCAATTTATTATTATCATCACAATCACCATCACTATCACAACCACCATCACTATCACAACCACCATCACTATCACAACCACTATCATTATCACAATCACCATCATTATCACAACCCCAATCATTATCACAATCACCATCACAATCACCATCACTATCACAATCCCCATCACCATTGCTATCACCATCACAATCACCGACACTATCACAATCACCATCACCATCTCAATTACCATCAAAATCACTATCACAATCACCATCATCGTTATCACAATCATTATCGTCATAATCACAATCATTATCACAATCACCATCAATATCACAATCACAATCACAATCACCATCACAATCACAATCACAATCACCATCACAATCTCCATCACAATCACCATCACAATCATGATCTTGTGATCTATAACAAATCACTATAACAATTACTATCATCATTATCACAATCATTATGATCGTAATCACAACCATTATTATCGTAATCACAATCATTATCATCACAATCTCCATCCTTGTCATCACAATCATTATCAGAGATTGATTAATTGTGGTTACAATCATTATCATCGTAATCTCAATCATTATCATCTTAATCACATTCATCATGATCATAATCACCATCACTATCATAACCACAATCATTATCACAATCACCATCACTATCACAATCACAATGACAATCACCATCACAATCACTATCACAATCACTAACCTCGTTATCACAATCATTATCATGGTAATCACAATCATTTCCATTATTACCACAATCACCGTCACTGTCACAATCACAATCATCTTCATCATTATCACAATCACTATCACTGTCACAATCACAATCAGCATCACCATCGCTATCACCATCACAATCACCGTCACTATCACAATCACCATCACCATCACAATCACCATCAAAATCACTATCACAATCACCATCATCGTTATCACAATCATTGTCATCGTAATCACAATCATTATCATCTTAATCATAATCATCATCATCACAATCTCCATCCTCGTTATCACAACCATTGCATCATCATCACAATCACCGTCACTATCACAATCATCACTGTCACAATCACCATCACAGTCATAATCACTATCACAATCACCATCACAATCATAATCACTATCACAATCACCATCATCGTTATTGCAATCATCACAATAAATCAACAATAACCCTCTATATAAGTCGAATCCGCCATCTTCTGGATCTCAAAATAAATGCCATTTTCGTAATCAGCACCCTTAATAATCTCGGTATCGACACCCATATTGATTTTTAGACATTTCAACCCCATCGCACCCCAACAGGGAATGATGGTATTTCAGGTCCGCCACATTAAATATTAAAATCGTTGTTTTTGTAATACACCCGATCCAATTCACCATACAAACAATACCTATGTTGAATTTCAGGCTTTTTACCCCATTTCCCCCTTTAGGGGTTGAATTCTGAAAAAACCTGAAACACAAATGTTAACTCATTTATCGATAGGAGTACTCTTGTTAAGTTTCGAATATAATAAAGTACTCTAACTAATCTTATTTCCCCATGTAATCTTTGGACCCCTGTTTCAACCCCTTACGGGGTGAATTTTATAACATCATTTCTTAATGCACCCTTAAACTTCGTAAAGAACCTATGTGCCAAATTTGGAATCTTTAGAATCAGCGGTTTGGGCTGTGCATTGATTTTTAGACTTTGTCACCCCGTTTCCCCCTCTTAGGGGTTGAATTCTGATTAAACCTGAAACTCGTTTCTACTCATCTATCAATAGGAGCACTCCTGTGAAGTTTCGAATAAAATAGTCTTACTAATCTTGTTTCCCCATACAAATTTTGGAGCCCCTTTAAACCCCCTTAGGGGGTGAATTTTGGAAAATCCTTTCTTATTACACCCCTAGACCACATAAGGAACCTATATGCCAAATTTGGAATCTGTAGACCCAGCGGTTTGGGCTGTGCGTTGATAGATGAGTCAGTCAGTTTCTTCTTTTATATATTTAGATAAAATTAAAACGAAATTAATTTTTACACGTTAAAGAAAAACTAAAAAAAGAAAAAACTTAAAGTATAATCTTTGGTACACAATAATTGTTAATTGGTGAACTATTGTGATTAAATTAAAAATTAAATGAAGCATTTTATTGCTTTAGTCACTAATACATCAAAAAATGCTTAGTTATTATTTTATAAAAGAAATATAAACATATTACAATATTAATAATCGTTCAAAAAATCAAAACCGATTAGACTTTTTTGATATGATTGTGATTCAGTTTTATTTAAGACAAAGGATATAGTTGTTATAGAACTGTTTGGTGTGAGAGGTGGTTGTTATGTTATGTGGTTGTTGTGAAGACCTTGTGTTTTAAACGCCATCTACAAGTTTCTTGCCAATATTGTCAAAAATTATCCAAAAATTAGATTACTTTTATGGTGTCTGGTGGGGATTTTTACCATAGAAACTGTCTGGTAGTAGAAGCAATGAATCTTCAAACATCCTGTCATCACGATATATTATTATATAAGCCTTTTATTTCCAAAAATGTACATTTTAAAATTCGTTACCTAATCTCTTAAAATAATAAAATATTCATTTGGGTCTTAAAACTAATAAATTCATTAAGTAATAATTGAACATGCATTTTAACAATAATTAAATAAACAAAAAATAATAATTTAAATAAATAGATTGATTTCATAGATTAAAATAACAATTAAAATAAATAAAATAAAATTAATTTGCTACATAATCAATTGTTAAATTACTATAATTGGGTGCCCATTTATGGGCGAAGGCCTCCTCCATCTTATGCCATTCTTCTCTACCTTGGGCTATTCTAGTCCAGGTGGGGCCGGCCACGGCCACGATATCATCGCACCACCGACGCCTGGGTCTGCCTGGGGTGCGTGGTGCATCGAGAGGGTACCAATGGAGAACCCTCTCACTCCAGCGTCCATCTGTCGCTCTGGTTACGTGTCCTGCCCATCGCCATTTCAACTTGCAGGCTAATTCTACAGCATCTATTATTTTAGTGCATTGGCGTATGTCTTTGCTTCTTTTACGGTCTCGGAGTTTAATTCCCAACAACGGGCTTGAAGTTTGTGTGTGACTGCCTTTGTTAGTGTCCAGCTTTGACAACCGTAGTGTAGAGTAGGTAATATAACGGTGTCCATAGCTTTCTTTTTCAAGCGAATCGGGATGCGTGATTTAAATACTTCTTTCAACGACCAATATTTTCTCCATGCACTCATTTTCTGTCGGTCTGTTAAACGAAATGCTTTGCCCAAGATAAACACAGTTGTCTACGTATGCGATTGCTGTGCTTTGTATCATCGTAGGTACTCTTATGCTATTGGTTAACAGGCATGTTTTTTTAGCGTTCATATGAAGACCACATTTTCGGCTCTCCTCATCTAGAGACTTTAGCATGCGCTCAAGATCTGCATGTGTTTCGCTTAACAGAACAATGTCGTCTGCGAAGCGGAGATGGTTGAGAAACTCACCGTTTATTTTGATACCGACATCGCACCAGTTTAGCTGTCTAAAGACATGCTCTAAAACGGCGTTGAATAAATTTGGTGAGATGGGATCACCCTGCCTGACTCCTTTTTTAATGTTAAATGGCTCTCCCTTTTTCTCAAGTTTAACGATGGCTCTGCTGTTCTTGTAAATTTCTTTCAAAAGTTTTATGTACTTTATATGGATTCCTTGTTTGCAAAGAGAGCACCATAGAGATTCATGGGAGGTAGAGTCAAACGCCTTGGAATAGTCTACAAAGGCTACGTAGAGCTCTTTATTGTGTTCATTGTACTTCTCGATAATCTGTGTTAGCGTGAAAATATGGTCGTTTGTAGAGAAGCCCGATCTGAATCCTGCTTGCTCTCTAGGTTGGTTTTCATCTAATATCTTCGATATCCTTTTTAATATTAGGCTTGTAAATAATTTATAAAGTGACTGCAGCATACTCAGTGGTTTGTAGTTGTCCATTTGGCCTGGATCACCTTTTTTCTAAAGTAAGGTTATAATACTCTTGTTTCAAGATTTCATTGAATATTGCAGTTAAAAGAGGTGTTATTAGCTCTCTGATGGCTTTTAATGTGTCATTTGTTATGCGATCTTCTCCAGGGCTTTTCTTCGATTTTAATTGATGAATGGAGTGGCTTATTTTGTACTCCAGAAATTCTGGTACACTGTCTTTATTTAGTGACTCCATATTTTGGAATGAGTCTTCGTGAGAGGCAGGATGTTCATATAATTTAGCATAAAACTCTGTCGCAATTTTTAATATATGATTTCTGTCCGTTACTTAATGTCTGTATTTTGTAAGTTGTGTAATCCATTTTTTACTAGAATCTAGTCTTTTATAAGCTCTTTTGAAGGATGCAAATTTTTGCAATTCATATTCAATAATATTATATCTACGTTCTTTAGTTTTCCTTTGTAGTTGCTTTCTAATTAATTTGTATAATGCCGATAAATGTTTCTTTTCTATTATAGTTTTGTTTTTCTTTTCTTTTAACAGAGTCCTTTCCTTTATTAGTCTTGCTAGGTTTTCTTGTATAACAGGTTCAATGCACTTTTTGTTGTTTTTTAGTTTATCTTTAATGTTTTTAATTTTCGTGACTAAGGTAGAGTAAGTGTGCTTTATGTTTATGAAGTCCATGTTTTTAATTTCTTGTGAAAATTCTTTTTTCAAGTACTCTTGCTCTGGAGGCGCAATATCGATAATGTTGTTCTTTCCGAAGTGTTTTCTTGAGACAATGCGCTTGTTGTGAAGTATGAGTGATGCTCGTACCAGTCTGTGATCAGTAGGATGTAACACATCAAAGCAGTATATCGGCCGACTTACAGCATTTCTGTATCGTTTTCGCATTTTGAATTAGTTCTATGATAGCATTACAAACGTTTATACGGCTACTGTAATGCTTATTTGGGCACAAATTATACGGCTTTAGATCATAAATAAGTTCACAATTGGTTGTTTAATTGCATTACAGGCGCATTACATTAGCATTAGTGTGACCAAATAAGTTGCGAATCGCATTATAGAAACATTATTACGGTCAATGAAGTTGCCAATCGCATTACAGAAACATTATTACGGACATTGAAGTTGCCAATCTCATTACAGAAACATTATATTAGCAATATTATTGATAATGAAGATGTTAATTGCATTACAAAAGCATTAGACTAGCATTAAATTGTTCTAAAAGAATGATTGAGGCTATTTAAGTGTTCACAGTTAGAACTTAAATAAATCCTACATCATTGCAAAAACATCTCTAATGCTACGGTAGAAATGTTATAATACAATTAACTTTGTCTAGCAATATATTATGGACAAAGACGGTCAAAACTGAGTGAATGACACCATATTTGTTTGCATCAAAACAAAAATATACTGGATACGTTTTTGACTCTTTTCTTATTTTATGCATGTAAATATTATTCGCAATGTAGTTTACTGTAAATGTCTATATAAGTTTCATTGAAAATTTTCACGCGCCTTCGTTATTTTGTGGTTTTCATATAAAATGTGACATAAAAATATGTGTGAAATGCCCAAAACAATTTTGTATTCCTAGTATAGAACGAATATTGCATAATTAACATAATAGTATAGGTTGAGCAGTATTAAATAAAGTTATATTATTATGATATAGGTCTATTGCTTTTATAAATAGGTCCAAATGATAATATTTTTTGGTTATAAAATATTTACAAAATGGTGTCGATCTATAGCAGCCAGATGAGCCCTTAAAAAGGCTAATTAATGCCACCGGTAGTATCAATACTCACACGTGAACAATTATTAAGCTAGAGGCCAGAGAAAAGTCTTTTGATGTGCCACTGTAATACCATTGTCTATAAAGTAGCTCTATATGGGTTCACCGGTATACCAGTAGACTTGAATTATCTATAATGGAGAAAAATCAGACACAGATTCGAATGACATAGGCATGGTTGGACCCCGGACGACCGTAGTTCAAAATCAAGAAGAAGTAAAAATAAAAAAATCCACCCTAAAAATGGCTGTTGTTTTGTTGATCATATAATATGTGCTTTTCCCCAATATGGCCGACAAATGGTTTTACGAATACAGTGAAATGAATGTATATACAGCTTTACGCATTACAATAACTCACGTGTATTTGATTAAATACCTGTTAGCTGTACAACAGAACTCAGTTGAACTCTATAAATGCAAGCATTACATTGATTCACGTTGATGCTGTTCAGCGGTACTAGGCTTTTACTTACCGCTTAATAGTGCTATTACACAATAAAGGGCACTAAAAACAGCTCAAAGCTGTATAACGGATTTACGGTGCATTATAATGGTACAAGTTTATGCTATTAAGCGGCAATAGGCATTATCGTACTACTTAAAAATGCTATTGTTGATCCAAACGCACTAAAAACAGCTGAAAGCTATACAGCTGCCTTATGGTTTGCTGCACTCAAACTAAAGGCTTTACAAAAGCATTTTCATATGCCATTATGCAACCGTTATACATCGTAAAGCATCATAATGGTTTTGAAATACCAATATAAAGCGTCAAGATGCTCGGTGAACTCAATTAAGAGTTTATACGGACCTTAAGTTCTAAATAAGTTTACTATTCGTTTGTTATAATGCTTCCTGTGTTACTTGGGTGTAGTAGGTATGACATCGACGTTGTGGATACAGTTATTGTTCTTTGTTATAATGTATAGTCTATTTTATTTCGTGTAACGCTGTTAGGGTGCATCCAAGTCCATCGACAGTTCGGGTCCTTCTTGAAGTAGGAATTTGAAATATGTAATTGATGTTCAAAACAAAAAATTATTAGAATCTGACCTCTTGGACTTCGTTTCCCGTATCCCCACGATCCCATAACATCTCTATCATCATTAGTGGGCAAACCAATCTGTGCATTGAAATCGCCTATGATCAATGTGTCCCTGTTCGTGTTTTTCATTGCTTTTCTGAGATCGTCGTAGAATCGATCTATGTCCTCCGATGTTGATTGTTCTGTTGGCACATACACTTGGATAATATGAATTGTTTTATCATCAATGTATATGCTTAACTTTGCTACTCTGTCGGATACTGGTAAAAAGTCTTTTATATTATTTTTCAATTCTCTCTTTATTAGAAGTCCAATACCGTTCCTGTTAAAGGTTTGTCCATAGTACATGAAGATAAATTCTTGATGTTCTATAATTTCCTTGCCTGCAAGTTTTATTTCAGACTAGCTTCTGCCCGCGACTTCGTACGCGGATCCTGTTGCTTATGCCAGCGACAACGGGGTCGTCAAAATCGAAGACCTCAAAACGTCTGATGTGGAATTTTAAGAGCCCGGGGACGGGAATACAACGGCATGCGCGAGACGATTCGAGACGTTCCAGATCTTTCATTTTTGTAAGTCAACAGGAAATGCCCATCAGACTAAACATTTTTATAAGTCAACAGGAAATGCCCATCCGACCAAACAACACTTGCTGAGACGTCATTCCTATGTGTTATGGTGTAGCTGGGCTCTTGGAGTTCCACAACAGGTGTTCCAGATCTTTGATTTTTATAAGTCAACAGAGAGTGCTCATCAGATTGAACAACTTTTGCTAAAACTTCATTCCTATATATATGTTATAGTGTAGCTCGGCTCTTGGAGTTCCACATCAGGTGTTCCAGATCTTCAACAGAAAATGCTCATCACGTGGAACAATTTTTGCTATGGTACCATTTTTGTATCTCTTATAGTACAGCTGGTCTGTTGCGGTTCTGCATCAGGTGTTTGTTTCCAAGATAAAAGTCAACAGGAAATGCCCATCAGACCGAACAACTTTTGTTAAGACGTCATTCCTATATGTGTTATGGTGTAGCTGGGCTCTCAGAGTTCCACAACAGGTGTTCCAGATCTTCGATTTTTATAAGTCAACAGAGAGTGCTCATCAGATTGAACAACTTTTGCTAAAATTTCATTCCTATATATATGTAAGTGTAGCTGGGCTCTTGGAGTTCCACATCAGGTGTTCCAGATCTTCAAATTTATTCTCTCAGCAGAAAATGCCCATCACGTGTAACAATTTTGGCTATGGTACCATTTTTGTATCTCTTATAGTTCAGCTGGTCTGTTGTGGTTCTGCATCAGGTGTTCAAGTTTCCAAGATAAATTATAGCCTATATGTTGCCCAGACTTAATACCTATACAACAAAAATAAAATCATTCAAATCCGTCCAGTAGTTCCGAAGATTAGCGTGTACAAACAAACAGACACACAGACAAACAGACTTTTTTTTTTGGATTCGTGCTCTATTACTGTTTCTAAACCCCCTTCAATTATTTCTTTTTTAATATATTCAATGTAGAGACACAGTTTTTTTACTGTTTTATTATTTAAGAAGATATAGAAGATATAGATGTATAGAGAATATAGATAGTCCAATTATATTCTAGTAAGTTTAGCAATAGCATATTTTAATTCGGTAAATCTCGACGGTTCAATCAGTGATCTCACATTCAATGTGCCAATGTAGAGGTATTTGCTTTTTCTATTCTTTAAGTTGTCTTGGTTTTTGATGGAGGGTTTTGGTCTACTGCTCCCACGGGGACCAGCCGTGCCGGGAGAGTGAAGGGTAGTAAGGCTAGTTTCGTGGTTTTTGTAGTGTTTAGGAGGAAGGCCTGCTGATTGCTATTGGTCAGTTAGGGTACCACATCTGGTTTGGGTTGAACTAGGAGTAGGAGAAGAACTTATATCTGTGTCTTTTGGTATAAAATAGTTTTTCATATCTACTTTAGTTTTTTTTAATTGTGCGTTGTGGAAGTGATGCTCTGTTTTCCAGATGTGGTGTGAAAGTTATTTGGTTCTTCGGTGATTTCGATGGTTTTCTTTAGAGTTGTGTTGTTTGTTATGATAAGATTTTCTTTGCTCTAAGTAAACAATTTTGTCGTATCTCAATACAGCATTTATGCCCTGGCTTCTAGCTATGTCCACTTCTTTTTGTAATTCTTTCCGTTTTTCAGTGACTTGGGGAGAGAAATCTTCTTTTATGTAGTAGGTGGTTCGTTCTAGTTGTTTTTTTCTTTTTAATATTGTTACTTTCATGTTTAGTTTTGTGAATGTTATTTTAATAGGTCTTGCTTTTTCTCTTTTTTTTCTCAACCTTATGGCCAATTCTATATCATAAAGTGGTACATTCTGCGCCGAGATGCTCATTGAAAATTAGGATAATTCGGTTTTTCAAGTCTTCGAAGCTTTTTTCTTTTTCTTCTAGCCCAAATAGAACAATATTCTTCATGCGTACTTGTCTTTCTAGCTTTTATATTGTATTTTGTTGATTGTTAATAATTTCCTCTAGTTCTTCATTTTTAGACATAATTTCATAAAATTTTATGTTCATATTCTCAATGATTGGTTTCGAAATATCTTCTTTCAAACTTTTTATTTCTGTACTTTGTTGTGACAAATCATTTGGCAGCTTCTTCAACAATGTTGTTATTTCTTCCATGTTGAATTTTAATTTAGCGTTCTCTAGTGCGTAGTAGATGATTTAGTTATCGATTGAGTTCGCTATAATGACTGTGTTTGTTTAGGTAGTTCAGCTTGTTTCCACTAGATGGCTATCGGTTGGGGTTTCCAACAGTGTGCAACAGATGGCGTTTTTCGTATGACAGCGATATTGTATTCAAAGTTAGGTTATATTTATTATGATTTCCACAGATGCACTATTTAAGACTTTTTACGCACACTTTTAAATGCCAGCATCAGCTTCTTGATGATTAATTAGTCCACAGTTGCGTATTTTTCATAAAGCGGTACAATTTTATCGTTAACAGAATTGGAACTGTCATTTAGATATTTTTGGTAATTTCTTGTAATCCACTTAGCACCAGATAACACTTAGTAGTTTAGTCTTTGTATTACTTCATTATCAACACTTTTGTTTAGTTTTCACTTGGTTTTTTTTGCTAGATTAATTTTAATTACGATAATAATACAGCCGACTTTGTTATGCTGACCAGTGTTGCCACTACCTCTATTTAATCATCACGCTATATAGTAAGACATAACTTATCAGCTATTCAGCACACATTTGTTACCTGATATCTGCGTAAGCCACCACGATCGACTTTTCATAAAAGTCAATCCTTCTGGTACTTCCGCAGAAAGAGTTTTAGCTTTATTTATAAAATAATATAGGTCTGGCAGTCACAGGATCTTGGTCCATAAGTAACTGTTATTGTCGTGATTTTAGGGTTGATGCTACATCAAAAGTTGTTCATAATGATCAGTACAGTGACATAATATAGGCTACTATTGATATTTCTAGATTTCTCGAAAACTAAACGAAAATCCCACTTCGGATGAACGTTTTTATCGAAAAGGCTTTAATTTTTGTATTTTTTTAAACATTGCCTCAAACTAGGAATTTATCGTGTGTTGTGGGTGCGTTTACAAAACCGGCAGACCCAGAACAACTACCTGTAGGCCATACAAATATTTGTTCCGTGCGGGAATCGAACCCGGCCGCGACACGCAGCCAATCGCTTAGACACTGCGCCAACCATGAAGTCATAATATTTTAAGTAACTCCGTTTTGTCGTGGGTCCCTCTCCTACGCGATTTGTCACACTCGTGACATCCTGCACTTCGCTTGAGCGCTATCTGTCACACTTGTTGCTCGCGCACCCGCCTCCAAAAGACTTCATTAAAAACCGTCTAAAACTGTCTACTTCACAGTTTATTCCTCTGTGTTCAATTCGTTACTAAATTTCTCAATAATAAAATCGAACATCGCAACACTATTCCATTGACAACTTGCCGAAAAAAAAAAAGAAACTTTCATTTGGCATTAAACGACTGACGGTGAACACTCGAATTTACCTGCGTAGCAAATGTCGTGATAACTCTGGCATTTTTAATGGTAGCTGATACTATTATATATCAAAATTATCCTTGTGAATTGTGCTTCATTATTTTGTCAACGTAAATTTCGTTTTGGAATCTCGAAGTTGCAATATTTCGCCCGTGAAAAAGTAGTTATTTCCGTTGTGAACGATGGCGGCGTAACTATTTTTTAGCTATACATTATGATTTGGAGTATATAATTAAAGTATTACATTTAGATTTCTAGATAAGTAGATTCCATATCTAATCAGCTTGACAACAGTATTTTTGAAATTGCTCTAGGACTTGTAGTTTTTGAGCTACAGGTGTTTTTATCGGAACGGGCAGAAAATGATTTTAAAACTTGCAACAATTGTTGCATTTGCGCGGTTGAGGGATTTGCATCCCGCACGTCTAGCGGCGGAGAGGGTAAGAAGGCTTACCTGCACACTTATCTTGCATATCCACCTCTAAGGTACACGGTGACGAGGATCTCAAGCACTGCTCGTTATCTGTAAGAACATTAATATTTTACTTCCACAGTTAAGTTTAAGTCACATGTCAGTTCTTAAGCGAGCCCATTTGTCACTAACCGAGCTCAACTTTGGTTTCGAGCTGTAAAATTCCAAACACAAAATATTGCTTGATTAACATGACAGCTGTCAATCTCATGTGAGCGCTCAGAGAGTACTGATGTCAACGATTTAAAACGTGACCTAAATGCGAAAAAATAAAATAATTGAAAGTTTATTTTGCTAAATACTTACGCTCTACGTATGTGTTATTTTATGGACTACTAGCGGACGTCACACGGTTTCACCCGCGTAGTTCGCGTTCCCGTGGGAGTACGGGAATAAAATATAGCCTATGTTACTCGTGGATAATCTAGCTTTCGAATGGTGAAAGAATTTTTTAAATCGGTCCAGTACTTTTTGAGCCTATTCATTACAAACAAACAAACAAAGTTTTCCTCTTTATAATATTAGTATAGATAACACCTTATCCGACCCGGGAGTCAAACCCAAGACGGATTCAAAGCTTTCAAAATTTGGATTATATCATAAACTAGCTGACCCACGCAACTTCGTCTGCGTCACATAAGAGAGAAAAAGCTTTCAAAAGGAACAAATTTTTTAGTTTTTGCAACATTTTTCACTTATGCTCCGCTCCTATTAGTTGTAGCGTGATGTTATATAGCCTATAGCCTCGATAAATGGACTACCCAACACTGAAAGAATCATTCAAATCGGACCAGTAGTTCCAGAGATTAGCGCGTTCAAACAAACAAACAAACAAACTCTTCAGCTTTATAATATTATAGTATAGATATATATAATATATATATATATATATATATATATATATATATATTATATATATATATTATAGTATAGATTAGCTCATCCCAGATCACCTCTAAAAATGAACAACCATTTTACATTGAATGGATGAAAATCACAGTAACAATATAAAGACACTAACAACAAGTTACTAGTACAACCGTTGGGGAAGATCAAACGAACGAAAGATGGGTTCTGCAGGAGATGATGTGCTAGATGGGGGGCATTACTGAGGTGACGGCTTAAATGATGTATACGTATAGAAGCAGATGCGCTGCGCCAACGCACAATAACACATTGACATCCATATTTCAATAACTTGGTTGTGAATGATGATATATAATATATTATCTTACAGTTAAATCCTCGGTCAGCTGTCCTGTTGCTGTCCACAGCTGTGCCTCTAAAGATCAGGATGGTCATACACAAGCTATCTTGATTAAATAATGCTATGTAGATGACTGTTCTTTGTACCAATAATTGATGATGTATTAAATAATTTTCTCTTCCAGCTGATTTCTCTACCCTTGTCTTCGCAGTTTCATGATAATCTAAAAGTTTATTTAAGAAATAAAATCATATTTATTTTGACGATATTCAATAACATAGTAAGATATTTTTCGAAGTTTGATTGTGCTTTCAAAGATAAAGTCAGTATTAAACAAGTCTCTTAAGCTGATTCCCAGTTCTCACTACCCACTGAAAGATACAGATGTTCTCAGAAGAGTCCACAAGCTTACCTTCTTCATAAATTATCTCGTAGACTACAGCAGGCGACAAATTTATTAGTTTCATTGTCGCATCCAAATAATCCCCTCTTTTGTAACCGAAATAAAATGGCGGCCTGAGTATACCCGATTGAGATTTACCTAAAACCAAAGAAAAAAAATCACGTAATTTTACCCAACTGCGGCGAAGCTCGAAAAAGGTATCGTTGTAAACGTTACCCCTTTTGAGCTAGTATGCAGTTCGTACTTTTTTTATTGTGTAGCTTGGATTTCGTAAAAAAAGCGTTGCCAACAATAGACCACTGCTATTGTGGGCAACGCTCACGATGTCAAAAACGCTTTGACGTAGTCTACACGGACGGCCCATATTTTGGGAAGATTAAAACACATCACATTTGTAGGAAACCCAAGCTATACAGGGTTAGTTTTCAATGACCAGCCAAATTTTCAGAGACGGTTTAGAATCGATAATATTTTCGTTTTAATGACAAAAAACACAACATTTTTTAAAATAAAATTTCATTCCTGTCCAAAAAACGTGTGGATATTGGCCTAATAACCTAGATAGGTAGCAGTTAGCACACACATAAATTCGGCACGCACACACAAGTGCATTTATTCCCACGGGGTTTATGATTTAGGAAATATTTTAGGAACTTTTCAAATGAATGCTATTATTTTATATTTTTCGACAATAATATTTAAAATGCACTTTTGGTTTGATATCTAGATCTTAATTTTAAATTTTGGCTGGTCATTAAAAACTAATCCTGTATAATGTAATCAGTCAACATTTTTCACAAATCAAACTACAAAAAGGAACTCCATTACTGAACAAACATGGAACTTGGTTGAGGCTGGATTTTACCAAAGTTCCCTCTTCGAGGAGAGGCTTGAGAGGCACCACGGCCCCCTCACCTTCCGCGTGATTATTATCGCAGTGAATAAATTTCATAATTTTAATTATGGCATTAAGTGTAGTCTTTTCACAAAGTCTTCGCGTCCCTTCCACGCTGTTTAGAAATGGAGAAGCATGGGTGGCATGTTAGGATGGGATGGATTTTGATATAAGTGGGGAAACTGTGCCTTTCACAGCCGAGAACAGTGATAAATGCCCTCGTGAATCAAACGACGTTTTTACGAAGAAATAAAATAACAGAACAATACATACAATACATATTTTGTCATTCGTCATTTAGAAACTATGATTTAATTTGCTTTTTTCCCCTTGCTTTGTCTTCGTAGGTTCAAGGAAAAGCAAACGTACGAAGCCGCAAAGCAGCCTAATATTAAAAACTAAATAATTTTAATAATTTTGTTATTATTTGAAATAAATTGTTAATATTTTAATAATAATTTTTAATAATAATATTTGTTGACAAAAGCAAATAATTTCATAAAAAATAATTATTTAACATATTCTGTTTGCTGTCAACAGGAACTATAGAGTCCAGAAGGCTGGCAGCATTGCCACGTTGGATGGCAATAAAAAATCACCGGAAGAGTCGACCAACTGCTAGACGATTTTCTATCTCTGTCTCTCATGTGACGCAGACGAACTTACGCAGGTCAGCTAGTAAAAAATAATAATAAACACAAAGAACCCAAAATACAAAAGACCTAAAAATAATTACTACGAATAGACTCTTTTCAGCTATTTAATATGAGCTTAGATTAATTAGTTCCATTTGTTTGTTTTTAAAGTCATTTTGCTTTTAGCATTTTTATGGCAAAGGGTAACGCGTTCCAGAGTATTTATTGTTCGTTAAGAAGTAGACATTTATAGCTATAATAATAAATCTGGACGATCTCGTCCTATTTTCAATACAATTTAATGATAAGTGTCTAACTATTTAGGCATCTAACTTACCTAAATAGTTGTCATCTTGCGTCGCGTTAACTGCCAGGGTGGTTAAAATAATTCCACAAATAACGATTATAGAATTCATGTTGTCAATATAAAATTGTCAGACAATAACAATATTTTTTTAATGTACAACTATTTTATCCGATGAATTAGTTGCATAAGACACTTGAACTGCACCAATGTTTGGACTCAAATGAATATTTTGAAAGAGGTAATACGTATTTATTGGTAGATATATGCAAATAATTGCGTTTCGTTTTATCCTGTATATTATACTAGCTGTGCCCGCGGCTTTGCTCACGTGACCGCGTTTTCTTTTGGCATTGACAGGGCAGGGAACATAACTTGGGAATGTGAAGTAATAGTATATTCCTAACATCTTCTACAAATAATATACTAATAAACTAATTTTACTGTTAATTTAAAATAAAACCTGTCAGTACATCTTTCTGTAAAGTAATAAAGGAACTCTTAGTCAATTTCTGGAGGGAATCAATTTATTATTCAATCGTTTACAGTATTTTTCAGGAACGTGTTTTTCTCTCAGAGTTAAAAGATTTTATTTCATTTTTTTATGATATTAGCCGTTGGAACCCACGATAGATCATGAATTGCATGTTTAATTTGCTTACGTTCATAAACTTTGACAATGCCAAAATAATACGCGGTCACGTAGAAGCGAGGCCGCGGCCACAGTCTATACAGATTGTATTTGTTCAGCTTAGAGACTACTCACCACCTCTTATTGCATTAATGATTTAAACTTACTTCAGTGTAGGAAAGAAATGAAACACTACTTAGAGGTAAACATTCACCGTTGAATGTTCTTCCAACGTCAGCTACAATGACGTTAATGTAGATATCTCTACAAAGAGCTGTGATCGCAGTATGTGGTCAGTAGCTGGCAGGAGGACGATGCTGCTCATACTGTAATCACATCTTACGATACCAACGGGTTTCCCGGGAGCGAGACAGTACATAAATTAAAAAAAAAAAAAAAAATAGTACATAGCTTACGTTTTTAGCTAAGCCAAACATGTATTTATTGTTGTAGTAATTAACCTTTGTTTTTGACATAAATAGTAGTGGCGTTCAACCGCTGCTGTATTGCATCTTACAAACTTAATTTTCAAGACTTCCTCGAAAACTGGCTCTTATCACACTACGATTAAGTTCAACATTCAATGCACAGTCGTAATTTTTTTTTAATTTATCTCAACTAGAGTTTTCTTTCCACAGATAATAACAAACGTTTTTTTTTTAATCTCAGCAAAGAGGCGCATGTTTTTAAGATATTTCATGAAAATTTCAATTCATACCTTTACTGTTCCTTCAACCTGGGAAGGCAAAGCGCGAGGAAAAAGGCAAATTAAATCAAACTTCCTCATTTTTATCAAAATTTACCTACTACTGCGGCTATCGGAAATCGGAAAACCGTCCATGTTAATACTTTATAACAATCATTTATTTTAAAATGTCCAAATTAGGTAATTCAAGCACGCAGGAAACTCATGAACATAATTAACTCAAACCTAACGTCATGATTATTTTAGGGTTTAATAGGTACTTGATTTCAATTTTGAACAAAAGAACAAGGACAAGGGAACAACCGGCGAAGTGTCGGAACACGCACAGTGATAGGTTCCGTAGAAATAAAATAAATAATGAAATATTTGATCCCAAGAACAAACCTACATTTTGCATTTGCAGTTAAAAACATGTTGAGAAAACCCCCATTGGCCTCGTGGTCACTAGCGTGACTGCTGAGAGTGGGGTCCTGGGTTCGATTCCCGTGTCGGAAAAAAAGTGCTATTTGCCTGTATTTTCATTGAATATTTCTCAATAGTAGCCCGGAGTTTGGTAGCTGGCTATATGATGCTCCCGTACCGTATTGTTATATGGGACCCCGAAAATACCGTTTTAAAAAAAACACTTGTTTATCGGAAATAGTAAAAGTTTAATTTGGGGTTTGACCTTGTACAATAATAATTTAAAGAACTGGCAGACACGAAAAACGAGATGGTCACGGTACGGCGATCGGGAGGAGACTGGTGCCCCGCGGGTGCGGGAGGCAATACCGCCTTTAAAATGATGACATGATAATTAAGAGAAAACCCTAGTAATCAATTATTATTGATTACTAAGAGTTTCCTCTAGCATTGGGAAATCGTAACAGCCCCCCGATTTAGAGTAAACTACACCTTTTAAAGTGAAGTTTAAGTTAAATAAACGTGAGTCAGCCGATTCGAAGAGAGGGCCCCGTGTTTATGTTTGAGGGTTGAATGTCATCTAATTCAATGTCATTATTTTCAGGACTTCTAATTTCTTTAGATTTCATTAGTCTCTTGTGTATGCCAGTTTTATAAACCTTATATATAATAAAGAACACAATAGAAATTATAATTACAATGGTAATACCTGAATAGTATTTTTGATATAAAACAATATGTGGTTTTTCAATTATATTGTTAAGGCTTTTCAGGATTTCAGGATTATCATAAGCTAAAGAATCTAAGTTAACATTCTTAAGATTAACTACAGGTAAGTTTGATACAATATTATTATACGCTACAATATTACAACATGAATCATTTAAAATATTAAAATTAGAAACAATAGTTTTCAACTGAACCTTACGATTTTCATGCGGAGTTAAACGAGTGTCCTTGCAATAGGCAACACATTCAGAAGGTAAGTACAATATACCATTTCCACTAAATTCTATTTCAGTAGATTGGGAGTTATTACATTCAATACTTATTTTAGTTTTTTCTGTCATTACATATAACCACCTATTATGGCGTAGTGGCTGCCAGATGCTAATGTGACCATGAATAAATTTGGTTTCACAAATCGAAGGAATTGAGGTAAGTACCTTTGTAATAATTTCCGTTTCACATGGAGGCGTCGCAGAAGAGGAGTACAATATTGATGTTTCACAAAGGTAATGGTAATTATTAATTATTTTACAATAGTCGAGGTTATCTAATTTACAGTACATTGACCTATCTCTGCTTATACCAATATATTTGGATGATGGAATGATGGTCGAGTATGACTCTGGATTATTTTTATCATGAGGAACCGGTGAAGGTAAGTTATGATATATATTTAATTGTATAGGGTTAATGAGAGGAATTTTAACAGTAAATACCACTTTTTCTTTACTAAAGTAACTAGATATTTCCGATATATTTAAAATAGTATGCATATTGTCAAGTTTTAAAGGAACTGGAAATTGTTTAGATTCGGGTAAGAATCTGTAATTATCCATTAATTCGGTGTAAAGTTCCTTAGGTGTTAGGATATTGGGGTATAAGACATTAGATTTGCTAAACATGATAGAGTTAATTAAGTCTTCGAGTTTGAAGGACAAGGCTAGGAGACTATTTTCTATCATGGAAGTTATTTCCAGCATGCGAGACCTAATACCTAATTCTCTTGAAGCATGAGTCAGAATTGGAATATCTTGGGACAATCCATCAATTGCATTTTTCAGATGCTTTTCATTTAGATCATTATGGACAGAGTTTCATTGAAAGATCTAAGGGAAGAAGTAGTGACTAATATATTTTCTTTCATTAGAAGTGCTAGTTTCTTTTGATCTGTTTCTACTTCTCTAATGGCATTGTCGTATCGGATGGCATCGTCTTCATCCATTGTGCCAAATAGTTTCTTTGATAAAGTGCCTACGAATCCTAGAAGTGCAGACCTTCTCGACTGACGAGATGTTAGGTGAAATATAGCCTCGTTATCATGGGCTATTTCATTATAACGTGTGTTCAATGGTTCAAAGAGATTTGTACATTCCAAATAATCAAAGACTTTACCATTGTCACATACTTGCTTGGATTTATCGAGAATAAGACGGAGGTTTAGAATATGTGGATTAATAAACGATACATCATATGGAATAACTATACTAAGGTGACTATCAAATAAATTTAAGGAACCTAAAGGGTCGAAGTAGATGCCAGGACTGTTCGTCAAGGACGTAATGAACTCCTGAGCCAGCGTAGAATTACTGTAGTAGAATATAATTAAAATTAGTATTAAGAATATAACTAGGACTACGTTATAGATCTAGGAGCTAGTTTGACTTTGTCATAGTGATGTGTCACATGACGTCTATTTATGAGTAAAGTTAAAGTACTTCTGCCATTGATCTTCACTACTTTATAAGGGCCTTTCCAAATTGGCGAAAGGGCCTTACGCAGACGTACATGATTTTTGAGATACACGTAATCTCCGACTTTATACTGAACAGGTCGCGAATGGTTGTCATAATACTGTTTAGATCTTTCTTTAGATCGTTGTATGTTTTCGATAGATTTTTCGCGTGAGAGTTTAGGCGATGATGCAGGGACTTCAGATATTCTGGATATGTAAGGTCTGATTGTAATTCATAGACGGAGTCCGGGATAAAAGGCTTTTGACCGAAGAGAAGCTCGTATGGCGTAAAGTTAGTAGTGGAATGAGTAGAAGTGTTATATGCCAACATAGCAGTATAGACATATTTATGCCAATCAGAATGATTTTCATTGACATGAGATTTAAGATATTTTTTGAGTGTGGAGTGACTGCGTTCAAGCGCACCTTGAGTTTGAGGATGGTATGGGGATGACCAGATTTGTTTAATTTTCAGGAAGTTGCAGGTTCTTTTAAATAAATCTGCGGTGAAGTTTGTGCCTTGGTCAGTTAAAATAGACTTCGGGATGCCGAAAACAGAAATAAAGTGCACCAGACACTCACATGTTTCTTCTGCAGTCGCATTAGTGGTAGGGTAAGCAAGGGAATATTTGGTGAGGTCATCTTGTAATGTAACAATGAACTTGAGCTTAGTAAGGCCAGCTTCTGGAAGAGGACCCACAAGATCGAGGCTGAGTCGTTCAAATGGCTTAGTGGAAGTGGTAGTTATTTGCATCGGTGATTTATTAATTCGTCTTAGGGCTTTATTACTTTGGCATTGGGAGCAATTTCTTACATATGTTTCGATATCTGACCGCATATTTTTCCAGAAATACCTTTCTTTTATTCTGTGAAACATTCGCGTAGATCCTAAATGTCCGGCAATAGGAATGTCATGGTTTTCGCGGAGTATTTTAGGTATCTCTGAGGGTGTAGGGTAAATAATAGTATTATGATAAATATAAATTGATACTTGAGTATTGTTAAAGATATAGCAGAATATGTTGTATATTTTTGCCCAGATATGTTTGTCGAAAGGATTTTGGAAATCAGTAATGGCTAAGTTTAGGTTGGGGTCAGTGGGATTATGTAATAAGTCGGATCGAAGATTTAGTATACTTTTATAAATGTCTTCATATGAACTGTTATGAAAGTGGTATACTTTAGTGAATAGGAAATATATTAATTTTCCTTTATGGTCGAAAGAGATAGAAGAGTAGAGAGTTCTTTCCCTGTCTAGTATTTCCTTGGAGTTTTCAAGGTTGCTCAAGATTTCTTCTACGTGAGGATTGGATTCATCAAGATCGATGGAAGTAGGTATGACAATGATTTTGCAGTAAGTTTTCAGGATGCTTTCGTTGTGTTCTATGATTTTAGCATTACTATTATAGTCTTTGTTGCTCATTGTTTTCAGGAATTTGCTATAATTATCGTCGCGAAGGGGATTTGTTGTGAGATTCGGGGATTTGTTAGATGATGTAGAAGGATCATCCATTTCTGGGGGTGAATCATTGTTTTCTAAAAGGTCTATAGAAGGTAGTTTATCGTCAAGGTCTAGCGAACCAGGAGGTAGTTGGATATCAAGATCTTCGAGAGTTAGAGGGCTGAATGGAGGTGATGAAACATCTGCGTTTTCGTTAGAAATAGACGGAATAGGATCACAGTCTGATGGTTGAATTGGATTTACAGGATATCTGGATAAGGCGTCAGCAGCGGCATTCAGTTTTCCTTTCTGATAATCGATTTCGTACTCGTACTCCATTAGTTTCAGGCGCCACCTCTGTAATTTACTACTAGGATCTTTATGATTAAACAACCACTTTAATGGCCTATGATCAGTAATGATCAGGAATTTTCGTCCATAGAGATATGGGCGAAAGGTTTTACAACCGAACAAAATAGCAAGGAGTTCTTTTTCAGTGGTATTGTAGTTAGATTCACTCTTGTTGGGTTCGAGAGGCATAGACTATTGGCCTATCTTTACCAACTGGACCTTGACTAAGTACGGCACCGATGGCATAATTAGAGGCATCACACGTTAAAATAAAAGGGGCAGAGAAATCTGGATAAATGAGGATGGGAGCAGAGGTAAGTTTGTGCTTAAGTTCGTCAAAGGCGAGTTGTTGTTGGTTTTCCCATAGGAAGGGAACATCCTTTTTTAAAAGTTGCGTTTGAGGTTTTGCAATTTTCGAGAAGTTAGCAATGAAACGGCGATAGTAAGATACAAGTCCGAGGAAGGACTTAATGTCCTTCGGAGATTTGGGAGTAGGAAATTGGGTTACTGCTCTTATCTTTTCAGAGTTAGGTTTTACACCATCTTTAGTTATTTGATGGCCAAGATATGCGACTTCACGTCGGAGAAACTCGCACTTGTCGGGTTGAAGTTTTAGATTGTAATCTCTAAGCCTTTGGAATACTGATGAAAGATTATCAATGTGAGAATTCAAATCATGAGAATATATTACTATGTCATCAAGATATACAAAACACCGTATACCTTGGAGGCCTGTGAGGGCTGTATTCATTAATCGTTGGAAAGTAGCGGGTGCATTTTTTAAGCCAAATGGCATTTTTGTAAATTGGTAATGTCCTTGAGGTACACTAAACGCTGTTTTAGGAGCGTCTTCTTCATTAATTAAGATCTGATAGAATCGAGATGCGAGGTGATCGAGAAGTATTTACTCTGACCCAACTGATCTAACATTTCTGATATCTGCGGTATGGGGTAGCTGTCACCAACGGTGACATCATTAAGTTTTCGGTAGTCGATAACTATACGCCATTTTTGTTGTCCGGATGCATCAATCTTTTTTGGGACAATCCAAATTGGAGAAGACCATGGAGACTCTGAATGTTTTATGATTCCTTGGTCGAGCATTTGGTCAATTTGTTTATTGACTTCTTGTTTGTGTACCTCTGGGAACCGATATGATTTTACATTAATTGGATTTTGATCGCTCGTCTTTATGTTATGCTTAAGTGGATTCGTGTGAGACAGTTTATCACCGGGGATAAAGAATATATCTGAGTATTCAGAACAAACATCGTGAAGAGCATTTGCTTCTTCAGGATTGAGGTGAGAGATTCTAAGGAGGTTTAATACTTCTTGTGTTCGAATGTAAGAGTTGGTATTTTTGAGATGGTAAACTGTATGAGCGTCTACTGTATCAATAGGATTGATTAAAGAAGTTATGGGAATTAGTGTGATATCTAGATTTGACTTTAAGGTTATAGGAGTTTCAGAAGTATTTATTACTGATAAATTAATTCTTTTGTTTTCTTTGACTGCAACTAAGCAATTAGCAATTAGTAAACCTTCGTGATAGCATTGATCTAGTACGAGCCCTTCTTTCACCTCAGGGTTGGAGACGGAGCATTCTATGACAGTTTCAGACCTGGGAGGAATTATATAAGTTGGTTCATTGAAATGTAATTTTATTTCGTATTTACCTATTTTCAAGGTTTCGCGAGTGTAGTCAATTGTGCAGCCAAAGGCGATTAGCATATCAGTGCCAATTATACCATCATAAGGTAAGTGGATTCGGGGTATTATGTGGAATCTATGCGTGATACTATTTTTATCATCTACTTTTAATTTCAGCTGAAAATGACCCATGCTTGGTGAAGCTTGATCAATGGGATCAATGCCTTTCAAAAAGATTATTTCTGTTGAGATATCAACTGGTATTTGTATAGAAGATTGTTTCAGTAGGCTTACTGTTAACGCTCCTTGTCGCACCTCACATACAAGTATAATCGTCATCACGAATCAGTTCGTGTCACGTCACCGTTCAAAGTGCATCTACTTAAAAATATAATTAATTTAAATCAGTATATACCAAGTTATCGTGTGTACATAGCAATCGTCATTTTGGAGACAATTTGTGTTCATTTAGTGGAAGACAAGGGGCGCCCCGAAAATCCAGGGATCAAGAAGATCGACTGTGCGAGGTACCTAATTTTTTTCCTTTCATTTCCTACCTTGCCATATTACTTGTGTGTGCCTAGATTTATTTTGCATTATTTTCGAGTATATTCATGCAGCGCGCATTCATTTTTTGGTCACTTCGAGCCGTATACGTAAATGTTGTAAGATTTTAGGCACGCTGCCGAGCGTTTTGTTCATAATTAACGCCCGCCATTTTGCTTTGGTTATTAATTACCGGTCGATCTTTTAACTTCTAATAAGTTTCAAGTGTAAGTCAATACTTATCTAACCGTGGTATTTAATTGTATAATACAATGACCAGGGCAAAAAAGGGTACTGTTCGTGAATTTGAAAGAATTCAAGGCAAATTATCGGTTTATTTCGAACATGTTCAATCGATTTATGACATGATGAAAAAACTAGATTTTAGTAATCCAGATAACATTGAAACATTTCTGGCGGCTAGTTTCACTATCGATTCAATACAACAGAAATATGTTGACGCGTTAGAGGAACGTTGTCGTTATGAATCGTCATTAATCGATGCAAGTTTACCTTCGTATAAAGCGTTATTGTCGTTTAAACAACTTTATTCGCAAATTAAGTATAAAATACGATTGTTATCACGCGAACAGACTTATGTTAAACCCTCGACTAGTAAGGGTCATGTAGGTACTATGCGATTACCTAGATTAGAAATGCGTTCATTTGACGGTGAACATGACAATTGGCTGCTTTTTTATGAGACCTTTCGTGCGGTCGTTCATGATAATCCGGAACTTACCGACGGCGAGAGAATACAATATTTAGTGGGTAGATTACAAGGCAAGGCGTTAGCTATTTGCCAGGGTATATTACCGTCTGCCGAAAATTATGAAATTATTTGGAATGCGTTAATAAATAAGTACAACGATAAACGTTTATTGGCATCATCGTATTTAGATAAATTGTTAGATTTACCTACCGTCGACTCAGGTTCAGCGGGCAGTTAGGAAGAATTTGTCGATAAGTTTTCGTCTATTATTTCGGCGTTGCGACAATTGGAGGTTACAAGCTTGGAAGATCTATTGTTTATCCATATTGGTTGCAAGAAACTTAATCTCGAGACAGTTAAGGCGTTTGAGATGTCGTTAAATGATATCGGTAATGAAAAAACACCTACCTGTACCGAGTTTGTAAACTTCATGCGTAAACATGCCCAAATATTACAACGCGCACATAACGTCACAAACGTAAAATCAATTTCTCAATCTCGTAAAAATATGGTTTCGGCTACCAATCAATCGTCTGGTAAAACTCCGGGATCACGTACTCATAATAATGTTAAGACATTTGTAAATGTGCAGGATCACGGTAAATGTGATATTTGTGGAAAAACGGACCACATTAAATTGGTTCAATGTCCTACATTCCTGTCAATGTCTCCTCATAATAGGTTCTCGTTGGTAAAGCGTAATAAATTGTGTGTTCTTTGTTTCTCTAATAAACATGCGCTGTTTGATTGCCAATCAACAAACAGGTGTACGACTTGTTCTCGTAGTCATCATACCTTGTTACACTTTAACAATAACGACACTTCCTCACCAAATAGGAATAATACTAATCAGCGTAACGGTTCTTCTGCATTAAATCAGAATACAACCCCGCTGTCTGATATGACCGAACTTAAACAATGCGCCTCGTCGCCTGCAGACGAGCGTCTAATTACCGCGCGGCCTGATACACGTGGTGACGGTCAAAATGGACATTGCAGTGCCACCGACCGCCCCGTTTGTTTGTGTACTGTAGGTGCGTCTTGCGCCGCTGTTAGCACGGCAGATATTAAACCCTCGACTTCAGTCTTGTTAGGGACGGCTCAATGTCACGTGACTGATGCGATGGGTAATGTGTCAATTATCCGCGCTATTATTGACAGCGCGTCGCAACGCGATTTTATTTTAACCGAATGTTGTAAGCGTTTGAAACTGCCGGTCTATGCGACCGCAAATAAATTTGTATCGGGTGTTGGTGACGTCACCAACCCGATTGATGGCATCACTTGCCTAACATTCAATTCCCGCCACAACGATGAATTGAAAATTACCATTCAACCGTTAATTGTCAGTCGTATAACCGATGCCCTGCCGGTCTCAAAAATTGATACCACTCAGTTAGATTACTTAAAAGATTTACCTTTAGCAGATAGTTGTTATAGCTCACCGGCCGCCATAGACATTATTCTAGGGTCGGATTTGTTCGCGCGTATATTGCGCCCGCGCACCGTAGCGCGCTCGCCCGGCGAACCGGTAGCTATAGAAACTTTGCTCGGTTATATTGTAGTCGGTCAGGCGCCCGTGATTAATCCTGTTTGTAATATTGTTCGTGCCTATTGCACAATAAACGAATCGCTTGACAATAGCGTGAATCGGTTCTTTGAATTGGAAGAAGTGCCTAACATTAAAAATACACTTTCTCCTGACGAAAAGGAGTGCGAAGCGTTTTATGCAAGTACTACTCGTCGCGATGAATTAGGCCGCTTTGTAGTATCCCTACCTTTCAAACGCGACGCGTCTGTCTTAGGCGATTCCATACGTCTTGCTAAGCGTAGGTATTTAGCACTAGAGCGCAAGCTGTTGACCGATCCCGCGATTAAAAAGGAATACGATAATGTATTTATTGAGTACTTAGAAAAGGGATATTTGCGTACTGTCGATAATACTGACGCCGACTTTGATAAACCGCATTACGTAATACCTCACCATAGCGTGGTGCGTACTGATAAAACTACTTCTCGTCTACGTGTCGTTCTAGACGGAAGTAGCACGACTTCGTCCGGTTTATCGCTAAATGATATTTTACATTCCGGTCCTAAAGTATTAAATGATTTATTTCAAATATTGCTGCGGTTTCGATTACTGCCCATCGCTATTAGCGCAGATATTCGACAAATGTATTTACGGCTAATTATGAATAATAACGACTTGCGTTTTCAACGATTGCTGTATCGATTTAACCCTGATGATCCTATTCAAATCTTTGAAATAACTCGCGTTCCATTCGGGTTGTGTTGTAGCCCGTACCTAGCCGTGCGATCGGTTCGCCAGTTGGCCGATGATGAGAGCTCTCGTTATCCAGCTGCAGCCAAAGTGGTTGACACGGATATTTACGTGGATGACTTGGCTACTAGCTGTTCTTCGGTTGACCGAGGTGTTGAGTTGTCCGATCAGCTGATTAAAATGTTCGCGGCTGGCGGATTTGAACTTGTAAAATTTTCTAGTAATTCACCTGAGGTCATGGCTAGTATTCCTGCCAATCATCGCGTGTCCGAGGTTGTAGAATTTAGTCCGAACGATCATCTAAAAATATTGGGCTTACATTGGTTACCGGCCGAAGACGTATTCACGTTTCGCGTAAATCTTGAACCTCGCGAGTGTACGAAACGTAATATACTTTCCGTAATTGCCCGTCTATGGGACTTGGTAGGTTTTATTGCACCCGTTACACTTTCGGCAAAATTAATTGTGAAATCACTGTGGAACGACAACATTGATTGGGATGAGATGCCACCATCTCACATTATTAAATTATGGCAAAACTTTGAATCGGAATTGCCTTTATTGCAAAATATTAAATTGCCGCGTCACGTGGGTGTCACAGATGATTGCGTCATCTCTTTACTGGGGTTCGCGGATGCCTCGGAGAAGGCGTACGGTGGAGTAGTTTATATTCACGTGTACTTCCCTCAATATGGTCATACCTTGGTGAATTTAGTGTGCGCTAAATCGCGAGTCGCACCTTCGAAAACTCATGTTACTCTGGCTAGATTGGAATTATGCGCAAACTTAATTTTGGCCAAGCTAATGCGTCTAGTGATAAATACCTATTCATTACCAGCATGTTCCGTTTATGCGTTTACTGATAGTAAGGTAGCTCTCGCGTGGATTCACGCAACTCCCAGCCGATGGCAGACGTTCGTTGCTAATAGGGTTTCTCAGATACAAGAAAATATTGATCCTAATGACTTTTATCATATTGCCGGCGTAGATAACCCCGCTGACTGTTTAAGTCGCGGTTTAACCCCTGCACAACTACTTGTGCATCCATTATGGTTTAACGGACCGAGGTTTGCTAATCAGCCTCACTCCGAATGGCCACTTGACAAAGACTTTAACATTACAGGTGAAATACCTGACTAACACTCTTCAAGTGCGTAACAAATGGACGAAGTCTAACACTTCTATCCAACCTGGAACTGTTGGGCTGCTCGAATCAGACAACAGCGCTCCTCTTAATTGGCCTCTTGGAGTTGTCGAACGCACGTCCGAAGGTAAGGACAGTGTCGTGAGAGTTGCGGACGTCCGCACGAAATCAGGTCTGTACCGCAGACCCGTGGTAAAACTTTACCCATTACCTAACCACTAAAAAAAAAAAACATATACAGTCCACATTTCTAGTTTAGCTATCGAATAGTTAATAGTTTAATTAATTACTTACGTTAATAAATAAGCTACGAATAATGTAGTAACTTGAATTTCAAATAAATATTATTAAATTGCGAATATTAATGCGTATTGTATCGCAATGACATTTAGCTAATTAGGGTGCGTCGAAGTGACTTAATTTTGAATGTGCCTTGCATTATTGAAGGCCTCTCGTCCTGTCAAGCCGGGGAAGATGTTAACGCTAAATCGTTAATTTTTAAATTCAAATTGGGTTAGAAATTGCACATTCCCAAACCACTGTAACTCCTGAAAGCCAGAATCAACAGTGGCGACCACCAGAAAAGCGCCGAGACAATGAAGTTCGACGAAGTCCCAGAGAATGAATTTAACTGTCTTGGATCCCGCAACGAAATTAATCAGAAAAGTATAGCGGAGGATTAGGAAAATCCGTAATTTCCACTTCCCTCCATATCAGCAGGAGACACAAAGAAACAAGGCCAATAGGCGCAAAGGGACGTTTACAACTGGGATAGGCCCAGTTGCCTAGCACCACGGATAAAATATTAACATTAATGGGTCCTAAGTTGTGAGCAGTTATATTTGATTCCAATAATAGGTATGGCAAAAACGCTTGAACACACGGAAATTTGTTCTAGTTTCTACAAGTTCTGTGTAGTAAATAACTCCGGATGTAACCTGTACAATATCCAACATAATATTGCGTTCATTCTGCCAAAGACTGCACTCCCATAAAATATGATGTGCTGATTGTTCATATTCGCAGTCAGATGTGGAACATTGACAAAAAGGCGAGTCAACAAGCTTGAAGGAAAATAATTTACTCTTAAAGTTACCATGACCGGTGAGAAATTGAGCAACACAGTGATCAACCTCCAGCCATGTCCTGGCCAGCCGTTCACGAACGGATGGAAAGAACTGGTGGAGGTGTCGGCCCTTGATAGAATTATCCCACCTACATTGCCATTCAGACAAAAGTTCCTCTCAGACGTCGGTCTGTGGTTTGAATAATCTAGAAATCTTATCACGGTCACGTAGGGTTAAAAAGTCTGCGTCCGTGGTCTTACGCGCGTTATAGTACATTGCAGCCCGACGCTGCACTTCAAGATCGACTGGAAGTACACCTGCAAGTACCGGTAAGGCTTCAGTACTAACCGTCCTATACGCTTTGCATTAGAATATCAAAGCCAAACGCTGGCTTTGAAGCAATTTACGTCGTACCGCTCCTATGGTGGCCCTATCGGCCCAAACAGGTGGGGCCGTAGCACATACACCCCAAATAGGTAGCCCCATAAATGGTCTTTAAAGTTAGAAATGACAGACCCCACGTAGATTTGGATATTCTCGTTAAGGCATAAAAGTTCTTTTTAGCTTTTTCACCGACAGTTTTTATATGATCTATGAATGAAAAATTCTTCTCTAAGACCAAACCAAGGTAGCACATGGACTGCTTTTTTTTCACGGGAACGTTATTAAATTTAATACTAGGCCACGATTTAAGATTACCTTTTAAAATTAGTTGATAAGTTTTTTGCGGTGCAAAGGTCAGACGGTTTCGATCGCCCCACTGAGATATTAATCGTAGGCAAGTGTCAGCTAAATTCTCGAGTCCAGCCCGAGTACTCGACTGAATGAGCAGCAGGCCGTCGTCCGCGTAACCAGTTAATGACCAGCCGGGTGTGAGATGAATCGCGAGAAAATCATCGAAACCGGAGATGATTGGGGTTGTAAATTCTCACTGAAATGTAAAAAATAAACACGCTGTGCTGGGATTGGATGGTATAGAATACCGTCAGTCGCCAGTAGTCGGTTCCTAAGTCAGACAGCCGCGCCTGGTCAGACTGCATGCCGAACACAACACTGTTGGGACAAGGCTAAGACGAATAAGTTATAATCTGACGACATTTTGTATTCGGAGCTCTGTCAGAGAGTGAAATAAGGAAGCTGGACTTGTGTGCGGGAATTAAAACATTACTTTGAACTGTTAAAGTTTTTATTGACAAGTGACCTTTTCATAACTAGATATTTAGTGTAAACCTTTCTTAGAACGCCTCCGATACATGCAAATAACAACCATTACCAACATATTATTATCTGTTTTTACCCGACTGCGGCGAAGCCCAAAAGGAGGGTTATGTGTTTGCCCTGTATGTATGTTTGTATGTATGTATGTCCGTTTCTTTGTTCCTTCATAACTCCTCAACGGATGGAGGGATTTGGGTAGAATAAATGTCGTTAGATTCGTCTTGATGGCGCGAGTACTACATTATAACATACGAGTGGCTACATTATAATCAAAAAACAATTTCAAATCATGGATTTGGGGTGCCATATTGTGTAGTTCGATTTTTTTTTTCTTCTAATACCATCGAGTGGGGTATTAAAATGAAGGGTTTTAAAAGGTGATTACAAAAATATATGCAACTTATATGTTTGAATGTAATTTGAAATGACAAATCTATCTAAATATATAAAAGAAGAACTGACTGACTGACTGACTGACTCATCTATCAACGCACAGCCCAAACCGCTGGGTCTACAGATTCCAAATTTTGCAAGTAGGTTCCTTATGTGGTCTAGAGGTGCACTAAGAAATGATTTTTCAAAATTCACCCCCTAAGGGGTTTAAACAGGGCTCCAAAGTTTGTATGGGGAAACAAGATTAGTTAGACTATTTTATTCGAAACTTCACAGGAGTGCTCCTATTGATAAATGAGTTAACATTTGTGTTTCAGGTTTTTTCAGAATTCAACCCAGGGGGAAATGGGGTAACAAATCCTGAAATTCAACATAGGTATTGTTTGTATGGTGAATTGGGTCGGGTGTATTACAATAACAACGATTTTAAGATTTAATGTGGCGGACCTGAAAAACCGTCATTCCCTGTTGGGGTGCGATGGGGTTGGGGTTTTATTAGCTTATAATATTCACACAGACATAGATAGTATGTCTAAGTTTAGTTCTATTATTAACACTGCGACTATTAGTAGTAATACTAATATACAGGTGACTTTAAATGAATATAGCACTAGTGCTATAAATGTTTACAAACATTGTACTGAGGAGGATCCATGTGTCACCGTGGAGAATTCTCAATTAGGGTATATTAGTGATAGGGTCTTGTTGTCTGAGGATGGTACGGGTGTCTCCAGCCTCACTCCAAAAATTAATTTAAACTAGGAAATGAGACAACAGGAGGTATGATTAACAATATTGTTAATCCTACCAACGTATCTTCTTGCACTCAATTAGTTAGTAAAAAAGGGCCTCAGCAGAACACTTTGAAATTATTCCACCAAAATATCCAAGGCATTTCTTCCAAATTATTAGAAATTGAATTGTTTTTTAGAAAATAGTAAGTTTGACATTATTTGTTTTACTGAACATTGGCTTAAAGATTACCAAATGCTTATCAATTATGAGAACTATATGGTGGGTAGCTGCTTTAACCGTAAAAGTATGCTTCGTGGAGGTTCCCTAATATTAATAAGAAATTGTTTTAAATATAAGCAACGTAATGACATAGTAGGTCTCTCGGTTGAACATTGCGTTGAACTGTCCTGTGTTGAGCTAGATAAGCATGTAATTGTGTGTGTGTACAGACCCCCAAACTATCAAAACTTTTCTTTATTTGAATCAATAATGGAAGATGTGATGGCAAAACTTGCAGTCAGCAATAAATCTACAATTATTTGTGGTGATTTTAATATCAATATTTTAGAAGAATGTTCAAATAGCAGTCGCTTATTAAATCTTTTTAAGTCATTTGACTTGACCAACACTTTTACAGAACCTACTAGAGTCACTCCATCTTCTGCTACTTGTATAGATAATATTTTCTGCGATTGTGATTACTTAGATAAATCAATAGTAAATTGTCTACACTCTGACCATAGCGGACAAACTGTAACCTTCAGGTGTAATACACCCCCATCGCAAAAAGTTCAAATTAAATTTAGACCTATAACTTCTAGCAGATTAAATAGGTATAATATTTTGCTACAGAACAAGTTAAGCGTTATGGGCCTTGATGATATTAATATAGATCAATTGTATGATCGTTTCTTTTCAATAGTTCACACGGAATTCAATAAAACTTTTGAAAAGAAGACAAAAAGTATTTGCCCTAAATTCATATTTAGTGATTGGGCAACTAGAGGTATCAGAAAAAGTAGGGAAAGACTATTTGAGCTTTATGGCCTTAAGCCTTTTATAAACACTGAAACTTTTAACAAGTATGTTGCTAAGTATTCAAACATTTTTAGAAATACATGCAAGGTTGCTAAAGCACTGCACATTAGCAACAAGATCAAAACAGCAGAAAATAAAATAAAGACAGTTTGGAAAGTTATAAATAACGAGACTAGCAGGAAGAAAATACACTAGCTACACATGAGATACAGCATGTTGTCCTAAAAGCTCTAATCAGGAAGTAGCTCAAGAATTTGTAAATTTCTTTACCGATATACCACAAAAAACAACGGAGGCTCTTATTTCCTCACCTGAACTCTCAATTGGTTTATTAAAGGCGAATGTGTCTGGCTGCCTGGTTGAATTTAAATTTAAACACATTAACCCTATGGTTGTTATTAAAACTTTCCGGCAAATAAAAATCAAACTAACCGAAGATCTATGGGGAATGTCTGTCAAAGTTTGTACATCCATACTTGAGACTATAGCCCCTTACTTAGCTTTAATTTTTAATTTATGTGTAGACCAAGGAGTTTTCCCTGATTTAATGAAATACACTAAAGTCATACCTCTTTTCAAATCCGGGGACAGTAAAGATACTAATAATTATAAACCTGTATCCGTGTTACCAGTTTTTAGCAAGGTTTTTGAAAAAGTAAGGCTTAATCAAATGCTCTATCATTTTAACACCAACAGAATCTTACATGATCAACAGTATGGCTTCACCAAGGGACGTTGTACAACTGACGCCGGTGTAACCTTATTAAAGCACATATTTACTGCGTGGGAAGAGTCTCAAGACGCCATTGGAATTTTTTGTGACCTCTCCAAAGCGTTTGATTGCGTAAATCACGACACATTACTTTTGAAACTTGAGCATTACGGACGGGGTAAACTTGCACTTAGTTTGGTAAAATCTTATTTGAATGATAGACAACAACATGTTCAAATAAATGGTGTTAATTCACAGGGGTTAAAAGTAAAAATGGGGGTTCCACAAGGCTCAATATTGGGTCCTTTCCTCTTTCTAGTATATATAAATGATCTACCCTATTTACTGAAAAACCAACCTCAAAATATGGTGTTATTTGCTGATGACACTTTCCTAATTTTTAAGATAAATAGGCGGGCCCAAAATTTAGATGACGTGAATAATGCCCTACTTCAGGTCCAAAATTGGTTCACAGCAAACAATTTGGTATTAAATGAAAAAAAAAAAAACCAAATGCATAAGATTTGCTTTACCGAATGTTAAAAGTAGCGATTTTGATATAATATTGAATAAAGAGAAACTTGAATTCGTAGATAAAACGGTTTTCCTGGGGATTACGCTTGGTTCAAGGCTACAATGGGGTTCTCATTTGACATCTCTTGCGGGGCGTCTAAGTTCAGCAGCCTATGCCATTAGAAAAATCCGTCAGTATACTGATGTAGATACCGCTAGACTGGTTTATTTTAGTTACTTTCATAGTATAATGTCTTATGGCATTTTGCTGTGGGGACGGGCTGCAGATATTGAGTCTATATTTATTCTGCAGAAAAGAGCCATCAGAGCCGTATATAATCTTCGTAGGCGCGATTCTCTAAGGGAACTGTTTAAGGATATTGGCATCATGACGGTACATTGTGAATACATCTACGAAAACATAATGTACGTCAGAAAAAATATGCACCTTTTTGGTAAAAGGGGTGACAGACATAATTACAGTACTAGAAATAGGGACCAACTAGTTCAGCCAGGTTTCAGACTCGCTAAAGTAGACTCATCTTTCATGGGGTACTGTTTGAGATGCTATAATAAAATTCCACAAATTATTCTTGAACTGAATGAGACGAAATTTAAAACATGCATTAAACGCACACTATGTAAGCAAGCATATTACAAGTTGAGCGATTATATCGCTGATAAAAATGCTTGGCTCAATGCTGGTCCTGCTCCACATGGACAGGGGCGCATAAATTGA
The DNA here is from genome assembly GCA_905147715.2 of Xestia xanthographa. Lineage (NCBI taxonomy): Eukaryota > Metazoa > Arthropoda > Insecta > Lepidoptera > Noctuidae > Xestia > Xestia xanthographa. The sequence continues at coordinate 6,156,809 of LR990667.1, read as the reverse complement.
TAGCATTAAATTGTATTGTTGGAGCTGCTGAAGATTGTACAACTATCTTTGCATTGTATAGAATCAATCTCTTTAGTATTATATAAATGCATAGCCCATATTGTGTGAGTACTATGTACTAGAAAGCTATCATTCACTGGAAACCTACGTCTTTTCTTGACTTGAATGTGCCCTGGCGGTTTGGAGTATGTCATGCTCACTCAATTGTCTCGCTGATGGTGGCGCATGTGTCGGATCATTTAGTTCCCTTCAAAATGGTTGAGTTGAATGGTGCTGATCCATGCGTCATGTCCGTGAACGGGCGCTGTCAGTTGTGACTGGTCATCTCTTGGTTGCCATGGCTTATTTGAATGAATTATTTTTGAATTGTATTTTTTTTTCGTTTGTGTGTTTTTGGTGTGGACACTTTTACCGTGCACATCTTGCTACATTGTTCTCACATAATATACCATCTCAACGTAAATGATGTAACCAAGATTTTGTAACAATATTCTGATTTAAAAGAGTGTCCATGAAGTTTCTTGCCCGTTCTTCTCCATAGAGATCTACGCTAGGGAATGGGCAACTACAGTACTTTCACAGTTTTTATGTCTTGTGACTGGGACTGTAGCTACATTTAATTTTCATCTTTGTTTCGACAATTCAAAAGTGCCTGTAACTGGCTTACTTGAAATAAATGCATTGATTTTGATTTTGTTGAAATGTCTAAAAATCAATATGGGTGTCGATACCGAGATTATCAGGGGTGCCGATTACGAAAATGGCATTTGTTTTAAGATCCAGAAGATGGCGGATTCGACTTCTATACAGGGTTATTGTTGATTGTGATGATTGTAATATCGATGATGATGATTGTGATAATGATGATGATGATTGTGATAATGATGATCGTGATTACGATGATGATGATTGTGATAATGATGATTGTGATGATGATGATTTTGATTCCGATGATAATGAGTGTTTATCGATGATAGTGATTGTGATGCTGATTGTGATAGTGATGGTGATTGTGACGGTGATTGTAATGATGATGATTGTGATTAAGATGATAATGATTGTGATTACGATAGTAATTATTGTGATAACGATGATGGTGATTGTGATGATGATGATTGTGATTAAGATGATAATGATTGTGATTACGATAATAATGATTGTGATAACGATGGTGGTGATTGTGATAGTGATTTTGATGGTTGATAGTGATTTTGATGGTGATAGCGATAGTGACGGTGATTGAGATGGTGATAGCGATGGTGACGGTGATTGTGATAATGATGGTGATTGTGATAATGATGAAGATGATTGTGAGTACGATGATAATGATTGTGATAACGAGGATAGCGATTGTAATAGTGATTGTGATGGTGATTGTGATGGTAATTGTGATGGTGATTGTGATGGTGATTGTGATGGTGATTGTCATGGTGATTGTGATGGTGATTGTGATGGTGATTGTGATGGTGATTGTGATAGTGATTATGATAGTGATAGTGATGGTGATTGTGATAATGATGGTGATTATGATAATGATTGTGGTTGTGATAGTGATGTCGATTGTGATCATGATGATTGTGATTAAGATGATAATGATAGTTATTACGATGATAATGACTGTGATAATGATGAAAGTGATTGTGATCGTGATTGTAATGGTGATTGTGATGGTGATTAGTGATTATGATTGTGATTGTAATTGTGATGGTGATTGTGATGGTGATTGTGATGGTGATTGTGATGGTGATTGTGATGGTGATTGTGATGGTGATTGTGATGGTGATTGTGATGGTGATTGTGATAGTGATTATGATAGTGATAGTGATGGTGATTGTGATAATGATGGTGATTGTGATGGTGATTGTGATGGTGATTGTGATGGTGATTGTGATGGTGATTGTGATGGTGATTGTGATGGTGATTGTGATGGTGATTGTGATGGTGATTGTGATGGTGATTGTGATGGTGATTGTGATGGTGATCGTGATGGTGATTGTGATGGTAATGGTAATTGTGATGGTGATTGTGATGGTGATTGTGATGGTGATTGTGATTGTGATTGTGATAGTGATTGTGATAGCGATAGTGATGGGGATTGTGATGGTGATTGTGATTGTGATTGTGATTGTGATTGTGATAGTGTTGGTGATTGTGATAATGATTGCGGTAATGATGGTGGTTGTGAATTTGGGATAGTGATGGTGATTGAGATGTTAATAATTTTGATGGTTATGAAATTTGGCACAAAGATAGTTTTTAACCTGGATTAACATGTAGGACACTATTTATCGCTTTAGTATAATTCAGTGGGACAGTTACCGAACTTCACGCGGGCGAAGCCGCGGGCAACAGCTAGTATAATTATAAAATTGTAAACTGACCGACTGACTGGGTGATATATCCACGCACAGCCCAAACCGCTGGGTCTACTGATTAGTAGGTTCCTTATGTAGTCCAGAGGTGCTCTAAGAAATAATTTTTCAAAATTCAACCCCTAAGGGGGTGAAACGGGAGTCGAAAGTTTATATGGGGAATCAAAATAAGTTACGACTGTTTTATTCGAAACTTCACAGGAGTACTCCTATCGATAAATAAGTTGTTAACATTATTTTGTGTTTTAGGTTTTTTCAGAATTCAACCCCTAAAGGGGGAAATGGGGTGATGACAAAGTCTGAAAATCAACATGGTTATTGTTTGTATGGTGTATTGGGTCGGGTGTATTACAAAAACAACGATTTTAAGATTGAATGTGGCGGACCTGAAATACCATCATCCTAGTAACGTTGCGGTGCGACGGGGTTGAAATGTCTAAAAATCAATATGTGTGTCGATTTCGAGATTATCAGGGGTGCTGATTACGAATATGGCATTTATTTTGAGATCCAGAAGATGGCGGATTTGACTTCTATACAGGGTTATTGTTGATTTATTGTGATGATCGTGATAACGATGATGATGATTGTGGTAATGCTGATGATGATTGTGATAACGATGATAATGATGGTGATGATGATGATGATGATTGTGATGATGATTGTGATAATGATGATGATGATTGTGATAACGATGATGATGATTGTGATAATGATGATTGTGATAACGATGATGATGATTGTGATAACGATGATGGTGATTGTGATAACGATGATGGTGATTGTGATTGTGATTGTGATGGTGATTGTGATAGTGAAGGTGATGGTGATGGTGATTAAGATGGTGATTGTGATAGTGACTGTAATAGTGATAATAGTGACTGTGATAGTGATTGTGATAGTGATGGTGATAGTGATCGTGATAGTGAGAGTGATAATGATGGTGAAAGTGATGGTGATTTTAAAATGGTATGATATTACCTTAGTAACTAACTAACTAACAGTCGCTCCATATAAAATACTGGTATTCAGCTGCATCCGGTTAGACTGGAAGCCGACCCCAACATAGTTGGGAAAAGGCTTGGCAGATGATGATTACCTTAGTAACTAAAAAGTGGAAAATATAAATAATAATTTAAAAAAAAAAAAACCCGCCTGCGTAAAAACTAACTAATAACTTTAAATAAAAAAAACTGAAAAGAATAAAACAAGTTCAGGAGACAGGACATATTGACGGCAACAGTCGGGAACCCATTAAGGGCCTATACTACCTCAAATGGCTTAGCATGATCCTCCGTTACGCCTAAAATACTGCAGCATTAATTTTGAAATAAATATATGGTAAAGTTGAGGATTAATGTTAGGTCTTATGTTTGGCGAAAACACGATTTCATAAAATTTTCTCGATAGAAAAAAATCCCAAAGTTACCTCCAACTCGAACAATAAACCGCTGGTATTCAAAAAGTACTTCAAATTAGATCATGAAATTTTGCATACTAACTGAACTAACTATAAAGCAGGTCTTATATTTTTTGTTTTTTCCATAAGACGAAAATTTGATTTTATAAAGAATGAAAAACCACTAATTTCGCACTATTCGGCCGCAGTGACTGACGTAACAACCGCTTTGTAGTGCAAGCTGATTAGAACGTTATTCTAACAGTATTACAAACGAAGTTTGAACCACCACAAATAGAGTTACTAATCTGAGGTAGTATAGGCTCTTAAATAATCTAGACATTACATCCAATACGGGTCCCGACTGTTGCAGTCAATATGTCCTGTCTCCTGAACTTGTTTTATTCTTTTCAGTTTTTTTATTTAAAGTTAAATTAGTTAGTTTTTACGCAGTCGGGTTTTTTTATTTTTTTATAATATTGGTTAGGTGGTATTATTCCACAACATTTTGACTTGACGTTTTTAAAAGCGGTATCAAAAAAAAGTAACATAATAAACATCACGCCTGTAATCGCAGAAGGGCTAGGCAGAGGTGTACCTAAAAACACACCCACATTTCGCTAGTTTTGTTTAAGTTCCTGCGAGCCTGTCAACCGAGCACCAATCCATACTGCGTGGCTGCTACTGAGAAATATCTGATAGAAAAAACTAATAACACTTTGTCTGAGCTGGGAATCAAAGCGACGCCTCATGCTGAGCAGTCACGCTCGTGTCCACTGGACTGACGAGGTAGTTAATATATTTATTTAATTAACAATTATTACGAAAATGAAATAACTAATTTTTATGAAAATCTCTTTCATCAAACCTACTCTATGAAACGAACATAATCCTAAGTAATCCTTACCTAATATTATAAATGTCTATACTTACGTCGTCAGGTGTACAGTAACGGACATGGGTCCCTTTCATCCCGAAACAAGTACTGTTCCTGAGGTAAGCAACAATAACGTTCTTATGATAATAGATGGCGCTACGTGTCTTTCGAATCATGATTGAATGACAACCCAAATTGATTGTAAAATTCTTAATTAACGCGAGTGAAGCCGAGGTCTTAAACTAGCTGGTGTGGCGAGTACCGCCCCTCGGTTTCAAGTTGGTTGGTGTGCAGTATCATGACGTGTAGGTGCGCCCGGCTTTAGGCGTGTATCGATATAGCGTGTGGGACCGCCATGTTTTTGAGAGGAACCAGTGGCCATGTTGAACTAGATGTCATAGTGCTCTCGCGCAGAACGCACACGTCTCACCGCGTGTCTTAAAATCTTAAGACATCACCTCCCGCAAGACCATAAATCCTGAGTATCATCCCGTAAACATTGGGGATCTACCGGGAATTAATAATAATCCCATATTATCGCGTCTGTGTAATTTGTGCTCAAGAAAACGTAGGTGATCGGCGCGGAAGACCAGGCAAAGGCAGGTGGTACCACCACCACCACCACCTTCGGGGCTGAACAAGGAAGAACCAGGTACCGCTTTTCTTTACGCGCTAGAGTTAGACCACCATACGCAGTCTGCTGCCACCACTCCCAACTTGAAAAATTATACAGACAAATATAGGCATTTTGAATCAGCACGCAATCCAGGTGTTAGATTGTAACAAGTCCTCAAACCGCAGAGATACACGGCTATTTATACGCCTGTCCCTCCATTAGATGGTCCCTTCGAGCCTGGATAGGCACCAGTAAAAGTAAGTACAAATAAGTACAAGTCATTACGTTAGGTACATAACTTCATTAGTGCCTCAAAATGGCTATCCGCAAACAAGAAGCTAAATTAGCTCAGCTTACCGCTAAAAAACAAATGATTTTCGAGCGAGTTAATCGCTTGTATAATGCTTCTAGAAGTATCTCTAACTTTGATTCGCGCTCAAATGAGTCTTTCCTAGCGCAGTCTGAAACAATTAGTGAACAATACAGCAAATTTGAAGAAATAATTGAACAGATCAATGAATTGCAGTTTGAAATTGACGACACCGCTCCAGATTATTCGAGTCTAAATTCTATTGAAGACTTATATTCTCATATTAAATACAAACGTAATCTTAGGGTGCGTACAGACTATATAACATAACATTGCTATATAACATGTTTCAGCTAATGTAAACTGAATGTTATAAATGTCAATGTCAATTTCATAATGTGGACGTGTTATAAAACACAAGTTATATAATATGTTATATAGTCTGTACGCACCCTTATACTTTCGAGCAGCAAAACATCAGAGCCGAAGGGAGGTAGTCGCATAAAATTACCACCCATAGAATTACCATCATTTGACGGTAAAACAGAAAATGGGCCCATATTTTATTAAATTTTCTGCAGCAATGTTCATTTAAATACTGATCTTAATGACTCGCAACGTGTGCAGTACTTGGTCAGTAAATTGACTAATGATGCCTTAACACTAACCGCAGGCATTGTTCCCACAGGTGATACGTATAGCGGTATGTGGAACAGTCTCGTTAAAAGGTATCAAGATAAGCGTAGTCTAGGCATTCATTATCTCAATAATATATTGGACATTAAAGGATGCGCCGGCAATGTTGCTAGTCTTAATACATTTGTGGAACGATATTCGGCGTCGGTCGCTGCCTTGAAGAAGTTAGACATTCCAGACTTGCTGGATTTTGTGTTGTTGCACTGTAGCTGAAAGTTTGACGCGCAAACTGTTCAACAGTTTGAAAGCCGTGTGAGTGGGGAAAAATTACCTTCATATACGGAGTTTGTTTTTGTTCCGTATCACTCACAACTGCGGCAAAGACTTGTTTACCGAATGAGTCAACTATTTTGTTAGCGACCGTGCAATTATATGCATATTATAGGGACAGCAGAGATAAGATGATTATCAGATGTTTGTTGGATAACGGATCGCAAAATAATTTAATTACTGCGGACTGTTGTAAACGTTTGAACTTACCCATAATTAAATTACGCAATTCGTCTTTACAGGGTGTTGGTATGACATCAAAACCTATACACGGCTTTGTTCATCTCAACATAGAATCTCGGATTAATTCTCACACTAAATATTACATACAAGCGTTAGTCGTTAATTGCATTACAGATAAACTTCCCGCTAGATTTATTAGATTAAATGACAATAATAACATGTCATATTTAAATAACTTACCGCTAGCCGACCCGACCTGGAATGTACCAGGCGGAATCGACATTGTGCTTGGAGCACAGCTGTTTCCTTTTATTTACCTAGGAGATAGGGTTGACTCAGGCACCCGCGCACCCCCAACTATATTGACTAGTTTCGGTTATGTACTGATGGGTGATATTGATTGTGACAATAGTGATATAACACACATTACATCTTCGTTTACCGCGCTTGCCGACATTGAAATCGAGTCAAATTTGCAGAAGTTTTTTGAGCTAGAGGAAATTCCAGCTCAACGTTTTATTAGTCCGGACGAATTAGAGTGTGAAAATAATTTTAATTCTTCAGTCTTATTTAAAGATGGCAGATACTTTGTCGACTTGCCTTTCGCGCGCGCCCCATCCGAGTTAGGCAGCTCACGCGGTGTCGCTCACTGGCGGCTACTTGCGCTCGAGCGTAAATTCACGTTAGTGCCAACCCTACACGAGAATTATAATAAAACTATCGCAGATTATATAACTCAGGGGTATTTATCGGAGGTACCCGACTCAAATTGACAGAAGAGGGTTACTAAACACCGCATCACACCGTCATTAGACCGGACAAAGACAGCATTCGAGTGGTTTTGGACGCTAGTGCCAAAACGCACTCGGGGTTGTCACTCAATGACATTCTGCATGTTGGATCTAATTTACAAGCCGACTTGTTTTTGTTATTAATTGATTTTCGTACGCTCCCGGTCGCGATGACAGCTGATATAAAACAGATGTTTTTACGTATCGGTGTGAATGAGCACCACCGCATATATTTACGAATCTTGTATCGTTTCAACAAAAATTATATATATTATGTAGGGTTTTAAAGATTTTAATAATTCGTTTTATATTTGAGAAATGACAACACTGCCTAACCGTCAATGTTGTAGCGGGAAGGGGTAGTTTATAAAACATGACACTCGGCCGAGAGAGCGCTGTTCATTGGGAGAAATTATGGTGTTAAGACTAATAGTCGAATCTATGTCTGATGACTGATAAGTGTTGTAATTATTGCATTTTGTATAAAACGTGAAGTAATGTAGAATTGTGTAATACCAAATAATTTGAAAAGAGTAACCATGGAGTTTCTTGCCGGTTCTTCTCCATGGAAGCCACCAACCCGAACCGTGCACCATTGTCGACGTTCGTAAGTGCCCATCCAGGCCTATGTGGACTGAAATACTTGGATTTGAATATACTCAAGAGTTGATTGGAGCTACAGTAGTTTTATTACAGTATTTTTTTTTCTCTTTATTTGTTTTGGGGTTTTTATCTTAACAGATATGTCAACTCCGTATTTTTTATATGTATTATAAATTTAGAACAGTTTTATAAATGAAACTATGATTTTTAGTATTATCAAACTTAAATAAATAGCAGCGGAATTGTTAATGTTTTCGTTGCAATCATAGCTCTTGTCGCGGCTTCATTCGGCTTATGGTTGGAAGTTATCCCAAAGAACCTTTTTATATAGAACCTGTGACAGTTGGGGCTGAAGGAGCTTCCCAGTAGTGAAAGAATTATTGGAATCTGACCAGTTCCGAAGATAACACGCTACATCCAAACTTACAAACAGTAGTATAGATTAAAAACCAACTTGCATTAACAGTATCCACATATACAAGTTATAGGTTAATCAAAAACTTAAATCATCATCTGCCTAGCCTTTTCCCAACTATGCTGGGGTCGGCTTCAAGTTGAAACAAAAACTTAAATACATATAAGGCTATAATTACATAAAACCAGAAAATTTATATAAAATAACTCAGACATAATGATATCTTTATTTAAAGAATTAGAATTATTTATTTGCTTAATATACAGGTGTTACCAGATGTTAAAGTTGGTGGTTTAGGCACAAATCATATTTTGCCTTTTTAGGGCATGCAAATATAATTTTAAATTGTTGTATAATGCGTATCTATGTGAAATTGAACATGTACCTACTTATTAAGTAAAGTAAAATAATTATTAATAAATAATAACCCAAATATTGCACACGAAATGAATACCTATATCTTAAAATTAAATTTTGTGTTGCAGAAATTCTTGTAAACTGTAAAAACAATTTTCTGTCAAACATTTACGCAATTTATTTCTAAAATATTTAAAACGTAGCTCTCTAATATTTCTTGGTAATTTATTAAAGATAGAAATACACATATGAAACACATTGTTTTTAATCAATGTTGTATTGCAAAATGGTATTATAATTTTTGTTGGATCTCTTGGCCTCTGCTTAGTGTAACTGTCAGTTACACTAAGCACCAAGTGCCACCTTTGAATTTAAAAAAATCACTATGTTTCCTTACAAATACTGATACTTTCTTTCCTTACAAAACAAATACATGCCGGTCAACGTCAAAAGCCTAAGTCTAAGTCGCCTAAGGCCCAGCGCACACCGCCGGAGGCGCAGCGCAGTGCATTTGAAGACAAACATGACAAACATTTAATATAAACCTTAAGTACCTTGATATACGGTCGCGCGCATGCTCTTGTAGTAGCTTGAGGGTGCTCCGAGTACCGCATGCGAATTTATTCTTATATTACCGTACATCGTATACCGTATATCAAGGTAGTTAAGGTTAGTATTAAATTGTTGTCTTGAAATGCGCTGCGCTGCGCCTCCAGCCTTGTGCGCTGGGCCAAGGTATTTTAATAGTCGAGTGCAATTAGACAATAAGGTGGAACGAAGTTTATAGTGGTCGGATTTTCATGGGACTTTTTTTTATTGAGTTCCTGGAGGGGTGGAGAAGAAAGTTACAAAAAAAAATTTCGACGCCCGCAACCTTTTTTTTTTTTTTTTTTAATTCATTCGGAAATGTTAGAAAATCATCTATATTAATGAAAGCACATTTTTTCCAAATACTGCAATAAAACTTAATATGCAAATTATTGTCTTAATCCTCATTTTATTAGCTATCTAACGAGGTATAATAACTAGAAAAATATTTAAAGATACTTGTTAAATATTGGTTACTGCTGAAAAAGTAAACCATGCCAAAAGGGCCTCTATCGCTAAGAAGTGGGAGTGGTATCGGTATGGTATTGGTATTAAATTGAGCGCAGAGAACCAAGCTTGCAATTTATTTCAGATAGAAATCGTGAGAAATGGTTACGTTATAATTGCGATAAATTTTAGGGTTCCGTACCCAAAGGGTAAAAACGGAACCCTATTACTAAGACTTCGCTGTCTGTCCGTCTCATGAACCGTGACAGCTAGACGGTTGAAATTTTCACAGATGATGTATTTCTGTTGCCGCTATAACAACAAATACTAAATAAAGTCAATGGTACGGAACCCTTCGTGTGCGAGTCCGACTCGCACTTGGCCGGTTTTTGTAAATTTACCAGCGGCCCCATTCCACCTTTGTCATCACTAATCAACCTTTATCGAGTACCTCCAATATTTTTTTTAGTTTTTGTTGTCTATGGATAGCAGATATAATAAGGATATTTTCAGGGCAATATTTACGTTGACCGTCATAGAAATATTTTGAGAAAAACAGCCTTCCTTACTTTTATAGAGACGTTTTCCTGGTAATCGTGAATACATCTTTATTCACTTCACTCGTAAACATGGTTTTCTTGAATATTTTTACATCCAATTATCTGTGAAAAAGTATCAGTTACCAATTTCAAAAGAAATCTTGGTCCTAAAATCCAAAATTTTAAAAATAATTGCAGAAAATAGGACATTTTCAAAAAATTCTTAAAATATTGCATTACATCGACTACAATGAACAAAGTAACAGACTAAATTCCCCTCCCTAAACCCCCCACCTCCCTACCTCCTATCTCTGAACAGTTCAGACGTCTTTTAAGTGACCATATTTACTTATAAAATTAAATTAATTAAAATTGTGGCAAAAATATTCGTGTCATAAAATAGGAGTGCATAAACTGGACATGAAGCCAACGCACACCAAACCAGCGCGTGAGTAACAGCTAAAAAATCTTTTATGAGCCCGCCCCGTACACATTCACTTACGGCAACTTATCAATGAACTCTGCTACTACGTAGCCGAGTGCTTATACTATTGATAAACAACGAGTGAGACAAACCTATCTGCGAGTGAAGGAAAGGCGGAGGTCAACTAATACTGGACGGAAAGCTGTATTCAACCGACCCGTCGATAGCGACTACCTTAACCTGAGCTCTAAGTGTACCACTGATTGCTCCGCGTATTTTGACCACCTGACTACGCTGCTTGCCTGGTACTTGAGTGTCAATCTGTGACCAGTAAAATGCCCCTTCAACGCTCCCCGCCGCCTCTGTCGCAGAAAAATCAGGCGCCGACGACTCCTACGGTGGTTTTCAGTACTCCCCAGCCTTTGCTTTATACACCACACAGTTTCTCCGAGCCAAACTTGAATCTTAACACTGACTCACCTGCTAGTAACATTTCTCCAGAAATTACCTTCCGAAATGTAAAACGTAAGCGCCTGGAAGAGGGTGAAGACAACAGATTATCCACTTTTATGACCGACATGAAGGAAATGTTCCGGCAACTGAAGGAACAGCAAGAAGAAAAGTACGATAAGTTGTACTCCTTGGTGGACCAAATCTGCGAAAACGTCGATCTCATGGCTACCAGATTCGATCTACTGACCTCTCGAGTGGAGTTTCTAGAAACAGAACGTAAAGAAAACGTACCTTACATAAACAAGTTGGAAACTAAACTTGAATACTTCGAGCAAAGCACCAGGTCAACTTGCTTAGAGTTTTGCAATATTCCGGTCAATAAATTGGAAACTAAGGCTACTCTGCTAGATACGGTCATAAAAACTGGCAGCGTTATAGACCTGGAAATACAGCCGTCAGAAATAAAGGATGTTTTTTGTATAAAATCGAAAGACCAGGCCAAAACAATCATAGTAGATTTTACCACCGTTCTACGTAAAGAAGAATTTCTGACAAGGTTCAGGAAACATATCAGAGACAGCTTTAAGCTTACCACAGAGCACCTCAAAATCACTGGCCCCGCTAAACCAATATATATTTCCGAGAACCTATCAGCAAGGAACAAAAGGCTCTTTTTCTTGGCTCGTGACGCGGCCAAATCAAATGACTACAAATTCTGCTGGGTCAAACATGGCAAGATTTTCGTTCGCGAAAAAGTGGGCAGCAAGCATATTGAAGTCAAGAGTGAGCGGACCTTGCTAATATTCTGAAAGCCACGTGACTAAATTTTGTCTTAGTTCATACTTCCATACACAAGCATAATTGTTTATATCACTCATTTCTGTCCTTTTTGAATTTATGTGTTAGAATAGTTAATCTTATCTTTATCCTTGTAATCCGCACCATTTACACTATTACACTGTTTGCCACACAAAACTACAATTATACACTTACTTTACAAACAAAACAAAACAATTTACAAAAGCTATTTACCTCAATTTTTTCACCTCATATGCCTCATTTTCCACATCTACAAATAACCGTTTATAACCCCAGGCTGTGGGATAGTACTGCCTGTATGTACAATCTGACGCTTGTCTTTTTCCTTTTTTATACGTTCCCCTGTTTGTACTTTTAATAAAATATGGATGATATAAACACCATCAACACCGAGATTGAGCAGGTTTCTGTCTCCAACTCATTCGTTTGCTCGCCCGAGCTCAGCCATAACTATGTTATTTCATCTTGTTCCCTAGAAATTCTACACGTTAATATTCGAAGCATAAACTGTAATTTCAATCACTTGTTAGTACTATTATCTAGATTAAAGTTCTCACTTGACGTGATAGTACTGTTCGAGTGCTGGCTGAGCAAGTGTCCAAATATTCCCCCTTTACCTGGATATGTCACTCACTCTTCCTATTTTAGAAACCAGAACGAAGGTGTTGTTGCCTATACTAAAAACGAGTTAAAGTGTTCTATAGAAATCTCCTCCCACAATGACGCAAATTGCCTGGTCCTAAAATTTTCCAATAACTTTGCAGTTATTGGTCTATATCGATCTCGCTCGTATAGAGACTTGTCACCTTTCCTATGTAGCTTGGATGCTCTACTACGCCAGCTTGCAACATTCAAAACAGTCGCTCTTATTGGTGACATAAATATAAACATCGTGTCAAGCAGTCTCGACCCAAATGCTGATGAATATTTAAATACTGCGGCATCACACGCAATGCTTCCGGCGCATACCTTCCCCACCAGACTCGCAAATTGTCTCGACCATGTATTGCTGAGATCTCTTAACAGAGCCACCACCCTGGTACTATACTGCGCTGTAACAGATCATTTCCCTGTACTTCTTTTCTGCAACCCAAACATTACAATTAATACACCCAAAAAATCAATCTAAAAAATTGACATCCCTGAGGTTGTAAATGATATAAAAACTGTAGATTTTTCTCCCATTCTTCAGTGTAATAACCCAAACTTAGCAGCTGAACTTTTTGTCTCTCTTCTGTCTACCTCCATAAAGTCACACACTCGCTCTTCAGTTGTTCCTAGCAGACTCCGCGTTAAAAAACCCTGGATTACTCCTGGCCTATTGAGATGCATACGACAAAGGGATAAATTATCTAGGACTTTTCTGAAAAATCCGGATAATGACTCACACAAACTAGTCTTCCACCGCTATCGAAACCATTGCAATAATCTGCTCAAAAAACTAAGACAAGACTATGAAAGCTCCGAGTTCCAAAAGGCCAGGAATAACCCAAAAGAGACATGGTGACTTATTACGCAAGTAGCGAACCTGAGTCATGGTAACAAGGAACCTGCCTCGGAGTTGCTGAAATGCTGCGAAGATCCCACCCAATCAGTTAACGAGGTCAACCACTACTTCGCTAATGTCGGTAGTAATCTAGCCTCTAAAATCCGGCAACCCACTCCTCCCACAGTCAAGACAGATACTGACCCTGCAGTACTGAGCTCTGTCACGCCGTCCCCTTCGGGTTCAATGGTCCTGTATGACGTGGACTAGGATGAAGTAGAAAAAATTATCCTAAATCTAAAGGATAAATGTGCTGTTGGTTATGACGGTATCCCGTCGTCCGTTGTTAAGGCTACTAGGCACACTATCATCCCCATTTTAGTACACATATTTAATCTGTGCCTTTCCTCAGGTGTTTTTCCGGACGTTTTAAAGACCGCGATGGTTCATCCCATTTTCAAAGCTGGGGACAGGGACGGTGTCTCTAACTGCAGACCTATATCTGTGCTTAATAATTCGTCCAAAATTTTTGAAAAAATTATTAACTCTATACTTGTGAACTTCCTTACAAAAAATAATATTTTAGCTTCGAACCAGTTCGGCTTCAGAGCTGGGAAATCTACGGATGATGCAGTTTTGGAGCTCACAGACACAATAATTGGCCATATTAATAACAAACAAAAAACTGTTGGCATCTTCCTGGATTTATCCAAGGCTTTTGACACCGTTTCTGTCCCCTTACTACTTTCCAAGCTAGATGGCATTGGAATTCGCGGTATTGCTAACGATATCTTTCGCAGCTACCTGACTGACCGTCAGCAGGTAGTAAAAATTAAAACCTTTACTAGCAAAGAGGAGACAATTACTTTCGGTGTGCCTCAGGGTAGTGTCCTTGGACCTACCCACTTCCTCATTTATGTGAATGAACTCTGCCAACTGTCTCCTCCAAATTGTAAAATCATCACATACGCCGATGACACAGCGCTAATAATTCATGGCAAGGACTGGTCTGATATCTTCAATAAAGCGGAGATGGCCCTCAGCAAGGTCATGTACTGGTTAAATACAAATCTCCTCACGCTAAACATCAGCAAAAGTAAGTTCATACCCTTTACCCCGGGCATTTTAAGCCAACCACCCCCTTCCCTTAAAATCAGAGCTCACGCCTGCACATTTGCTGATTTCTCTTCTTGCAACTGTACACCTATCGAACGAACTGACGATATTAAATATCTTGGAGTAATCATCGACAATCTCCTTAAATGGAAAAAACAGATTGACACTACAGTGAAACGAGTGCGAAGATTGATTTACATATTTAAAAAACTTAGGAGAGTTGCTGACTTCAAATACTTGATAACTGTCTACCTTGCCCTCGCTCAATCAGTCCTTGGGTATTGCGTGACCGCGTGGGGGGGAGCGCACAAAACTACCATGCCACGTCTAGAAAGGGCGCAGAGGGCCGTACTAAAGGTCCTATCAAAGAAACCAATCCGCTTTCCGACATTTGACCTCTATTCATTATGCAAGGTCCTCACAGTTAAGCAGCTCTTCGTACTGCAGACTGTACTTAGAAAACACAAACAGATCCACAACGACCCAACTTATAGTACTGCAAAACGCCTTGCTGACAGAGTTTGCAAATATTTACACTGTGGAACAGCAGTAGCGAGAAGACATTTCAGGTTTATCAGCCCCAGGCTCTATAACAACATAAATAAGACCCTACATATTTATCATTTACCCCGTAGTCTCTTGAGAAGGAAGTTGACTGAATGGTTGAAATCATTGTCATATGACGCAACTGAAAAGATTGTGGAAACTTAACTAGCAAAAACACTTACACACACACACAAACTCACCCACACACTGATACACCCTACACTCCACATCCACACACAGACACTCGCACACTCCCCCTCATGCACACCCACTCACACTCACACACACACTTCCACCCCACCCCCCTTTTTTACGAAAGATTATCCCAATGTTGCTTATGTATTGTACTTATAGTTTAAGTCTGGAACAAATTGTTTTCTTGTTTATATGGGCGTTGATAGTTGCGACACAGTTATAAAATTTTGTAGCTATCATCGTTTCCACTGTAATTGTGCCAACTGTCTATGTTCCAAAATAAAAACTTTTTTAATATTTAATAATTTCTGATTCTTCTATAATTTTTTTATTTATTTTAACGTTAATACTATCAGAGGGTTTGTTTACTATCGAGGAGCTCGTGGCTAAATAATAACAGCCGCTCGGGTCGATCGTTAGGTTAAGCCGTGCTTGCCTAGGTTGGTCTGGGGATGGGTAACCGCCCATTACATACCGAGTTTTCTCCGTGCCTCGGAAAGCACGTTAAGTCGTTGGTCCCGGCTGTCATTTGTAGATCTTTGACAGTCGTTAGGTAGTCAGAGGCCCGAAAAGTCTGACAACTAGTCTTACCAAGGGGTATCGTATTACCCGGTACTAACTGGGTTGTGGAGCTCAGATAGGCAGTCGGTCCATGTAAAATACTGGTATTCAGCTGCATCCGGTAAAAACTGGAAGCCGACCCCAACACAGTTGGGAAAAGGCTAGGCAGATGATGACTATCAGAGGGTTTGCATTTGTATGTACTAAATTTAATTAATTTTGTGTTCGAAATGTTATCACATAGGTTATTAGATTCAAGCCAATTTATAACACACTGTACAGCTTCTCTTAATTGGTTTTCATGGGTTGATTTTTTTAGTTTTTTGTGGCACTACGACAAAAATATCATCGGCGAAAAGGACACTATCGTAGTTTAACGAATCTGGTAAGTCATTGCAAAAGACAATCTCAGACACTAATCAGCATAGTCCTCATGTGAATTGAGCAAGATTGTCTGGACTTTAAAAGAGACTATGACCTCTGAGTTTGTTTCGGCTGTTTCTTCTCAGAGTAGTCAGGTACGAAACACCGGCCCCATCTAGTTACGGGTCCCGGAACAGTCCCTTGTGGTACGCCATAGGTATTGAATTTAGAAGAGGATCTATATACGTAGATAGTGGATTCAAGATTTTCATTTAAATTTGCAACTTCAACACATTGCTGACGTCCTGTTAAAAAACTTCTAATCCAATCCAAAGCGACGCCCCGGATGCTATATCTTTCACATTTGTTTAGTAAGATGCTGTGATCCACAAAATCAAAAGCCTTACTCATGTCAAAAAATACTACTTCAATCGGATTTTTTTCGTCTAGGTATTCTGTGATCTTTTTAATTAAGGTAAATGCTGCCAAAGAAGTGGATTTATTATATTGAAAACCGTTTTGTTCCTGTTTAAGAATGTTATGCTTATTTAAAAATCCTATTAATCAACTGTAGAATACCTTTTCAAAGATCTTTGATAACACAGGAACAAGAGTAATAGGGCGATAGTTATTTGGTTCTTTTCGATCACCTTTTTTGTACAAGGGTTTAACTATGGAATGCTTTAAATCCTCTGGAAATATTCCTTGTGTCAAAGAATTTTCTAAAATGTGATTTAAAACAGACGCTATGATATGAGCACTTGCCTTAACATTACGTGTTGAGATAGTGTCATAACCTACAGCGTTGGTATCATTTAAAGATTTTATTGCATTTATAATTTCTTGTGCTGTGGTCGGTCTCAGAAAAAATGATTCATCATTAATAGGGATTTGAGATTGGTGTTGTTTATTTGGAAAACTTGAGTTGTGATCATTGGCAATATTGATAAAGAATTCATTAAATATTGATGCTATTTTAGTTGGATCTTGAATAAACTCACCGTTGTTTTGTAGCAATGTTATACTATTTATTGTCCTAATCCTATCATTCTTGTCTTTTATTATGCTCCAAATAGCTTTTTCTTTGTTGCTTGCTTGATTAATAAGTTTCTTATTAAGGTTTTTCTTTGGTCATATTATGCATTTTTTATTATTTTTACTTATTATATTTATTGTGTGTTTCTTTGGTTCTATGTTTGTAATATGAAAATCTCAAACGTTTTCCAATAGTACTAGATTTTCTTAATCCTATGGTCAGCCATTTTGGTGATTGTAAGTTGGAACTCATTTTAGTTTTGTAATAAGGAAAACACAGTTTGTAGGTGAAAATAATTGAAAGCTTTGTTTACGTTAGGCTCTGTGTTAACTTCTTGCCAGGATAGTTGTGATATGTAATATATAAATTTTTAGATATTTTCATCATTGAAATCTTGTTTTTGACTATACCAATGTCGTTGAAGTCTCCAGGAAATTCAAGTATTTGAGCGGTATCATGATCTGATAAATATAATGGCAGAACTTTACCAGTAGCGTCATCATTGTTGCTTGCA
Source organism: Xestia xanthographa (assembly GCA_905147715.2). Lineage (NCBI taxonomy): Eukaryota > Metazoa > Arthropoda > Insecta > Lepidoptera > Noctuidae > Xestia > Xestia xanthographa. The sequence continues at coordinate 6,138,833 of LR990667.1, read as the reverse complement.
ATAAGATCTATGCAGTTGTTTTGACGTGTTGGTTCAGTTATGTGTAATGTTAAATTAAAATTAGATAGGGTGCGTCTCATAAAATATAAAATTATTTGGTATATTTTCATTTCAATAAAGTTCACAAGATATAATAAACGTGAGTTATACCAACTATTGATATAATTTCTTGAGATATAATATTTATATACTCTAAAATTTATTTCGTATAACGTTATTGGATATAACGTTTATTTAATCGAAAATCATTAGGCCTATCGTTTAATATAATATTCATATAACATTTATTTAATCTAAAAGTGTGGCAGAAACGAATCGCTGCAAAACCGACTCCACGTAGTCTTGTCTGCCCTACCCCAAGAGTGTTATTTAAAATCGCGTAGGCGCGGAGGGGTGCGCGAGGTGGTGAGCGTGAACCACATCTGCGACGATAAGTTCGCATGGGACCGCCGGAACCCCACAGCGCCGGAGCCGTGACAGAAACCATGCCTGCTGCATGCACGTATGGTGTATGCTTGTTTGCATGCCTGCTGCATGCATGGTGTGTGCTTGTTTCCATATTTTTTACAGGGAAATAAAAACCACGCGTTTTATCATATAAGACTAAATAAGTTTTATGTTTTTTGAGTGGTATATCAAACGATTTTATATTCAATGTAGGTTATGCTCATTAAAATTAGTAACTTTAAAATTATATCAATCGTTTATTATAATATTAACTGATCGTTATATCGAATAAAATTATACATTCAGTTGTTATCTCTTGTAAATATTAGAGATTTTGTAATTATATCATATATTACTTACCCAATTAGATAGTATGTTTTTCAAGTTTATTGTGTTTTTGTTGTTTACTAATATATTAATGTTGAAATCACTTGATAAAATGATTTTTTTTTTACAATTTTATACATTAATTCATGTAACAGTATTTCCAAAACTCTGGTTTGTAGGTTGATGCTAATCATGATATAAAATTATCTTACAGCTATATCCTGGGCGATCTGTCCCTTTACTGTCCACAGTTCTGCCATCGAATAAGGAAATGCTAGCACACCAGTCTGTATTATAATATACTGCCACATATAACCTGGTCCTTGTTTTACTCAATAATTGTTGGTTGACTGAATAATAATAATTTCTTCCTGCAGAGAGAGAAAGAGAGAAGTAAAGTTTATTTTACATGTTAAACAAACTATTAGACTGTTTTAAAATTCTTGCCCATCCTATACAGCCACGTGCACCTTCCAGGATTTAAACGAAGCCAATGACAGAGCTGTGCAGGTGGCAACATACTGGTCGGGTATTATTTGAGTATATCGACACGCAAAGAAGAAGAATAAAGTAAAATAAACTTTATTGTGATAATCATCAATGAGTATGTGATTTCACTTTTCATGACTATGACATGTCAAGCAAAGAATTACGATTAAACTCCTCCGAAGACACACAACCGGTAGTACGGTTGTATGTCTTAAGATAGAGTTAAATATTAATTTACTGTCACCTAAGCTCTTATCTAGCGCTCTCGAAGATACGGAGTTTATTTCTTTTAGTGTAGACACTGTGTTTTCTTCATTGTATTTCTTTACACGTATACTGTAGCGCATAGCAGGTGACAAATTTATGAAATTTACCACCGCATTCAAATAATCCCCCTTGTAACCGAAATGAAATGGTGGTCTCAGCACGTCAGCTTGAGGTGTATCTGAAAACAATGACAATAAATTATTATCTTAATTTAACTTGACGCTGAACCAAACCGTGTGTGTGATTTTTTAAGTTTCGTCATTATGACTTGTTTTGGAGGTACAACTGCACAATCGTTTTGCATTGGTAGTTATACGGTAGTCCGTAGATCTGGCTATCTTTGTTAATTTTTTAAATAGAAACGGATCCATTAAAATGAAAATAATCAAATCAAATAATAAAAATAATACAATCGAATAATCGATTTAATATATATATATATATAGGGATTGATCGGCACTCATCGCATACAGACGTGCACATCAATGCAGTATTATTAAAATAAATAAATTAACGCTTGCATTAAAGTTTGACCCAGTTTAAATGTATTAGCTTGATATAATAAAACAACATAAGCGGTTTTCAATTCAGCATAATGGACTGACTGGATTATAAATAGTTTTTATAATCAGAAAAATGGCCAGCAGCCCCTTTAATCGAAGTGGGATGACACCACGCAGCCCTCCGTCGACTCCAACACCGCGACCTCCTCAATAACAAAAGCAGCACCAAGAGGAAGCTGTTGAACCTATCAGTACTGCGGAGATTCAGAACTGGCTGGGGACCATTGAAGGTCTTCACTTGAATGAGGTGTTTTGTATTGCTTGTGAGGGAAAACTAAATTCTGAACAGAAGCAAAGAATTTTTCACAATTGAAATGTTTCACAATTGGCTGTTCAATACCAGTCGCTGAAATCAAGAGCCCTTCAAACACATACCGCCTTGAAAACAATGACCGAATCTCGAGACCTAGCAGACTGTCTAGCAGAGATGAACCGCACGATTCAGGAGTCCTGTACGAGGCAGGCTGCAACTCATACATCTTTTGCCGATATGGTGAAGAAGGGATCTAGCAGTTTTATTCGTCCTAACAATCTAAGCTCCGTATTGATTTTTCCATGCGACAACACTAAGACCAGTGATAAAACCAAGAACATGGTACAAAAAATCATATGCCCTGGTGAAATGAAACTGAAAGTACGAGGCGTACGTAAAATAGGAAAAGGATGACTTATCGTTAGCACTAAGACCAAGGATGACCTAGATAAGCTCAAACAAAAAGTCCAAATCGCTTCGTCAGGCCTTACCGTTGACGAACCTCGGAAGTGCAAACCTCGCATTATTGTGCTAAGAGTTCCCGCATCAATGGCCGAAAATGAGATTTATTGCATTTACAACCAAAACATAACAGACAAATTGCCTATGACCCTAGATACATTTATGACCTCAATTAAACTTAGCCACATATGTGGAAGGAAATATGCTGAGAGCTGTAATTATATAATAGAAGTTTCAGCCGTCATTCGCAAGGCCCTCATCACGCAGGACAGATTATTTATAAATTGGACGTCCTGCCCGGTACGAGACTTCACACTAGTAACGAGATGTTACAAGTGCCAGCAGTACGGTCATGCCCCGACTTGTGGCCATTGCGGTGAAGAAGGACACTCTAGCCAAGACTGCGCAAAAAAAGCTGATGATCCAAAATGTGCTACATGCATGCGCTTTAAAAAACAAGCCAACCACAAGACGGGAGACGTAGTTTGTCCAGCTAAACTTGCAGCCGAATACAGGTATATTAACTCGATTGCCTATGACGGCGCCTGAGAGCGCCACATATTTGTTTAAATCTTAGACGTAATTTATTGTTGTTAGTTTTGTAGAATGGATATTAATATAATTACCGACATAGATAACTCATTTTTGACCGAGTCAAAGTCATGTGAGGTTGAAGACTGCAATCAATATCTTTTTCAGTATCAAAAGTCACTAAACATACTAACCCAAAACATACGAAGTATTCATAAGAACATAGATAGCTTTAACATTTTTCTTCATAGACTTAACTTTAATTGTGATATTATGGTTCTAACAGAATGCTGGCTATCAAAGCGCCACGATAACCTCCCGGCAATACCAGGGTACAACTTATTGTACACAAAAATTAACCACAATCAAAATGATGGTGTCGTTGTCTTTGCTAAGAAATCATTAAAGGTCAAAGTCGAAGAACCTGATCTTCAAGATTGTATTAGTAACTGCCTTATCATCAAAATTGGTACAACCACGGCGATAACTGCTTTGTATAAATCCCCTTCCGCAAGAAACCTAACCTCTTTCCACAGTTCCCTAAACCAGATCTTTCAATCACTTAGCCCATTTAACAATGTAATACTAACAAGTGATATTAACATTAATATTGGCTCCGAAAACTGCGACGCAGGGACACAAGATTACCTTAACATCTGCTCATACCATGGTTTTCTGCCTGCTTACACATTGCCTACTCATCAGAGCGGTTCTTGCCTCGACCATTATGATGATCAAAACCACTTATTCATTTATTACGCTTGTTACTAACTCAACAATAACCGACCACCATTCTGTCTTACTAGCCGTAAATTTCACGCTGCCTAAGCATAATCGCTCCCAGACAAAATCTAAATTAAACATTAATGAACTCGAATATGATTTACGCAGCATTGATTATAGCCTAGTTTACAATACTGCTGACGCTAATTCAGCTTTATCGTACATAATAAAACATGTCCAACAAGCAATATTGCGTAATACGACAGTTGTGACAACAAATAATCGTCTTCATAATATTAAACCTTGGATTACTCTTGGACAAATTCGATGCATAAGGCACAGAGATAAACTTCATCAGAAAACTAAGATATTACCTGATAATTTAATAAATCTAAACACCTATAAAAGATACAGGAATTTCTGCAACAATCTCTTAAAAAAGCTTAAAAATAATTACGATAAAAATGAATTAAATAAAGCAGGCAACAATACCAAGCAAATTTGGAAGCATATGTTGTATATGTATGTGCACTGTAGGGTTGCCTACTGGGAGAGCAATGAAAGGCGCGAGAGTCTAATGCCAACTGGATATATTTCTGAATAACGTACGTTTAAACATTATGTATGGTGTGTGCGTACGCGTGTGTATGTGTGGGTGTATGTGTGTGTGTGTGTGTCCCTACAGTATTCCTCCTCTTTTTTTTAGAAAATTTATATAATACAATTTTTACTTTGTCTCTATGTTTCTGTTCTGTATACATTACATTACAATATTGCTTATATGTTACATTGTGCTTATCTAGAATAGGTATATATTCGTACAATCAATGTATTGCGTTACATTTTTATAACAGGATGTTCTTAATCTTAATCAGATTTACACTATGTATTAAGTCTTTTTTTCTTTTTGTTATAGTTCACTGGAATAAAGTTTTTAATTATACTATTTATCACTGTTTTTTATTTCACTTCACCTTTTTTTTTTGTACACACATTATTTTACGCACTTTTCACTGCTTACATTACACCATATTGTGTCGTGGTTGTGCTTGCTGGGCCACTGGTAAACTATTGGTGCTGTGCCATACTGCCATTTCCTTTCGTAACATTTTCTTGGTACCTAGCTTGCATCTCTTATACACCATGTATAGTGTGTAAATGCCAAGTACTGCTGCTATTAATATAATCACTATGCCATATTTTTCAATTGTTTGCTCGTAATGCGAATTGGTCGCACTGTTCGCTCCGTTTTGGGCGATGATTACTTCTTCTGTCTTTTTCTCAATACTATATGTTTTTCCCATTTTTATGAGCAATGAATACTGAATTATTCACGAATACGTTTGCTATTAGTGTTACGCTGTAATATTGAATGCTATTAATGAGTTATACAGTGGCATTCCAATGACGTTTCCGTTGGCTCAACAAAACACATGATATGCACAGTACACAATATTATTTCATACGCTGCTAAGTCTAGTCAACACTTTTTCTATACTAGTTAGATCACCCATATTTGCTTACAATTATTTTTTTAATTCTAATTATTGAAATATCTTAACTAATAACGTATTTATAAGAATCTAACTGGTGTTCTAATCAGTCTACCACTTTTGGTTTTTCTGACACTTTGTTCATGATTTGGTCCATTTACATTTTCTTGTAATAAATAAGCTGGTTTTAATCTATCTATTGAGACTGTTAGTATTCTATCTGATAATTGAATTTTATAAACTTTTTCTGTCCTTTCTAACACTTTATATGGGCCTTCATATGGACATGTTAATGATTTCTTTACCTTGTCAGTTCTTAGAAATACGTGAGAACATTCTTTAAGATCTGGATGAACAAAAAATACTTTGGATTCATTCGATTTCACATTACTCGGCTTGTATTGTTTTATAGTATCACTTATATTCTGCACAATAGTATGTGGTTCATAATTCTGATTACTTAATTCTACGAAAAATTCTCCTGGTAATCGTAAAGCTCGGCCGTAAACCATTTGTGCGGCGCTTACCCCTTTATCCGATTTGATGGCTGCACGAAGTCCTAACATTACAATAGGGAGTTCATGAGTCCAATTTTTATTGTTATCTAACCTGGCCATTAACGATGCCTTTACACTTCTATGCCACCGCTCAATTGCTCCGTTGCTTTGCGGGTGGTATGGGGTTGTCCTTATCTTTTGTACACCTAAATATGACATTAATTTTTGAAATAGTCTGCTTTCAAATTGTCTGCCCTGGTCACTCGTAAGTTGGACCGGACAGCCAAATCTACTTACCCATTCTGTGTACACTACTTGCGCTACCGTTTCTGCTGAAATATCTTTTATTGGATAAGCCTCTGGCCAACCTGTACCTCTGTCTATTATTGTTACACAGTATCTGTATTCCTCTGAGGTTATGGGTAGTGGTCCTGCTATATCAATATGTATGTGATCGAATCTGTCTACCGGAGGATATTTCCCATATTCTGAATTAGTGTGTCTATTTACTTTTGACTTTTGACAGTTGATGCATGTTTTTGCCCATAGGCCAATATCTCGGTTCATGTTTAACCACCAAAATTTTTCTTTAATCATCTGGCGCGATGTACGTATGCCGGGATGACTAAGATTGTGTATCGCATAAAATATATCTTTCCTAAAACTTTCAGTTAGATAAGGTCTTGCGTTTTCCTTTGATATTTCGCAGTATATGTATTGATTGGTATTTGGTACTATTATTTTTTTGAACTGGTATCTAGAATCGTTTATATAGTTTTTGATTTCTAGATCTTTCTTTTGCTCTGTTGCTAATTTTTCATAATCGATAACGCTTGTTGTACATTCTATGCTTTCTACGCGCGATAATGCGTCTGCGACAACATTATCCTGCCCACTCACATGGCGTATGTCTGTAGTAAATTCGCTTATAAAGAGTAACTGCCTAATACGTCTTGGACTTTCTTTTTTACTATTTTTACATAACTTTGTAAACGCAAATGTTAAAGGTTTGTGATCTGTAAAGATGATTAGTTCACCTCCCTCAAATAAACATCTGAAATGTTCTATAGATAAAAATATAGCAAGTAACTCTTTGTCATAAGTGCTATAGTTTTTCTGTGTTTCATTTAATTTCCTTGAGAAATAACCTAACGGATTCCATTGACCGTTGACGTATTGTTGCAACACGGCACCTACGCAATTATTTGACGCGTCTGCAAAAAGTGCATACGGCACGTTGGTTACAGGAAACGATAACGTGACCGCATTCGTGAGACTCGCTTTACATTTTGAGAATGCTTGCTCAGCTTCCGTTGACCATTGTATAGGTGTTTTGTCATTCTTTTTAGCCTTGTGAATATATTTATTTAACGTATCTAAATATTCGATTGCTCTTGGTAGATGACTTCTATAAAAGTTAACCATGCCCAAAAATTTTCTTAGCTGAGATACATTTTGGGGCTTTGGGTATTCTATGATGGCTTGTATTTTGTTTCCTATTGGTTTAATACCAGTAGTCGTAACTTCATATCCTAGGAATTCTACTGAAGTGGCTTGGAAAGTACATTTTTCTAGGTTTATGGATATACCGTATTCGTTTAGGCGTTGGAAAACTTGTTCTAGATGCTCACGGTGTTTCGCGGCATTTTCTGAGCTAATTAGAATGTCATCAGAGTAACAGTATCAGAAATCTAGACCTGATAAGACGGTGTTTGTCATGAACCGTTGGAATGTTTGCGCTGCATTTCTTAATCCGAAGGTCATGCGCTCAAATTCGTATAGACCAAACGGTGTTGTTATCGCAGTTTTGCCGATATCTTCTGGCTTTATTAATATGTTATGGTAGGCTTTCTTAATGTCGATTTTTGAGAATATTGTTTTTCCAGTTAGTAAATACGTGAAGTCTTGTACGCGGGGTATAGGGTACCTATCTGGTTTTGTTATTGCATTTAATGCTCTGTAGTCACCACATGGACGTACTTGTCCGTCTTTTTTTGGGACTAGATGTAAAGGACTTGCCCAAGCTGATTTGGATGGCCTACATATACCTATCTCTAACATGTTTTTAAACTCTTCCTTTGCTAATTTGTATCTCTCTGGCGCTAAGGGTCTAGGTTTACAGAATACTGGAGCACCTGTGGTTTCTATATAGTGGTAAACGGTGTGCTTTGGTGTTTCTTTGAACGACATGGGTTTGAGTATATCCGGATGTTTCTTTAATATGTCATGAATGGGATGATCAATTCGCAATGTTGAAACTGCCGGTTCACCATGGTTTACGATCGTGCCACGTACTGCCAAATTTGTGACTTTGTCTTTTAAATAACGACCATTAATATCTACGATTAACATGAAATGATTTAAAAAATCTACCCCTAGTATAGGTTGGGGGTAGTATAGGTTGGGGCATATAGTAACAGCAGGTCTCAGAGATGATGCTGATATTGAGAGGGAGCGGAGGGCTTTGGCTGTAAGAGGTAACATGATAGCTCGCAGGTTTGCGCGTTGTTCAGTGTCGGTCAAGCAGACCCTTTTCAGGGCTTATTGTACCTCTCTGTACACGTGCAGCCTGTGGGTGAATCACACTCAAAAAGCATACGAAGCCCTCCGCATCCAATATAACAACGCATTCAGAGCGCTGATGGGGCTGCCGCGACATTGCAGTGCCTCGGGCATGTTCGCCGTCACTAGCGTCGACTGCTTTTATGCAACGATGCGTAAGCGATGCGCGTCCCTGGTACGCAGAGTGCGCGGCAGCTCCAACAGCGTGCTGATGATGATAGCCGACAGGCTCGACTGTCCATACATCAGACGCTGCAGTGACTTGCATGTCACCTACAGTCGTCGGCTGTCAGTATAAATATGTTTTGTGTGGTTATTGTATTGTGTTGTACCTATTTTATTGTTTAATGTATTTTGTGTGTTCTATTAGTGTATCTTATTTAATTTCTGTGTTTAATGAGTCCTTGTTACTTGTGAAAATAAATGAATTATTATTATAGGTTGTCTAACATCGCATACCACAAAGGTCCATTTGAAGGATCTTCTTAATTTTAAATCTAACGTTAGTGTCTTAGTTCCATAAGTTTTAATTTCTGTACCGTTTGCGGCAAATAATTTAAAATCTGAGTTTAAATCTAATTCGCTTTTTTTCTTTACTAATACTTTAGGTAAAACAGAAATACATGCTCCTGAATCTATTAAGAACTTAATATTAAGTTTACAATCACTTACTACTAGGCGGTGATCCTTAACTGTCAAACTTCCCGCCACCGGTTGCAGTTCTGCTAGTTTTCCGACTTCGGTGATGGTGAGTTCTTAGGTTTCCAGTTGCAAGGTTCGACGCACTTCCTCGCCCTTTGTCCGTACTTCCAGTGATACGAACACAGCCAATCTGCATTCTCTGATGTCCTGCGTGGTCTTGACCTTGAGTGGCTACGTGAGAAGTTCCTATGTCCACTTCTGCCTCTGTATCTTTGTCTTCCTCTGTCCATTTCATTTATCCTTAAGTTGATCTTCGCTATCTCTGCCATGATGGTTGCTATGTCGAATTTTATTGTAGATTTCGCATCCCCACGCGCTACCTCGCTGACTTGCGCGGTCTGGTTAGTTTCCATGATTTTATCTGCGATTACCGCCATTTCTTCTAGATCTTTTGTAGATGTGACGGTAAGTACTGCCTGGACTGCTGATGGTAGGTGACTTTGCCATAGTATTTTTAATGTTTCATCTTTATTCTGTCTGTTGCCAATTCTTTCATTCTTCGTAATAGCTGACTTGGTTTTTGTTCTCCTAGTTCCATTTCTGATACTAATTTTTGTACTTGCCTGGTCTCCGATTCTTCGTATATTTGCAGTAGGCGTTTTTTCAATGTTTCGAATTTTCCTGTCTCCGGGGGATTTGCTAATATGTCCGCTATCTGCTGCACGACATCCTTGCTTAATTTCCCAACTATCATATAGTATTTATTTAGGTCTAGGTGGGTGTATGTGTGTGTGTGTGTGTCCCTACACATATTTAAAACGTCACCTACATAACTAAACAACGTGATACAAATTCGAGGTTACTGCTTACTAATCCTTCACCCCTCTTATCAGCTAACAAAGTAAATAACTTTATTGTTAATGTTGGGAAAACTTTGGCCGAACAGATTCCGAAACATTGCGCTCAACCATCTTTCCAAAAACAGAACAACAGCTGCAACCTGAAGTCATTTGCTATGCTGGATACTGACGAAAACGAAATATCCCAAATAATAACTGTTTTTTTTTTTTTTTTTCCAGATAGAAAATCATCAAATGACTTCTCCCGCTCTGGCCGGAGCAGGAGGGAGTGTCAGACTTGTACTGACTAAAACCCATCCATGTTGTATCTCTTTCGAACAGTCCCGCAACCGCGGCAGGCATCGGTCCTTACGGACCCCTTCCCTTTTTGCAGACTCTCTTTGAGGCGCGCGTGGAACACGAACGATCCGTCGACACGGCCTGTCGTCATGAGACGGACGGACAGCGAGCAAGCCCATAGCCCACCGTCCACAGGCCCGCGCCTACGGTGGCCGGGGGCCACCTGGTGGCCCCCGACGCCCGTAGCGTCTCCCGCGGCGGCCGGGACGTTGAGAGGTTCTCTCCCTCTCACGTTCCGCCAACTCCTTCTCTAGCATTACTGCTTCGCAGAAGGAGGTGACGGCGTCCCATTCCGTCTCGCTCCGGACCATGGCTTGCACCAGGGCCGGACGCGAGAGGTCACCGCCACCGATCGCCGCTTCGAGGACACGGCGGTGCTCCACCCACGCGGGGCACACCTCCACCGTGTGTTCCACCGTGTCCTCCGGTCGATCCTCACAATGGAGGCACCCGGGCGTTTCCTCCCGCCCGATTCGGTGCAGGAACCTCCCGAACACTCCATGTCCGGTGAGGACCTGCGTCAGGCGGAAGGTGAGGACGCCGTGGCGTCTCTCAAGCCACTCCTCAAAGAGGGGACTTATCCTGCACGGGGTTGCGACAGTCGCTCTCTCCATGTCGCCATGAGATCTCGCCGGAAGTCTGTCCGCTGAGCGACAATTTGTCGCGGCAGCGGAGTTTCCCCCCGCCGTAGTGCCTCCGCGCGCTATTCATGCAGGCGCGCGAGGACTATCGCCTCCAGATCCCACGGCGGCAATCCAGCAAGGAGGTTCGCCGCCTCGCAGGAGATCGTGCGGTACGCCAGGGCCAGCCTTACTTACGGCTACCACCCTTTGGGGTGCGTTCAGATAGTGGGCGGCTCGCCGCCTCAAAGAACGTGCCCACACCGGGGCCCCGTAAAGGGCCATGGACCACACGACTCCCGCGTAGAGCCTCCGGCAGGAGGCGTTCGGCCCCCCCAGGTTGGGCAGGAGCCACCTGAAGGCAGCCCCAGTTCATTCCAGTTTGGGGGCCAAACGTCGGAAGTGCTCCAGGAAGTTCCACCGGCTGTCGAGGACGAGTCCTAGGTACTTCAAAGTCGACTCGACACCGATGGATACCCCTCCTACCGTGAGTAAGGATCCCGGAGGTGGCGCATTCCGAGGCCCATGAAAGCACATTGCCTCGGACTTGTGCAATGCCACCTCGAGGCCCAGTTGCCGGATTCTCTCAACGACTATCGCAACCCCGCGTGTCATAGCTTCGGCCGCCGCCTCGTGAATAATATCTGGCCTTAAAGGTGACTGTGCAGTTGGATGGGATAGTATAAGCAACAGGATCCTTAAACTCTTTAAGCATATATTGGCACCTTCCTTAACGCATATATTTTGAATCTGTCTTTCCAAAGGAATTTTCCCTAACTGTCTTAAAAAGGCTTTTGTTATCCCTATCTATAAATCTGGAGACAGGGACTTGGTTAATAACTATAGGCCACCATCGACCATCATACATTACCATTTTTATTGGCTATCATTACTCCCCTCAATCTCAAAAATACTTGAGAAAATTATAAACAGCAGACTAGTAGCTTCCTGGAGAAAAACAACATCTTGTCACCAGCGCAATTTGGCTTCAGAGCCAAATTATCCACGGCCGATGCGGTGCATAGCCTTACCAATTATGTCTCAGAAAAGCTGGGCAAGGGAAACCAGGTCATGGGAGTCTTCCTTGATTTGCGAAAGCCTTTGACACGGTGTCCGTTTCTGTGCTTCTAAGAAAATTAGAGGCCATAGGAATAAGGGGCACGTCGCTGACATTGCTTGCTGACTATTTAAACGACCGATACCAATGTGTTAGGATTGAAAATTTTACGAGCGATGAGCAGAAAAATACTGGATTTGGTGTTCCCCAGGGGAGTATATTGGGCCCTACCCTTTTCCTGGTTTATATTAACGACTTGTGTAATCTTAACATCAAGCACGGCAAGATCATATCATATGCTGACGACACGGCACTAATATTTTCTGCTGAAAACAGTAGCAAACTGTTTGAAAACGCTCAACTTGGCTTTAATACTGTGACTAATTGGCTTCAAAGCAATTTACTAACACTAAACGCTGACAAGACAAAATACATTCACTTCTCCATGCGCAAGCCTCAACTTAACACTATTAACTTCCATTTATATGCCCATCAATGTGATAATCGGTCAATCAACATGTGCATTTGCCCTTCTATCCTCAAAACCAATAATATTAAATACTTAGGGGTTATAATAGACAACACACTCTCTTTTATGTATCATATTGAAAGTCTGGTTAAAAGAGTGCGCAAATTTATTTAATTATGTATTTAAAAAAATACGAACTTTTGCAGATTCTAAGTTAATCACACAAGTTTCTTTCGCCCTATGTCAATCAATAATTCATTACTGTATCATTTTATGGGGTGGCGCATCAAAAACTAAAAAAAAAACAATTTTAAAGGTAGCAAACTTCCATCCCTTTTACTTTCCCACAGAGCAGCTGTATAAATCCTGCAATGTGCTGACTGTGCGCCAGCTATTCATTATGCACTTAGTATTAAAACAGCACACCATGCTTACGTACAAGGCTGACAATACTAACAAGAGACGCAATGATATAGTACCTATGCATTTCTTATACAACCTCCTATCATGTCTTTGTGGAAAGATTCTTGACATTTTTAGGCCCATTTCTGTACAATAGATTAAATAGAAAACTAAGTATTTAAAAGTTAAACTATTTTATCTGTAAAAAGTCTATTATTACTTTTTTACAACCCGTAACCTATGCACAGACAGAAGATTTACTTGTAGTCTGCAAGTAAACTGCTGACACATGTTTCTTTATCTTTTATGTCAGTTGTAATTTTAGTAATTTACTTTTCTTTCATTGTTGATTAGGTATTTAAGCACCTTCTAGCCTGAAACACAGGTTCCACCTAGTTCAGGCAATAAGCAACAGTGCTCTATTTTATTTGTTAAGATACTTAATTGTAAATGTGCCCCTTTTTATAAATAAACGATTTATTATTAATATTATATCTGCTACCACGTTTTTTTTTGACGTGAATACCTATTAAAAATTGCTTCCATACTAAAGATTTCATAGTAAAAAAAAAAACAAATAACAAAATTTGGAGAAATGATTTGGTGTTGCAGCTTGTTAGATACTCGCATAGCACCTAAAACGCTGACCGCGCGTTAGCCTAATTACCGCGGATTGCACCTTGCACCAGCAAAGACACGAGGCGCCGACGCAGCTCACCGTGATGCAGCCCGGCACCGGACATCGCGGCCTCCGCGAAATCGTCACTTTTACTTTTAGCTTATAATTAATATTGTAATTTTCATAATTAAATTATGTTTTAGTAAATTTTGTATTTCTATAAATCCTCCGGCTACAGCCTTCGTAATTGGCGCAGTCGGTAGGATACTCGCGGATCGGTTCGCGAGAGTAATTTGTTAGGATCGCGAATCACCCGGGTGGCTTTCGGGCACCGTACGAATATCCAGAATCTACAAGAAGAGCTGCAGTCCAGAGGAGTATCCAGACATCGATACAAAAAAGGTACGAAACCATTGCAAGTAAGTACTTTAGAATCGCTCTAGAGTCGCTTCCCTTTGTTATCCTTAATATTCCAAGATTTTCCATCCACGGCAATCTCGGTCCCCTAGGTTAGGCAATAGAAATAGTATTTTAGACGGAAATCATTCGTAATTACCATGAAGGAAAAACAAATCACCGTGGTATAACTGAATGTTTCCTAGCTTTATCACATTGTTATTATTGGCCTAAAATGAAAGAAAGTATTTCAAAATATATCAATGAATGCAGTATCTGTGGACAGGTGAAATACGATCGGAACCCCATTCAGCAAAATTTTTCCATAGTTCCTCCCCCAACTAAACCCTTTGAAACTGTTCACCTCGATCTTTTCACAGCACAAAATGAGAAATTTCTTACCTTAATTGACGCTTTCTCGAAATATGCGCAAGCATATCATCTCAGAGATGGTACCGCGATAAGTGTCGTCCAAGCTCTTTTAATGTTTTGCACCCATCATGGCGTCCCTTACACTATAGTTACAGATCAAGGAACCGAGTTCACTAATGCATTATTTTCAGAAATCGGTCTTCTTCATAAAATCCAGCATCATAAGATACTTGCACATACTCCTAACGACAATGGTATAGTAGAGCGCTTCCATTCTACTATTCTCGAACATCTCAGAATCCTTAAGTTACAAAAGTGTAATGAATCTGCTGTAAATCTCATGCCCTATGCAATCTTAGGTTATAACAGCTCAATACACAGCTTTACTAAATGCAGACCTATAGATTTAATCACAGGACACTTTGATCCCCGCGATTCCTTAGATTTAAATTTATCAGAGCACTTATTGCAAATTTACCTACAAGACCATAAAAAACGACTAACCCAGGTCTACGAAATAATAAATGAAACCTCTCTTCACCATAGGACTGAATTAACTGAAAACAGGAATAAAGACCGCGAATCTGAAACTAAGGATTTTATATTCAAATGACGAAATCCTTGACTTAGAACTAATAGAGTATTATGACGTAATTAAGCTAGGTTATTTTTATATAGAAAATCAGATAGTTATAGTATTTAAGGTGCCGATTGCCTTCCCTCCAATCTATAGCCTCTACAAACTTTCCATCGTCCCTAACAAGAATAACAAAATCCTTTTACCTACCTCACCTTTTATTGCGATTTCTGGACAAGATTCTATGTACATGGAGGCTTAATGGCCGAAGGTAAATTATCTGTACCTCTGCGAAGCCAAAACAAAATACAAGGCCAAAGATGACCCCGACTGTATCCAGCATCTGATCTCCAAGCAAGAACTTCTCCCATCCTGTAAGCTGTCTTCAGTTGTCTTGAAGAAAGAAGCTGTAGAACAACTCGACGAGAAACATTACACAATCAGTTTCCCACATCCAACCAAAGTGAAGATATCATGCGGACAAGAAACGTATAAAACCCTTGAGGGAAGCTATTTAGCTATCATCCCGCACAATTGCCACATCAAAACGCCCGAATTCACCATAGCGAACTCTAACAATCACATCAAGGGATTCGCTCTAGAGATTATGCAATTACCTACAAATAATGAAGACTTAGAAACGTCAAGTGAACCACCAATCGTACTCAACTCTGTCGATCTACATAATCTACACTCAATAAACACGAAGATCATGCAACAGACTCCAGCAAAGCTTAATGAAGCAATTGATACAGCTCTCTACCATACCACGATCCCGGTATATCTAATACTATCCGGTGCAAGTGCACTCATTATCGCACTGACGTACCGACGATATCGAGCGAAACGCCTCCACAAAAATCAAACAATGAAAACCGATGATGCTACATCTCCAGGAAATTATGCTGAAATTCGAGAACCACATGGAATCAGTCCTAGCGAGATAAAAATCGACCACAGTAATATTTCATCATCTCTCTCACACAAGATTTCGAAATAGTTGCTTATCTTCGGGGGGAGGTGTTAGATACTCGCATAGCGTTTTAGGAGCCTAAAACGCTGACCGCGCGTTAGCCTAATTACCGCGGATTGCACCTTGCACCAGCGAAGGAGGCGCTGACGCAACTCAACGTGATGCAGCCCGGCACCGGACATCGCGGCCTCCGCGAAATCGTCACTTTTGGCACAGCATCGGTCAACTGTCGACTATATAGCTTATAATTAATATTGTAATTTTCGTAATTAAATTAAGTTTAGTAAATTTTGTATTTCTTTCAATCCTCCGGCTACAGCCTTCGTAATTAGCTTCATATCTATCATCTCCATCTTAAATTCAATGACACCACTAGATAGACAGGATCAAAGAATTTGTTACGCTGAAGTTAGTACTCTGATGCATCGCGCGCGGTGGAGGGGGAAGCGCTACCATTTTGAGGTAATTTTGCTGCGATCGAGATTTCCATTTAGTATAACTTGTGATTCGGAGAAGTTACCGCGGCCCGTCGACGTCACCTGCGCCTGCGCGTGCTGTGCCGGTGCCTCCGCCGAGCCGACCGAGCGCCGTACCTGCGCGCCCGTCCTCGCTCCACCCGGTCCCGACGCAGCCCCCCAGGGTTGCCACCGCAAAAACCGACCGCACGCCGCACATGCACGCCGCCGCACCCGCGGGTGTGGCTGTGCGCGATCCTGTGCCGCAGGGACAAACCGCCACGACTCCGTGGCGCGCGCCCACGCTGCTGCCGCGTGCCTCAGCGGCCACCATCCTTGCCTCGGCACCCACAGCGCCGACATCAGCGCCACCTGCGCGCTCCGCCGCGCAACCCCGCGCCACTACGGTTGCGCACCCCGCCGCGTCGAATGCGCCCTGCGGGGCTGCGTCCGCGGCGAGGGCCCCAAACCGTGACCCCAGGCTGGCACCTGGAGTGCGCCAGGCTCTCCTGGCACCCCAGGTCCCGGCCTTGCCAGCGCCCCCCCGTGCCTCAGCCTGCGACTCACTGGCAGAGCGCTCGGCATGCTCGTCGCGAGCCGGCTCGAGCATGTCGCTTGAGTCTGCAGGGTCGGATGTCTCGGGACCGAATGCACTGGGGAGACGCTCCCCAGGAGCGGCACCGTCGTCGTCGCGGGAATATGGCCCCGACTTCCAGTCGGAGTCACGGCCCCAGCGACGCCGACGCAGCACTAATGAGTCCGAGGAGGAGGCGAAGCGATACTATCTCGACCCGCCGCCGCAGCGCGACTACGCACCGCCGCGGGGAGAGCAGGTCGCCGCCGGGTCGCCTACCTTTGCAGGGGCCACCCGCCGCACACCACCTCACCATCACCTAGCGTGGGCCCGCCCAGTGCCACCGGTGCCAGAAATGGAGGCACTCATCGCACCACTGCCACCGACCGCTCGCCTGTGTCCACTGCGGAGAGGGGCACACTGCGCGGGGTTGCCCCCGACCACGTGACGAGCCAGCCACGTGTGCCTCTGTCGCTGGTTGTCTCCCGCTGAGCTTCCCTCGGGTAACCGGGGGTCTCACCCGGCGGAGACGGACCGCCGGGGCACTGTGAAGAAAGCAGCGCTGTATAACAGCGCTGTGGCGCGCCTACAGTTTATAGCACAGCAGCCACACACATGGGCGCATGGACAGTGTCCACCATAAGGACGGGTCCGTGTTAACGGACCGCGGTATGGCCTCCGCGGTCAGAGGGCATAGCCCTGGAACCACCTGCCGCGCCCCCTTGCGGGGGCGCAGCGAAATGCTCGTGTAAGTTTCAATCGTCAGATCTTGTCAAAATCTATCAATTGTATATAAAATAGTGTAAAACTGGCAGTGAATATAATATGTTAAAATAAAAAATATCAAAAATATATAATGTCGGGCCTATACGCATCAAAAAGTCACATCCAAATACACAGATCGTATATATACGGCTAGAAAGGACTTCTCAAGAGCTATCGAATGGTACCAATAAAACACCATATGACTGAGTCAAGCAGTGCTGGGAACGTTAATGAATGCGACCGAGCGAATCAACGACGGTGCTAGTACATCTGCAGCTGGGGCGGTTGAAATTATGAAAGTGGATGATGAAATCGCTTCTCTATCGACACTGGACTGTATAGGCATCGCTTGTGTACGATAGTCGATTATGAAGACACATCGGGCAGCAGCTAGTGCACGTTTCAATACCACCTTTGTCAACAATCTAAATATATAAAAGAAGAAACAGACTGACTGACTGACTGACTGACTGACTGACTGACTCATCTATCAACGCACAGCCCAAACCGCCAGGTCTACAGATTCCAAATTTGGCAAGTAGGTTCCTTATGTAGTCTAGAGGTGCACTAAGAAAGGATTTTTCAAAATTCACTCCCTAAGGGGGTTAAACGGGGCTCCAGAGTTTGTATGGGGAAACAAGATTAGTTTGACTATTTTGTTTGAAACTTCACAGGAGTGCTCCTATTGATATATGAGTAGAAACGGGTTACAGGGTTTTTCAGAATTCAACCCCTAAGAGGGGGAAATAGGGTGGCAAAGTATAAAAATCAATGAACAGCCCAAACCGCTGAGTCTAGAGATTCCTAATTTAGCACATTGGTTCCTTATGTGCTCTAGGGGTACACTGACAACGGATTTTTCAAAATTCACCCCCTAAGGGGTTGAAAAGGGGGTCCAAAGATTAAATGGGAAATAAGATTAGTTAGACTACTTTATTCGAAACTTAACAGGAGTACTCCTATCGATAAATGAGTTAACATTTGTGTTTCAGGTTTTTTCAGAATTCAACCCCTAAAGGGGGAAATGGGGTGACAAAGTCTGAAAATCAACATGGTTATTGTTTGTACGGTGATGGGAAATAAGATTAGTTAGACTACTTTATTCGAAACTTAACAGGAGTACTCCTATCGATAAATGAGTTAACATTTGTGTTTCAGGTTTTTTTCAGAATTCAACCCCTAAAGGGGGTGACAAAGTCTGAAAATCAACATGGTTATTATTTGTACGGTGTATCGGGTCGGGTGTATTACAAAAACAACGATACTAAGATTTAATGTGGAGGACCTGAAATACCATCATCCCCCGTTGGGGTGCGATGGGGTTGAAATGTCTAACAATCAATATGGGTGTCGATTCCGAGATTATCAGGGGTGCTGATTACGAATATGGCATTTATTTTGAGATCCAGAAGATGGCGGATTCGACTTCTATACAGGGTTATTGTTGATTTATTGTGATGATTGTGATAACGATGATAATGATTGTGATAATGATGATGATGATTGTGATTACAATGATAATGATTGTGATTATGATGATGATGATTGTGATGATGAATTTGATTACGATGATAATGATTGTGATTACGGTGCGATGATGATAAGTTTGATAACGATGATGGTGATTGTGATAGTGATTATGATTATGATGGTGATTGTGACAGTGATGGTGATTGTGATAGTGACGGTGATTGTCATGGTGATAGCGATGGTTGTGATAACGAGGATGCAGATTGTGATTATGATAATTGTGATTAAGATGATAATGATTGTGATCACGATGATAATGATTGTGATAACGATGATGGTGATTGTGATAGTGATTTTGATGGTGATGGTGATTGTGATAGTAACGATGATGGTGATGGTGATAGCGATGGTGATGGTGATTGTGACAGTGATGGCGATCATGATAATGATGAAGATGATTTTGATTACGATGATAATGATTGTGATTACGAGGTTAGTGATTGTGATAGTGATTGTGATTGTGATGGTGATTTGTGATTGTGATGGTGATTGTGATTGTGATGGTGATGATGATGGTGATGGTGACGGTGATTGTGATAATGATTGTGGTTGTGATAGTGATGGCGATTATGATCGTGATGATTGTGATTAAGATAATAATGATTGAGATTGCGATGATAATGATTGTGATTACGATGATAATTATTGCGATAATGATTATAGTGATTGTGATAGTGATTGTGATTGTGATCGTGATTGTGATGGTGATTGTGATGGTGAATGTGATGGTGATTATGATTATGATTGTGATAGTGATGGTGATTGTCATAGCGATGGTGATTGCGATGATAATAATAAATTGTGATGATTGTGAAATTTGGCACATAGATACTTTATAACCTGGATTAACATGTAGGACACTATTTATCCCTTTAGTAAGATTCAGTGGGACAGTTACCGAACTGCACGCGGGCGAAGCCGCGGGCAACAGCTAGTATAATATATAATTTATTAAAGTTTTATTATACCACAGTAATATAATAATTTGTTTACTTGATTTCATTCCTGAACCCGATTATAAGAAAAAAGCTGCCACCATAAACAAAACATGGAAACCGGGAGGACTTCATAATTTTCAAACATGATTATGACATACTTAAGTAATAATATTTTATATAGAAAATATTACGTTACGTAAACGTATTTACGTACAACACCTGGCCTTGTCCATGACACAGCCTCACCCCATTTTTATGTTCTATAATTCCGTATAGGGTTTTGCGGTATTGCAGAATGACTGTCTGAAGAATGAAGTGTTGCTGACTATTTAGAACTTTGCAGCCATTGTTTAATTCATCAGTTGGAAACAGAATAGGATGAAAATTGGTAACTGGTTGGTTTTAGCTGCGTCACCCCAACAGGAAATACAATATATTACGATGGATAGGTAAAATGTGAAATAGACATTATGTTTTACAAATTACCAATATCTTGTTTATCAAGCGTTCAAGAACTTTGGTTCAAGTGCTTTATTCACTTAGAACGCTATTGGACGATAGTTATTCGACAAAATTCCGTCACCCCCCTTGAAAAGTTTGATAAATTTTTGCCTTTTTAAATGAAGTTAGAAAAACAGCTGTTCCAAAACAAATATTGAATACTATAGCATGAAATAGGAGCCAGAAAAAAAGCAATTTTCTTTAGCATTGTAATACTAAAGTGCACCACTGAGTGAGATACCGTCCCAACCAGTAGCATCATTTAGTCACAGTGAATTTACAGTGGAAATAGTTTATTCTGGGTCAGTTTTATTCAAGATCAAGGGTGGTAACGCCAACACTGATAAGATAGATTCACTCTTATAATATGAGGCAGTTTATATTTCCTGCTCCTTTTCCCAACCTGCACATGCAGCGCTTTAGCATCATTCAAAAAGTGAACTTGAAAACGAGAGAACGAGGACTGACAGCTATCACTGACACTGGGAACTGACATTTGTGTAACGGATCTCTCGAACCACCCCGTACTGCATGACGAGCCCTTTCGTCTGACCACCCGCGAAGAGACGAGGATCATCTCGAGCCTTTCTCTGCAATAATCAATACATTCCCGCTCCGCCAAACGCACCCTTGTGTTTAATTACCCAGTGTAATAAGAACTAAAACTATATTCAAGTATTGGTCGCGCGACCCGCGTAGTGATAAGTACTGTGCTGTGTGATAGTCGAAGGAGATTGGATCCCGCTGGCCTGCCCCAGGTGAGTGCTGCATGTCCCTTCTCTTCCCTTTTTTTCCGCCTTGATTTTCGTCACTGCCGATTTACTGTAGCTAACACGTCCGCTAGTATCGAAGGTTGGTTCTGATACTTTTCAAAACTGAATTATAAAATTGTTGGCGTGACCAAAGGGTAAAGTTATTATAGAACTGTTCTGTGTGAGAGGTGGTTGTTATTTTAGGTGGTTGTTGTGGTAAGTGTGCCAATATTGTCAAAAATCGTCCTAAAAATTTAAAAATCACTTTAATGGTGTCTGACCGGTTTTCCAAATCACGTAAAAAAATCACGATACTATAGTATTACGTAACATAGCAGCTATTCAACACCCCTTTGTTACCTGGGTGTTTAGTAAACTGGTCCCACACAGGTAGATCCCGCGGGATCAGTCGACCTAGTGAATTTTTGAATTGGTCAACTGATCCCGTTGACCAATTTTATGATTTGTACAGTCAAGTAGAAAAGTTTCTTGATATTAATTTATATGGTGATTCCTGTTGGCCCATCGCCCGTGTCCACACTGGTGGGGCGGGGTTGGATTTATTTTTATATTTATTTATTACATAATTTAACTACTCAAAAATATTGTATGGGATCGAGTAGTGTTATAACAGTTGTGCTAGTTACGGGCAGTAACCTTACGAACAGTACTAGGCTGGCATGAATCCAAGAAGGTATTTATTACTGGAAGACCGTGTTTACCCAGAATAATAATTATTGAAATGCATACCACCTTGAGCCTATGCCACCCTGGTACTTCTAGGGGAACATAAGTGTATTATATATGCCTAGCAGGGAAAACTTCTTCCTGTGACTCGCGAAAAGTACGCAGACGTAATTCGTCGCCAGACTAAGTACAGGCAGCTAAGGCGATTCTCACGTTGTGCGGAGGTTGCGAAGCATGTATGTATTAGCGGAGCACCGCGCGGAATGGTTGTACTACGTGTGCATCAACGAATTCCATACAAAGCTATTAGTAGAGCCCATGACACTAAACCTAGTTCGATAATACTCCCAGATGATATAATTATATTAATACATATAATAAGTATAATAATTAGTCACGTCATTAATGGGGGAACACGAAATGGCGATGCTACAATGCAAAAACCTTGGGACACTATTAAAAAAAAACGATTATTTGGTATCTAGAAAAACAACGCTCATCTGAAAGATAAAAAATTCTATGTAAGAAAAACCACTGCTGCATTCTTCCAAACAGTAGAACAAGTGGTTGCTGCAGCGATTGAAGTCACCCTCCGCGCAGCTGGATTCCGGCATTTTGTCAGATTGCTGACAAAACCCGGTTTAGCCCGCGGGCACGCTTAGCAGTATTGGTCTATTGGTAGACGTATTAATAAGTTTATTCCGTGATTTAAATTTATTTAATTTAAATGTTTTTATTTTGTCCTATCATTTCGTCTTTCTCATGCTTTCTTCATTTCAATACTTTCAACGTACTATCCTATAAACTTACTTAAAGTATCAAAAGTAAGGGTGTCCCAGTTCTTTATAACGGAACCGGTTTTGCATTACCTGAATATGACACAATTACTTTTCTCAAAAAGTACTAGGCTGGCATGAGCTCAAGGTAGTATGCATTTCAATAATTCTGGGTAGGTACGATCTTCTTACTAGAAGATCGTAGCTACCCAGAATTAAGATGGTATTTATTACTATAATACCATCTTGGATTCATTTTCAGATTCCAGCCTAGGTACTACTGTTCGTAAGGTTACTGCCCGTAACTAGCACAATTACTGTACTAACACTACTCAATACCTTAATGTTAAAAATACGGTGGGGCCAACGGGATTTTATTTTTATTCTTCCTAACATTTTTCTACATGATGTTACTCAAGTTTGAAATTCGACGGCATTTTTTTTTAATTTTAAGAGCGGGACCAATCTACTAAAGAAAATGACATCAAAATATTAATTTACTAAACTGGTCCCACACAGGTAGATCCCGCGGGATCAGTCGACCTGATGTCTGTTAAGTCACTACGACCATCTTTTCATAAAGCACGGGACCGGGAAGTGTGGCGGAAGAAAGAGGAGGCCTATAACCAGCAGTGGGTGAATCTGGGCTGATATGATGATGATGATAAATCATTCTACCTAACCTAACCTGTAGTACTTGAGGTACTACCGCAGAAAGAGTTTCAGCTTTATTTATAAAATAACATAGGTCTGGCAGTCACGGGATCTTGGTCCATAAGTAACTGATTGTTATTTTCGTGATTTTATGGTTGATTGCCACATCAAAAAAAAACCGGCCAATTACGAGTTGGACTCGCGCACCAAGGGTTCCGTATAATCTTGGTGGTAGGTATTTCGATATTAAACTACATATTTAAGGTTTACAGAATTATCCCTTTACATTTACTGTAAGACGTTGCTTCTCGCCAAATTTCATGATTCTAGATCAACGGGAAGTACAAATATTTTTTTTAAGTAAACTTAGAAGGTTGATTTTTCACAGCTATAAAAGGATCGTAGATTTGAGTATACGGTTTTAATTTCAACTCGATATAACACGCGTTCCTGAGATAAAAGGTCTTGACAGACAGACGGACAGACGGACGGACAACAAAGTGATCCTATAAGGGTTCCGTTTTTTCGTTTTGAGGTAAGGAACCCTAAAAATGTTCCTACCGATCAGTAACGTGACATATTATAGGCTATTGCTATTTCCAGCTCTCTGGAAAATTAAATAAATACACCACAGCCCAGGCCACGCGCAGTGTAGGGATCCGTAGTAGCCCGTTAATAATAATAATTTAAAAAAAATAGATTGAATAGACCAAATTTGTCATCTGTCAGTTTAGCAACTACAGCAAATACGTCATCTTAGTCACTTTAGAGGATTTATTCTAAGGATTTTGTATTTGGTAGAAAATTATCCAACACCCAAGTTCAACGACTTTTACTGCTAAATTAATAAAGTTATCTTAATCGCTATAATTCTCCTTTAAAGTTCATGAAATGTACTATCATCATGTATTTTTCCAGATTTTTCAAGCTGCAGTTTACATCTTAGAGGGGGGGGGGGGTTCCTACACTGGTTAATTAATGATTTTTAAATTTTAAACGTTATACATTAAATACCAAGTGGCGTTAGTTCAGATTTTGTCCACGCGCCAAAAGATCCTTGTACAGTCAGTTTTTTGAATAAAATCGGGTTGGGTTTTTAGACATTGTGTCAAAAAAAGTAATTTAAATCAAAAGCACTAAGGAGTATTTATATCAACTTCGTAGCAAATCACCGCCAAAATAACTTTCTACACATTTTTAACCCCATTAAGGGTAGAATTTCATAAAATGCTTTCTTATCGGATGCCTACGTCATACAAAGAACCCACCCTCTAAATTTCAGGTCTCTACGATCAGCGGTTTAGGCTGTGCGTTGATCCGTCAGTCAGTCATTCAGGAACTACTTCGTTCCCGAACTCCTTCGTTACCGTTCCGAATCGAGTCACCCTCCCCGAAGAAGTTATCACTTCAAAAAATAGTAATTTTAAATACAATGTAATTTTGAACAGCGAGTGCATTTCTAATTTAAATTTTGATTTCGATAAAATCGGCGCGAATTTAGCCATAGATCACAATCTGTGCTGTTTATTGTTGGGCTGGTTTGAATACCTACAATATACAAAAAACTATTAAGATTACATACACAAAAGCACAATAATATAATAAATATTTCGTCGATTATTGAAATCCTTAATTTAATTACTCGAGTTAATCCAAATTTACAATAAAAGAATCGATTGGAATAATCGCTTTCACACATCACAAAGATTTTAAAAATATATAACGACTTTGTCATGTCGTCAACGTCAATAACAGTGTAGTGGTAATAAATATTACGTGCTATTATTGGTCCTGCGTTAGTAAATTACGCTAAGATCTGGGTATTTTCATGTTGTATAAAATATTTGGAATGAGATTTGTCATATTTGTTATCGAATCTATACGCGTCTGTGTGATATGTGAAAAATAAAAATGTAAACACGCAAGATTGCCGCGAAACTTCGACTTTAGATTTCAAAATTAATTATTACCATTACTTATTTAAATGGAATTATGCTCCGTAATCTCGTCCTCATTTAGTACTTGTAGTTTGCATTTCTTGCTAACTCGCTATCACATTTTTAGGGTTCCGTAGTCAACTAGGAACCCTTATAGTTTCGCCATGTCTGTCCGTCCGTCCGTCCTCGCTTAATCTCTGTGACCGTTAGCACTAGAAAGCTGAAATTTGGTACCAATATGTATATCAATCACGCCGACAAAGTGGTAAAATAAAAATTGGAAAAAAATGTTTTATTAGGGTAGCCCCCCTACATGTAAAGTGGGAAGTGATTTTTTTTTAAATTTCAACCCTAACGTGTGATATATTGTTGGAAAGGTATTTAAAAATGAATAGGGGTTTTCTAAAATCATTTTTTGATAATGTCAATAATTTCGGAAATAATCGCTGCAAAAGTAAAAAACAATGTGTCCCCCCCCAAAAGTTAGAACTTTTGAACCATAAGTTTAGAAAATATGAAAAAAATCTGAAAAGTAGAACTATTTCTGGACTAAGTTTGTAGTATATTCGTATATGCAAGCATTTTTACATAATGGATACCCACCTTTAAACTCATAAGTGGGAACACTTATTGTGACGGACGGGAAACTACGGAACCCTACACTGAGCGTGGCCCGACACGCTCTTGGCCGGTTTTTTAAAGATGAATCGATTTCATCAAAACGAAAATGTTATCTGTGGTCCGGTCTTGGCGCGCTCGTTCTTGGCATCTGTCAACTCATTGTACTTTTTTGTGAAGCGCGCAGGTCACGTTTCCGTTATTAAAGTTCCGAAAATTTTGTAATTACCAAACCGAGAAAGGAAAACATCGAAGAAAACGAAACGAAGAGATGAGAGAACTCAACGAACGTCTGCGGGAACTAGAAAATCGGTCGAACAAGCGAAAACGGAGTCATCATCGAAACTGGTAAGCTTTTTTGTTTATGTATCTATACACTCGTCTTTTCCTAGAAGTACCTGGCACCCTGGCCTAAGATGAACATGTCTCTAGGGTTTTCACGAGAGGTTAACCATAAGAACACCAATTGCGCCAACCTATAAGACATCATTAAAGCTTTCACGAGAGGTTAGCCGATGATCTTAGCCATATAACAATAGAACGACATCACAAGAGCTTTCACGAGAGGTCAGCCGATGGTGTACACGTTCAGTTGTTCGCATATGCCTCTAGAGTTTTCACGAGAGGTTAACCATGAGAACACTAACTGTGCCAATAATTAGTAAGACATCACTAGAGCTTTCACGAGAGGTTAGCCAATGATCTAAGCCATCCTACAATAGAACGACATCACAAGAGCTTTCACGAGAGGTTAGCCGATGATCTAAGCCATCCTACAATAGAACGACATCACAAGAGCTTTCACGAGAGGTTAGCCGATGATCTAAGCCATCCTACAATAGAACGACATCACAAGAGCTTTCACGAGAGGTTAGCCGATGATCTAAGCCATCCTACAATAGAACGACATCACAAGAGCTTTCACGAGAGGTTAGCAGATGATCTAAGCCATCCTACAATAGAACGACATCACAAGAGCTTTCACGAGAGGTTAGCCGATGATCTAAGCCATCCTACAATAGAACGACATCACAAGAGCTTTCACGAGAGGTTAGCCGATGATCTAAGCCATCCTACAATAGAACGACATCACAAGAGCTTTCACGAGAGGTCAGCCGATGATCTAAGCCATCCTACAATAGAACGACATCACAAGAGCTTCCACGAGAGGTCAGCCGATGATGTACACATTCAGTTGTTCATAATCTCGTCCCTACTGCATCCCTTGAGCTATCACGAGAGGTTAGCCGTGGATTTAAACTCGACCAGGCAGAGGCCTAAATTTAATTATTCTTTGTAGACGAGTATGAAGCCCGCTCCAATCGAACACGACGGCAAGCCGTGGTTATTGCGACCGAAGTTGTGAGACACGCTATAAAACCCGACGCAGCCTGACTCGTCGTGACAGCTATTCCCCATAACCGCCACTTCTGAGTACAGACATTTGTCCTATATCACTTACCCTCTCCGCAGCTAAGCGCGCGGATTTGCAAATACCGTAACCGCTCACATGCAAAAATTTTTGCAAGTTTTCAAAACATTTTCTGCCCGATCCGATAAAAACACCTGTAGCTCAAAAACTACAAGTCCTAGAGCAATTTCAAAAATACTGTTGTCAAGCTGATTAGATAAGGAATCTACTTATCTAGAAATCAAAATGAAATACTTTAATTATATACTCCAAGTCATAATGTATAGCAAAAAATAGTTACAAAAACTGACTTTTCGCTAGAAATATCAGTTTTCTCTTAGTTTTTTATCCATTTTAACATTAAAGAAATAAACTAGACTATATTTCCTTTCCAACAAGACCACAATCTCATTTATAGCTCAATAGCATCATATCTAAATATACTTATGAAACTAGATACTCACTGTTTGTTTACATCTGCGAACTAATTTTTGCCAGCCGGTGTTGGATGAAAAAACACACAAACCCACATGTTTTTTGGTGTAGATAGTTGAACAATCTAATCACCTCACTAATTAAGCACTGTTTTTCCCATTTCACACACGTTTTAGTCACTAAATCACGTATTTCTTCACACAACACAATCACTATAGGTACATATAATAACTACTTTTTCACGGGCGAAATATTGCAACTTCGAGATTCCAAAACGAATTTACGTTGACAAAATAATGAAGCACGGTTCACAAGGATAATTTTGATATATAATAGTATCAGCTACCATTAAAAATACCAGAGTTATCACGACATTTGCTGCGCAGGTAAATTCGAGTGTTCACCGTCTGTCAAATGAAAGTTGTTTTTTTTTTTCGGCAAGTTGTCTATGGAGTAGTGTTGCGATGTTCGATTTTATTATTGAGGAATTTAGTAACGAATTGAACACAGAGGTATAAGCTCTAGAGGAGACAGTTTTAGACGGTTTTTAATGCAGTTTTTTTTTAGGCGGGTGCGCGCCATACAAATGTACTAGATAGCTATCAAGTGTAATGCAGCCATAACGCAAATGACCTAGATAGCTGCGGAGAGGCTAATGAAGGAAATATTTAAAAATGATTAACATTTAATTTCAAATTATTTGAAAAAAATATATATATATATATATATTATTCTATAATAACTTTATTGAATACTAATATCCGCCTCTAAGACGACCCACTGACCGAAATCAGAAAGAGGCTGAGATGAGGGGGCGTAGCCCACAAAGATACCTATAGAACTTCACGGCAGTCTGGCCACGCGGTGGTCAGCAATAATTGTAATGGCAGCTTGTTGTACCCGCCGAAACTAAATGAATAAGTGGCAGCCGCACTGAGGATGGTGGAGTGAAAAGGGACCAACGAATCAGGGGGCAGCAGATCACCTCGGCTGCTGCCAATCCATCAATAGACAAAGTGTTAAACAATCTAATCGCCAACCGAGAGAGTAGTGATCAAATTTTAACTCTTTCAAGTGATGCAGCCAGACTACTTTGTCGCATTTATCATGCAACTGCATCACCAGACGCTCCCTAATCCTGTCTGGCCTAACTAAGGAAATGAAGGAGCTAGTTGGGGCAGACTCCAATATCTGAGTACCTGTTCGGGGATAACCTACAGGACAAGTTTAAAGCAAAAAAAAAAAAACGTCAGGATGAGAATTGAAGAACACACCTGCAAGATCTCCATCGCAGTGCTGAAACTGAACAACCAAGTGAAACTACCAACACGCCCGAGGCGGTGGTGAGTACCACAGAGGCGCCAGCCGTGACGTCGGGGACAGGAATGCGTCTAGCTCACTGGTAGATTGCAGTATTTCACTGAAGTCTGGAATAATGTTACCACCTATCCAAGAATACAAGATTGGATCAAGGGTTATAAACTACTTACACTTTTATGAAATTCCAGTTCAAACTTCCATTCCTAAAAACAATAACTTCAGTCAGAAAGAAAGCAATCTAATTTTATGGAAATTAATAAACTCCTACAGTTAGGTGTATTATAATGATGTTTATCCGCAGATAATCAATTTTTATCCAGCATAATTTTTGCATCCAAAATCAGATGGCACTTGGATTTTTATTAAATTAAAAAAAAACTTAATAAATATATTGATAGACATCACTTCAAACTTGAAGACTTAAGGACAGCAACCAAACTCATGACCCCAGGTTGATTTATGGCAATTAAAGATTTGAAATATGCTTAAATATTTCTTACCCATAAAAAATATGGTAGATTTCTCCGGTTTCAGTTTCAAGATACATTTGTGTTTACATGCCTTCCATTTGGGCTTAGCATAGCATTATATGTATTCACAAAGATTATGAAGCCAGTTATGTGTCACTGAGGCCATTGGGGTTACTTTTCTATAGAATATCTTGGTGATATTTTGTGCCTTGGTTATTCATATACTAAGTTTTTTCTTAAAAAATCTAGGGTATGTTTCAATACTAAAAAGAGTGCCTTAGAACCCAGACAATGCTGTCAGTATATAGGATTTCTGTTAGATTCAGTTCAGTTCAATATCTCACTTCGTCAGAAAAAGATAGATAAAATTGTATCCCTAACTTATTAAATAATTTTAAATCTAAGAGAATATGCAAAATAGTAGAATTTGCTCAGTTGATAGGTATCCTTGCTGCTGCTTGCCTAGCAGTGGAATATGGTTGGCCTTACACCAAGGTTATGGAAAGTAACAAAACAACAATGAAAATTACAAGGGTAGGATAGGACTAGATTGGTGGTTGTCTCATTCTAACAACCTACAACAGTAAAAACTATTTGACCTTCTTCTAGAAATATTTTCTGATGCTTGACAAACTGGCTGGGGTCTGGTATGTAATGATGTCAGAAGCCATGGGCATTGGATAACTGATGATAAAAAGTTTCATATAAATTACCTTGAACTATTAGCAGCATTTATAGGGCTCAAAACATTTACAAGCACACTCAGACACTGTGAAAGTTTACTTAGAATTAAATAGATAACACAACTGCCATATCCTATATCAATAAAATGGGTGGCACTCGTTTTACCCACCTTAATAATTTAGCCAGAAAGTTGTGGCAACGGTGTGAGGAAAGACACATTTGGATCTATGCATCTTATATCAGTTCTAAAGAAAACACTATCGTAGATCTAGAATCTAGGCATCCAAACAGAAATTGAATGGAAGTTATGTAATGTAGCCTACAAGACTATAATTGTTTATCCTCAGATTGATCTGTTTGCAAACAAGTTTAACACTAATAACACTAATTGTCAGAATTATATATCATGCACTGTTAAATGGTATGGTGATTTCTTTTATACATTCCCACCATTTGCACTTATTAATAAGATGCTATAGAAAATAAAAAGGGAAGGGGCAACAGGCATTGTTGTAGTACCTTGGTGGCCCTCACAACCATGGTTTCCCTTATTTGAGCCCATGGTTAATTCTGTAATAATAATAATGGAACCCCATCATAAAAGCGATATGAGTCTGCTCTGAATCAAGGGATTTCCTATTGTCAGAACCAAGATATTGACCCTCTCTTAGACTTAGTTCCCACTGTGATATCTTTACTGACTAAAATTTTAACGAGGAACTATCATAAATAACTCACTCAATACCAATATGTTAGCTATTTCTCTAGTTCTAGGGCCCCACATTGGCACAGATGACCAACTGTCAAGGTTCTTCAGGGATATATTTAGGTTAAGACCTAAGAACCCCAAATATGAAGTAGTATGGGATCTCAGTATTGTTTTGAATTATTTGTATAATTTGAACTATTTCCTAATGAAACAGTTAGTTAGAACTAATTACCAAAAAGTTAGCTACCATAGTAGCCCTTGTGACTGCACACAGAATTCAAACCTTGTCTCTCATAAGTATACTGATAAAATTTCTTATAATCAGGATAATTACTAATATAAAAAATCCAAAAATGATTAAAACCTCTGAACCTGGTAGATATCAAACCCAATTTGATACTACCATTTTTAAGGAGAATTTGTCTGTGTGTCCTGCTACTACCCTTTTGTTCTATCTAGATATTAAGAAAAATATAAAATAAGATCTTATAACTCTTACTCTATTATATAACTAATTATAACTAAGTATAAGAAAACCATAATCATGCCGCCACTACTGCAACTACTAGTAGGTGGATAAAACAAATTTTAACTAAATTAATACTCAATAATAAATACTCCCAAATTCATATCACACAGCACAAGGCACGCTTCTGCATGAAAAGCCTCTGAAGTGGGTATTAATATTGGAAGTTATAAGAAAAGCAGCTGGTTAGAACACAAGAGCCTCAACTTTTGCTTGCTTTTATTATGAAAACTACTGTTACAGTTAGTGATTCTAATGCTTTTGCACAAGCAGTGTGTTCTAGGCTCTATACTATAGAACACACTGCTTGTTATTGTTGGTTGATTACATTTAATGTCAATGGTAACTGTCTGATTAAAGTAATTAAGCTCTTTATAAGATTATTATGACACTGTTTGATACTAGTGTTAGAGAAGATTTATGTTATGTTACCTTTAATTTAAATAAATGTGTAATTGGTACCTAAGTAATAATACTCTGAATAGTACCTATGTTAGGTTGCATTGTTCAATGATTAAAAGATGTTGATTATATATTATTACCAACACAACTTCTTTGAACATCTACAAGTACTAAATGAGGACGAGATTACGGAGCATAATTATATAGATCGGACTAACTTACCTAGTGACGTCCGATCCTTAATTATGTGAAGTAATCTCGTCCTCATTGTATCCCAACCCTTCCCAGAAGATCAGCCTACTTATATGTGTTTTAAAGTGTCTTATCTACACCCCTTTTCAAAAGTTGTGTTGCCTAATGTATCGGGACTACGATAGATAACCGTATCAGTTATCTTCTCGAAGTCCCGATCATAATGCTTTGAAAGAATGTGTTGACAGATGCCAAGAACGAGCGCGCCAAGACCGGACCACAGATAACATTTTCGTTTTGATGAAATCGATTCATCTTTAAAAAATGTGATAGCGAGTTAGCGAGAAGTGCAAACTATAAGTACTAAATGAGGACGAGATTACTTCACATAATTAAGGATCGGACGTCACTAGGTAAGTTAGTCCGATCTATATAATTATAGATGAATTCGTCACATAATTAAATGACGAGTTAATAATTCTCAACATTGTAGAGCTCGGATGTCCGAAAACTAATTTTTTTACGATTTCTAGCCTCGGCTCCAAAGACATTAAATTATACTACACAATATTTAATCTCTTTGCTCGGCTCACAAAATGGCGATGACCTTATTTACGTACTTGGATTTTATTAGGGTAAATTAAGAATCTTGCGTGCTAAATATATAACTTTTAATGGTGTTGACCTAAGATCCTTTTATCCAACTCTCTTAATTGACGCACACTCATAGTATTTGAGAAACAGAAAATTAATAATAACAAGAATTCATCGATGCTAGGTCAAAACACTATCAGCTGTATGTTACGATGAGTAAGTATTAACATTGTGACGTCACACACGCGCTCGGGTTTATTCGGGAACTGTCGGCGTGTTTTCGGTACGGGGTTCGAGAATGTATTTTTAATCTAATATAACTTTCTAATTAGAGCGAAATAAAAAAAACAAAAAATTGTTTGTTATAAAACATATAGAAAGATCATTCTTTCTATTGACAAAAAAAAAATCTAGTATAATACTCAATTGATGCCAAGCAAAAAACACTTTTGTGCAGTTTTTGATGTGTGTACACATAGTTTGCTATCATCACGTGTATTTCTTGGAAATTTGTCTGCCATACGAGGAAACAAATGTAGTTTTTTTTTACGAACATTACTACTTCTAATATATGAATTGAAGGGAATGTTAATATAATATGATATTTTGTGAAATAATTTTTATAGCTATCGGTAGTTTTGAGATTAAACATAGATCTCAAGCGGCATTTGATATCCCTATCGGTTGAGTTACCCCAGAAGATAACACCATATCTAATGACGGATTCAACTAAACCATAGTAGGCCGTTAATAGCGCTTCTATATTTAAAGCACGTGATAATTTATATAACGCCTCAATATGCGTGGTGCATATGCACCACGCATATTAAATTTTTTGTAGAATTAGCCATCTATATTTTATTATTATTAAATTCGATGTCAAGACTAGAGTATAATTATGATCGTTGGCTAAAGTGCATAATGAAAGTTTTATATAATTAATTTTTAAATTATTATTATTCAGCCACGTTACCGCTTCAATTAATGTATTTTTTATGTCCGTTTCATATGTATTTTTACTGTGGCATGGTATTGTTATAGTACTGTCATCCGCAAGCAGTGTCATGGGATATTTAATGGATTTAGGAAAGTCATTCATTTAGAGAATAAAAAGGCGTGGTCCGAGTACACTGCCTTGCGGAACTCCATGAGGGACGGTACGCTCGCATCATGTGAAAATCTCTTCACGTCTGGAGCTCATATTTATTTGTTACTTGTTTCCTGTCATGTAAGGCATGATTGTATTAGTAAAATATTATGTTGGACATAATCAAATGCCTGTGTCATGTCGCAGAAAATGGAACAGACTGGTGTATTTTTATCCATGTTTGTCATAACATGGATAAAAATACATTTGTCATGTATTTTTTTATATCAAAGTTACTTATACCTCGCGAGTGCAACAAACGATAGCCTGAATTTAAATCGATCAACGCCATCTCTAGGCAAAAGGTTGACAACTGGTTTTATTTATGCTAAGATATTAACATTCCGCCCACCAAGGACCTAGTCCTTTTAAGCCGCCCACCATGGCATAATAATCTAAACTAAATTATGGACAACTTCAGCATTTTACTAAAATCCTTGGTGTTCAGAGTTCACAATGTTCATCTTAACTTAACTTAAATACCGAGAAAAAATATTAATGTGGACTGTATATAACACAACAAATAAAAAGTAAAAAAATTACATCATTCAATACTAATTCATTCATCGTTGACAGGCAAAATGCATAGCTTAGAAGTTGGGCGTTTGACTCGGGAGTCCTTGCAACGAAGGGTTACTACGCGCACTAATTTGTCCTTGCCAGGGTGTAGTTCAACTACCTTCCCGTATAACCACTTGGCAGGTGGTATATTGTCTTCTCTTACGAGGACAATATCACCAACCTTTGGATCGCGCGTACGTTTAGCCCACTTGTGTCGTTGGAAAAACATAGTTAAATACTCCTGAGACCAACGTTTCCAGAACGATTGAATCATCCTTTGTGTCAATTGCCAACGTCTCAAGCTACTGACAGTCACGTGCTCATAATCATAATCTGGCGCTGTTACTAGTGGCTGACCGACCAAGAAATGTCCTGGCGTCAATGGATTAGGATCTGATGAATTCACGCTAGACTGTGATAACGGTCTGGAATTCAGACACGCCTCAATTTGGGATAAAACGGTACTTAGCTCCTCAAAAGTCAATGTTGATTCACCAATCACCCGTTTGAGGTGATGCTTGGTGCTTTTGATCCCAGCCTCCCATAGACCTCCAAAATTAGGAGAATGAGGCGGGATAAAATGCCATTCGGTTCCATTATTTGCCAATATAGAGGCAATTTCTTGGGGAACAGATGCGCATTCATCGCGAAACATTGCTTTAAGCTCCTTCGAGGCCCCTACAAAGTTGGTGCCATTGTCGCTGTAAAGGTGACTACAATGACCCCGTCTAGCCACAAAACGTTTAAATGTAGCAAGAAAGCCTTGAGATGTCATATCAGAGACCGCATCTATATGCACAGCGCGGGTCGCCATGCATACGAACAGACATACGTAGCCCTTGTAGGACTTATGTCCACGACCCTTTGCTGTTCTTATTTGAATCGGTCCCGCGTAGTCGACCCCTGAATGAAGAAAAGGCTTACTTGGAGTCACTCTGCATGATGGTAACTGACCCATCAATTGGTTTTTTGTTACTGCTGCATGACGAATACACGGTACGCATTCGCGAATGTGAGCCTTGATCAAATTCTTTCCACGAACCACCCAATATTTTGACCGCAAAAAATTCTTAATTGGGGTCCGCCATGTAGTACACGCTCATGAGCATCCGCAATGAGTAATTTTGTCAAATGGGATTGATGAGGAACTATGATGGGATGTTTCATATCATCACTTAGTAGTGAATTTTGGATCCTACCCCCTACTCTCATCAAGTCCTTATCATCCAAGTAAGGATTCAAAGAAATCAAACCGCTGGTTTTGCTGACGTCTCTTCCAGCTAGTATTGCCTTTATTTCTGTATCAAACCAAACCTTTTGACTTTGCTTGAGGCAACAATGCATGGTGTTCGCAATTTCAGAAGTTGAAAGATAAGGAGGCAACCTTGTCCGTGATTCTCTGGCTATCTTTATTTTCAGGAATCGTCTGCAGTAGGTGAGAGACCTGATCAACCTTTGGAATGATGAAAATCTGGACCCTATCAGTTCAATCGGGTGATCGCCTATCTGTGCTGCATGAACCTTGACAGATTTTAGTTCCAGTTTAGTCATTATAGACTTAGGTCTGCAGTATTCTATGGTATCCCCAAGCAACCACGACGGCCCATGTTTCCAAAGCGAGTTGTCTATCAAAGACATGGATGTTGTACCCCTCGAAGCAATGTCAGCTGGATTGTTTCTCGTATCGTCATAATGACATTGAGTAGAATCAAGGGCATTAAGGATTTCAGACGTCCGGTTTGCGACGAAGGTTTTCCATCGCCTCGGGTGATCGCTCAACCAAGCCAGCACGACCGTTGAATCCGTCCAAGCATGTAAGTTAGAGTTTTGGATATTCAAGACACGAGCCACTTCTAAAAGTAATTTGGTAACTAAAACTGCGCCACACAGTTCCAATCGTGGTATAGAGACTTGTTTAATTGGAGCCACCTTCGTTTTCGCAGTTACCAGATTACAGTGGACGCGACCCACAGCATCGATGACTCTGATGTAAACAACCGCTGCGTATGCTGCGTTTGATGCATCAGAGAAACCATGGAGCTCAACTGTTTGATCATCGCTTTTTCTTTTCAGCCACCTAGGAATTCTGAAGTTGTTGAGTGTGTGCAACCCACTACGATAAGACTGCCACTCTGTTAGAAGATCCTCAGACAGTTTTTCATCCCAATCCAAACCAGCTATCCATAGTTTTTGGATAAAGACTTTAGCGGTAATAATACATGGTGCAATCCAACCTAGCGGATCATATAAACGTGATATCTCTGATATAACTGACCTTTTAGTTTCAGATGCAGACGGCGACAATGACGACGGTAACGAAAAGGGTAAGTTTACAGTGTAATGGAATTCATCGGAATTGCGATTCCAGGTAAGTCCTAAAATTTTAGTAGTTTTATCTTCTTTTATTTCCAGATCTTTTCCAGTATCCAGCCTTATTTGTTTTAGCAACTCTTCTCGGTTACTTGTCCATTTTTGCAAAGTGAAACCTGTTTTATTTAGTAGCTCATTAAACTCATGGTAGATTTTTACAGCTTCTTCATCAGTCTGGCAACCTGTCATTAGGTCATCCATATAAAAGTCTGTCCTCACCCTACTAGCAGCGTATGGATACGATTGACCTTCATCGACAGCGGTTTGCTGCAATGCCTTGACTGCCAGGTAAGGTGCACTAGATATTCCAAATGTACCTAACTCTCAAATGCCTGTATTCTTTTATATCAGAATGAACATCATCTCGCCATAAAATCCTTTGAAAGTCCGCGTGATTATCAGCTACTTTAACTTGGCGATACATTTTTACAATATCAGCTGTCAAGCATACTGGATGTTGCCGCCACCGCATAACTGTATGACGTAAATCAGCCTGTAACTGTGGTCCTACCATTAAGGTGTCGTTTAAGGAAACACCATCGGATCCCTTGGATGACGCATCAAATACCACTCTTAATTTTGTGGTCGACTTATCTTTGCGGATTACAGCATGATGCGGTAAGTAAACAGCGCCAACTTCATTTCTGTCTTTTTCATTAGGAATCTCTTCCAAATGACCTATTTTGTCTTTTTCATAAGGAATCTCTTCCATATGACCTAGTGATAAATATTCCTTAATTACCGAAGCGTATTGTCCTTTAAGCTCGCTATTTTTAGCTAGCTTCCGTTCAAGACTGTATAGTCTTTTTAACGCTATTTCCCTTGTGTTGCAGGGCGTTTTTCTGGATCGAAAAGGCAGTTTTACAATGTAGCGACCTTCTGCATCCCGGCATGTGGTAGCAGCAAAGTAATCTTCACATGCTTGCTCTTCAGGGCTAAGAATTGTCTTTTCAGAATACTTTGGCTCTGCCTCTAATTCCCAAAACTTTTTTAGGATTTCATTTTTTTCGACCTTAAAGTGCATGCTTAGAATTACATTGTGACAAAATTTCACTCCATCTTCATCGCTGACTTCTCCCGATATGATCCAGCCAAGGTAAGTATTTTGAGCCATTGTTTTACCCTTAGGGTCCTTGATTAAGCCTTCTTTTAAGACTTGAGTATAGGCTCCCGACCCTAACAAAATATCAATTTTGTTAGGCTTATTGAAATTTGGATCAGCCAACGGCTTAATACTATTAAGCACTGGCCAATCCACCAATGAGAATTTCCTTTCAGGTAAAATCGAAGTTACCTTACTCAGCACATAAGCTTTTATTTGCAGGGTGAAGTCAGGGTCCCATAACGACTGAATATTAAAATTAACCATAAATTTAGACGTTAGATTGGTCTGACCTCCCCCTACACCTGAGATAGACGTTTTAACCGCTATCTTTTTAAGCTTCAATAACTGAACCGCAGATTCCGTAATAAAAGAAGCTTGCGAACCCTGGTCTAACAGGGCTCTCAAAACTTGTGAATGCCCATTTTTCGAACTAGCCTTAATAACGGCCGTAGCCAATATGACTTGACTATGAATACTTTTTGCAAAATGGGTTGAAATATGAGGTTCAGCCGTGGACTCGTTCTGTGTGTGCGTTTCTTTTTGCAATGGCGACGCAGAAGTGCTCGTCTCTGCATCTGAATCCGTTTTTAGATGCAAGAGAGTATGATGTTTTCTATGGCACGTTTTACATTTGGAGTTTACTCGACAATTAAAATTAAGGTGACTTGAGCGAAGGCAATTAAAACACAAACCAAGAGATTTAACTATTTGACGACGCTGATCGACGGTCTCCTGAGCAAACTTTTTACAATTATTCAAGAGATGCTCCTCGGAACAAAGTGGACATGATGTTTTTGAAACTGCATGAAATGCTTTAGTATTACTTTTGAATTTGCTACTTTGAGGTTCTACAAATTCAAAAGCCCGAAAACGTTTATCCAAAAAGTTCCGAAAATCATTGAAGGTGGGAAATTCCTTACAAGACTCGTCAGATTGACTTACCTGCAATTCCCACTGCTTCCGAGTCTCAACGTCCAACTTGGAGCTCATCAAATAAATAATAATAACATCCCAAGCGTCCACCTGCACCCCTAGGTTTGACAATTCATGTAAGCAATCGGTTGTGGTATCTAAAAGCTCCTTGAGAGCAATAGATGACTCAGCCGTCATTTGTTTTTGGTTAAGTAAGCGCTTGAGAATGCAATTGGATAAAAATCTCTTATTATTGTAACGACTTTTTAACAGATTCCAACATTTCTTATAGTTAGCATGAGTGATCGGTTTGTGCTTGATTAGTAGTGATGCTTCACCTGACAATTGGGATCTCAAATAATGTAAGCGTTGCACGTCATCAAGTGATTGGTTACTGTCAATTAATGAAAGAAACAAATCCCTAAATGTAGTCCATTCATGATATTTGCCACTAAAAATAGGAATGGCTATTTTGGGCAATTTTGCCATAGACGTCGTCTTTGGGTAACCCTCGTCCGGTGAGACATCACTGATTTTAGAAGATCTTGGTAGAGCATTTTTTAGTTCTACTTTATAGTTTATAAAAGTGTCTGTAACCGCTTCAAACACATCATTTTTGATGTAACTGGTTGCACTCAGTTCACTTACTGAGTAGTTGACCAAAAACTCTTCATGTTTTCTTGTAAAATCTTCAAACTGTTTATCTAATATTTCCAAACGTGACTCCACATATGCCTGATTAATTCTCTCTTTTGGAGATTTTTTGAAGTTGATAAGCCCTTTCTGAATGCGACTTTTAATATCTTCCAACAGCCTTAACTTAGCCTCCATGATTTCAAATACGAAGGGATCTGACGCAGAATGTCCCATTCACAAAATATTTGATATTTGAACTAAGTGTTTTAATGTCGTAATTTTTCTAAGTGTTAAAACTGTTCTTTAATTTTAGGGGAAATCGGGCATAGATTCGGGGTCTCTTCAATTTTTGATGAATTATTCTAAGTTCCAAGTTTCTTCAAAATTTTCTAAGTCCAAACATTATTTTTAAATTTTTACAAGTCTCTGACACTTGGAACTTAATTAAATAAAAGTACTCACAGTTTTTAAGTTGCACTTTGACCACTTTAAAATCACTTTCCTTTAACGCTCCACTTTGCTCCGTCGGTCTCGCTCCGCTACACTCAGCTCCGTCGGTCTCGCTCCGCTCTGCTCAGCTCAGCTCTGCTCTACACGACTTGCACCAGGACAGCCTGCTAGCTGCTTCTTAACCCTCAACTCCGACACCAGAGGGCGATTTTAGCTTGAAGGCAAAAACTTATCCGGCTCGGTGGACCATGTTCACTGCTGGGTCGGGTAGGATAGGTAAATGAAAGCACACTTTGAACGAAGACATGTATTTTTTATATCAAAGTTACTTATACCTCGCGAGTGCAACAAACGATAGCCTGAATTTAAATCGATCAACGCCATCTCTAGGCAAAAGGTTGACAACTGGTTTTATTTATGCTAAGATATTAACAGTAGAATTAGAAAAATATTTAAGCACCGAACTCCGTCCTATCGTGGGTGAGAAGGCTTACCTGCACATTTATCTTTCATATCCATCTCTATGATACATGGTGAAGAGGGTCTCAAGCACTGCTCGTTATCTGTAAGAACATCCATATTTTACTTTAAAACATCATGCCTGTACTTACTGAAGGGGCAGGCAAAGGTGTGCCACATTACACCGTTAAGTTTAAAGGTCATGGCACACTAGACAAGCACTGCACCGGCACCGCTCCAACCCAGCATTTAACTTGCCATTCAAATAAGAGCATTAAATCTTGTGTCATAAAATATATTTTATAATGTCTCTATGAAAAAGCTTACGGCGGGTGGTCAGCGCGCTTGCCACTACCATACGACTTGACTCGCGGGC
Organism: Xestia xanthographa; assembly: GCA_905147715.2. Classification (NCBI taxonomy): domain Eukaryota; kingdom Metazoa; phylum Arthropoda; class Insecta; order Lepidoptera; family Noctuidae; genus Xestia; species Xestia xanthographa. The sequence goes on along the minus strand of LR990667.1, from coordinate 6,097,947 downwards.
GCCTCGGAGTCGGCGTGCGGCCCGCGCGTGGCCTGCGGGTGGTCGGCGCGCCGCCGTCGCGCGGACCGCCTGCTTACGGCGCGCCGAATTCTAGTTGCCCGCGGTTGTCCGCGAAATAATGTCGTAAACAAATGCAGCAAGCTCATAGTCCGGGAGATAGCGTTGCAAACAAAAAGTCATGAAACTTTTTTCATAAATAGTTTACATCACACTGAGCTTAAAAAAACTCAGCTGCATGGTGTAGGGGGAATTATGCGTCAGCCGCTTGCATAAACTTGTTAAAGAAACACGTAAAATAAAGTTACAGTACGCCGGAAGAAAAACAAAGTGATTGTTTAAATTGTCAAAAGTACGAAAACAACAATCAGCTGCGTGGGTAGCGGTGGAAATACCGTCAGCTGACGCAGTAAAAGTTAAAAATATTGGAGCATTGCTACTACGCTGTCTGCTTATAAACTGTAACTAAAAGGGTGTTAGTAGGGTAGGTGAATTAATCCACGAATCCACTTAACATAAAAATATAATTACTAGACATACCTACTAGGGGGTAGGTAGGTATATGGTCCCAATTTTTTTCTTTTTTTTCCCACCATCTCCACACTAACTTCCGTAACTTCCCAATCCTCTACCCACCGCGGGTGCGTCAGCTGACGCTGGGTTCACTTATCAGTCATTCGAGATCAATGAACAAGATGACAAACGATCAGCATAAAAACACTACCTAAAATGCAAGGCTAGCTCCCGGACTATTCCGGCCAGTGCGCGGACTGCAAGCTTGCGCCTCGCGGACGGCGCGCGACCCGCGGGTGGACGCCGCGCGGACCTCGGGTGGACAGCGCGCGGACCGCGGGTGGGCGCCGCGCGGACCGCGGGTGTACCGCGCGCCGTAGCCTAAATTCGAGGCAACGCCGGGCAACAGCTGTGCTGGTGCAGTACTGGTGCGGTGCTTGTGTAATATGCCATGACCTTAAGTCATAATAATATGTCAGTTTTTGAGGTATTTGTCATTAACAGAGCTCAACTTCGGTTTCGAGCTCTACTTACTGTACAATTTCAAATATCAAAACCCGTTATAGTTCATAAAATATTGCTTGATTGACATGACACAATATGTCAGTTTTTGAGGTATTTGTCATTAACAGAGCTCAACTTCGGTTTCGAGCTCTACTTACTGTACAATTTCAAATATCAAAACCCGTTATAGTTCATAAAATATTGCTTGATTGACATGACACAGAGAATATTGATCTCAAGGATTTAAAACGTGACTTATTACAAGAAATTAAAATGATTGAAAGTTTACTTTCCTAAATACTTACGTAGGTATGTAACATAGACATGATATCAATATAAATATTGTACTTTTAGAACTTGAGCCCAAACATAAATATACTTATGCGTGATTTTATGAATATATAACACCGACCTGAGAGTCAAACCCAGGATCGGATGGAGTCAAAGTTACCAACCAACATTTGCATAATCATAAATTAGCTCGTCCCAGATCACCTCTGATAATGAACACCCATCCCTTCCTACAATTAATGAATGAAAAGCATAGTAACAAAATTAAGACACTGGCAAGAAATTACAAGTAGGTACAACTGTTGGGGAAGACCAAGCGAACGAAAGATGGGTTGTGCAGGAGATGATGTACTAGAAGGGGGGCATTACTGAGATGACGGCTTAAATGTCGTGTAGAAGCAATTGCGCTGCGCAAACGACAACTAAATTGAAATATGGATGACAATGATGACATATTATCTTACAGTTAAATCCTCGGCCAGCTGTCCTGTTGCTGTCCACAGCTCTGCCTCTAAAGACCCCGATGCTCATACACCAGCTGCTCGTATTTGTATTAAGTAATCGTATGAAGATAAACATGTCTTTTTTCAATAATTGATGATGTACTAAATAATGGTCTTTTCCTGTAGATTTCTTGATGGATTTCTTCAGAGTTTTTTGAGAGTCTGAAAGTCAATTTAAGACATAAAATTATGTTTACTTTGACGATATTAAATATGTTAGATATTTTTCAAAGTACGTTTGCGCTTTCAGAAGTAAAATAAGTATTAATTAACAAGTCACTTAAGCTGTTACCCAGGCCACACTGCCCACTGGAAGATACAGGTGTTCTTAGAAGAATCCACAAGCTTACCTTCTTGAAATTTTATTTCGTAGACCACAGCAGGCAATAAATTTATTAGTTTTATTGTCGCATGCAAATAATCCCCTCTTTTGTAACCGGAATAAAATGGCAGCCTGAGTTTATCCGATTGAGATTTACCTAAAACCAAAAAAAAAACACATTAATTTTACCCAACAGACTGCGTCGAAGCTCAAAATAGGTATCGTTTTAAAGTGTGAACGTTATCCCTTTTGAACGAATATGTAGTTCATACTTTTCTTTATTGTGCAGCTTGAATTTCGTAAGAAAACGTTGCCTTCAATAGCAGTGGTACCTACCTACTTCACGATGTCAAAAACGTTCTGACGTTGTCTACACGGACGGCCCACATTTTGGGAACATTAAATATGAAAACGACACTTCTGTAGGAGCTCGTGGCTAAATAATATCAGCCATTCGGATCGATCTTTAGGTTAAGCAATGCTTGCCTAGGTTTGCCTGTAGATGGGTGACCATCCATTTCATACCAAGATTCCTCCGTGCCTCGGAAAGCACGTTAAACAGGTGGTACCGGCTGTCATTTGTAGATATTTGACAGTGATCGTTACAGGTAGTCAGTGGTCCAATAAGTCTGACAACCAGTCTTACCTAGGGGTATCGTATTACCTAGTAGTATTGACTGGGTTGTGGAGGTCAGATAGGCAGTCGCTCCATGTTAAATACTGGTATTTAGCTACATCCGGTTAGACTGGAAGCCAACCCCAACATAGTTGGGAAAAGGCTAGGCAGATGATGAGATGATGAACACTTTTGTAGGAAACCCAAGCTATATATTATAATCAATCAACTCTTTTTCACAAAGCAAACTACAAAGAAAATCCATTACTCAACAAACATGAAAACTAAAATTACTATGAACCTTCATACTTTTTCTAAAGTTTTCTCATCAAATTAAAAAAAAAAAGCGTATCTGCTTAAACAGGTTAGCGACAAAATTCTATCCAAAAAACTAAATTCCACACAACCATAGACGGTCTTTTTCAATGCATGTATGAATTTATTTATTTTTACGAATCGGTTAAGAGTTTATTTGGGTAAGTTGTTAAATTTGACGGTAACCTCCGTGAAGGATACAGGTAACTTAATCGCCATCATTATCTGCCTAGCCTTGTCCCAACTGTGTTGTCGGCTTCCAGTGTAACTGGATGAAGCTGAATACCAGTATTTTATAGTATAGTTTACTAGCTGTTGCCCGCGGCTTCGCCCGCGTGAAGTTTGGTAACTGTACCACTGGATCATACTAAAGGGATAAAAGTGTCCTACATGTTAATCCAGGTTATAAACTATCTATGAGCCTAATTTCATAATCATCACAATCACCATCACTATCTCAATCACCATCACAATCACCATCAAAATCACCATCACAATCACCATCACAATCACCATCACAATCACCATCACAATCACCATCACAATCACCATCACAATCACCATCACAATCACCATCACAATCACTATCACAATCACCATCACAATCACCATCACCATCACAATCACCATCACAATCACCATCACAATCACAATCACCATCACAATCACCATCACAATCACCATCACAATCACCATCACAATCACCATCACAATCACCATCACAATCACCATCACAATCACCATCACCATTACAATCACCATCACAATCACCATCACAATCACCATCACAATCACCATCACAATCACCATCACAATCACCATCACAATCACCATCACTATTACTATCACAATCACCGTCACTATCTCAATTACCATCACGATCACCATCACAATCACCATCGAAATCACCATCGAAATCACCATCACAATCACCGCCACTCTCACAATAACTATCACAATCACCATCACCATCACAATCACCATCAAAATCACTATAACACCACTCTATCATCGTTATCACAATCATTATCATCGTAATCAGAATCGCTATCATCATTATCACAATCATTATCATCGTTTTCGTATACGCATGTTTTAACAAATAAAATTATCTTTATCTTTACAACCATTATCATCGTAATCACAATCATCATCATCACAATCTCCATCCTCGTCATCACAAGCATTATAATCGTAATCACAATCATTATCATCGTACTCATAATCACTATCATCTTAATCACAATCATCATGATCACAATCACCATCACTATCACAACCACCATCATTATCACAATCGCCGTCACTATCTCAATCACCATCATCGTTATCACAATAATTATCATCGTAATCACAGTCATTATCACAATCACCAACACTATCACAATCACCATCACTATCTCAATCACCATCACAATCACCATCAAAATCACAATCACCATCACAATCACCATTACAATCACCATCACAATCACCATCACAATCACCATCACAATCACTATCAAAATCACAATCACCATTGCTATCACCATCAAAATCACCGCCACTTTCACAATCACAATCACCATCACCATCACAATCACTGTCACAATCACAATCACCATCGCTATCACCATCACAATCACCGCCACTTCCTCAATCACCATCACAATCACCATCACAATCACCATCACAATCACCATCACAATCACCATCAAAATCACTATCACAATCACCGCCACTTTCACAATCACAATCACCATCACAATCACTGTCACAATCACAATCACCATCGCTATCACCATCACAATCACCGCCACTTCCGCAATCACCATCACAATCACCATCACAATCACCATCACAATCACCATCAAAATCTCTATCACAATCACCATCGTTATCACAATCATTATCATCGTAATCACAATCACTATCATCTTAATCACAATCATCATCGTCACAATCTCCATCCTCGTTATCACAACCGTCGCTAGCACCATCACAATCACCGTCACTATCACAATCATCATCATCGTAATCACAATCATTATCATCTGGATCTCAAAATAAATGCCATTTTCGTAATCAGCACCCCTGATAATCTCGGTATCGACACCCATATTGATTTTTAGACATTTCAACCCCATTGCACCCCAACAGGGAATGGTAGTATTTCAGGTCTGCCACATTAAATCTTAAAATCGTTGATTTTGTAATACACCCGACCCAATTCACCATAAAAACAATACCTATGTTGAATTTCAGGCTTTGTTACCCCATTTCCCCCTTTAGGGGTTGAATTCTAAAAAAACCTGAAACTCGTTTCTACACATTTCTCAATAGGAGTGCTCCTGTGAAGTTTCGAATAAAATAGTCTAACTAATCTTGTTTCCCCATTCAAACTTTAGAGCCCCGTTTCACCCCCTTTGGGGGTGAGTTTTGAAAAATCCATTCTTAGTGCACCCCTAGACCACTTATGGAACCTATTTGCCAAATTTGGAATCTGTAGACTCAGCGGTTTGGGCTGTTCATTGATTTTTATACTTTGCCACCCCAATTCCCCCTTTTAGGGGTTGAATTCTGAAAAACCCTGAAACCCGTTTCTACTCATTTATCAATAGAAGCACTCCTGTGAAGTTTCGAATAAAATAGTCTAACTAATCTTGTTTCCCCATACAAACTTTGGAGCCCCGTTTAACCCCCTTAGGGGGTGAATTTTGAAAAATCCTTTCTTAGTGCATCCCTAGACCACATAAGGAACCTACTTGCCAAATTTGGAATCTGTAGACCCAGCGGTTTAGGCTGTGCGTTGATAGATGAGTCAGTCAGTCAGTCAGTCATTTACATTCTTTTTGAATAGAACTTGTTATGAATTTTATGTGATTATTGTGAATGTGGGGACCATGTGGGTCACATTTATTTATTTTTTGTTTATTTTTTCCCACAACTGTCTGACAGTTTGAGTACTCTAAGCGACCTACCCAAATGTCCTTTCTTTGGTATTGTTCGTCGTTTCGTTGAGCTCCTTGAGTTATAAGTCGAGCTACACGTTAACTGACAAATGCTTGCACTGACTGGACAGGTCCACTCAAAACTGTATGGTTCTTTCTTCAAAAGACCATAACAGACACTAATCTGCATAGTCCTCATGTGAATTTGAGCAAGATTGTCTGGACTTTAAAAGAGACTATGACCTCTGAGTTTGTTTCGGCTGTTTCTTCTCAGAGTAGTCAGGTACGAAACACCGGCCCCATCTAGTTTAAAAAAATGACGTGTAAAAGTGTTTGTAAAAACCTACTTGCAAAATAAACATCATTTATCATTTATCATTTATCAGTCAGTCAGTTTCTTCTTTTATATATTTAGATTTATTAATAATTACAAAGAATTACAGGACAGTTTTATAAAAAAAGTGAAAACACAAATCATTAAACATTAAAAACAGCATCAAGAATAATCGATAATAATAAATCAATATATAATAATATTATATATTGATTTATTATTATCGATTATTCTTGATTATATTATAATATGATCAATAATAATAATAAATTAGGTAATCGTAGGTAGTACAGTAGGTACATACCTACAGTACTACCTACAATTACCTAATCATTCAATAATTTATTCAAACTTCATGTACAATTAGTGGTACATAGGCGGACTTAACGCTGCAAGGCATTCTATACCAATCAAACTCTGGGTTTGAGTTTGAGTCATCGTGGTGAAAGGATTAGTCGGCTAGACTCTGCGTTACCGAGTGCTAGCTGTCCAGGGTGCGCCGAGCGTTTAGAATCGCAGTACGATATTTTTAACGCCAGTCGGGGAGGCTCCTTTCATGCACCCCACGGACTTTCGAAGAAGCTGAAGAAAAACTGACGAAACTTCTGGAAACAATAAGGAAATTCTACGATAAAAAGTCCTACGGCCAAATCCATCCAAGACCCATCCTGTGCTTTCCATCTCCGCAACCGTCAGGCAAACAGAGCTCTCAGTGTCTCGTGGCGAGGCGTAGACGTGGAGCATTGTTCCCAACCACGCTACCTAGGAGTCACCCTAGATACATCTCTGACTTATAAGTTCCACTGCCTTAAAACTAAACAAAAAGTCGGGCCTAACGTTCTTCGCCGCACAAGTACACCGCACGACCGGCCGATGTCTTTCAGTTCTGCTGGGGAGTTCACATGCCCAGTGAAGTGAGGCACCGTTTGGCCCACGCTATAGAGAAGTAGACATAGCGCTGAACGATACCTGTCGCATTGTAACTGGGTGCTTAAAACCCACCCCTTTTGCGATTTTGTATACTTTAGCAGGTTCGGCGCGAAATAGCTAGTCCTATCGAGAAGGGAAAACAGGAACGAGATAACCGCCACCCCCTGTACGGGCATCAACTACCACCTTCATGCATAAAAAACCGTAAAAGCTTCGTGAGACACACGATTTTCTTAAAAGACAGCGAGTCGGATGAAAGATGCGAATTGTGGAGGAACAGACCACCTCCTCACTTTATCAATCCAGCAGAACATTTTCCTCCTGAAAAGGAACGGCAGTGGCCAATCTGGAAATATCATAACCGGTTGCGGACTCAGGTTGGCCGCTGTAGAAATAATCTGACCAAATAGGGTTTCACCGACCCGTCCCATATAATGTCAGTGTCCACACTCTCTCTGCAGGATATGCCCACCTCCTTTCTTGCCCATCCTGCACAGCCACCTGCACCTTCCAGGATTTAAACGAAGCCAACGACAGAGCTGTGCAGGTGGCAACATACTGGTCGGGTATTATTTGAGTCTATTGTCAAACAAATAAGAAGAAAAAGAACCTTTGGGTTCAATAGGCAGCATAATGATTAACAGAAAATAAAAATATTTAAAAATGTTTAAGAAATTAAACCGATTATTATTGCGATGAATGACTTTCATAATTTAAATTAGATCTTTATGTATTATTTATTATCACAAAGCTTTTGCGTCGCTGTCCCTTCAACGCTGTCCCTTCCACGCTGTTTAGAAATGTAGAATAGTGCATTTCGATAAAAGTGGAGAAACTTTGCCATTGCAGCTGAGGTGGAATTCTGTGTTATGGAACCCAGAACAGTGATAAATGCCCACGTGAATCAAACGACGTTTTTCAGTACACTTACGAAGAAATAAAATAACACGACAAAAAGTAATTATTTTATTGATCTCGTAGATCTCGTCTTATTTTCAATACAATTTAATGATAAATACTGTATCTAACTTACCTAAATAGCTGTCATCTTGCGTCGCGTTAACTGCCAGGACCGTTAAAATAATTCCACAAATAACGATTACAGAATTCATATTTTCAATATAAAGTTGTCAGATAAAACAATATTTTTTTAATGTACAACTATTTTACCCGATGAATTAGTTGCATACGACACATGAACTGCACCAATGTTTGGACTCTAATGAATATTTTGAAAGAGGTAATACGTATTTATAGGTAGATATAACCAAAAAATTGCGTTTCGTTTTATCCTGTATATTATACTAACTGTGCCCACGGCTTTGCTCATGTGACCGCGTTTTCTTTTGGCATTGGCAGGGCATGGAACATAACTTGGGAATGTGAAGTAATAGTATATTCGTAACATCCTCTACAAATAATATACTAATAAACTAGTTTTACTGTTAATTTAAAATAAAACCTGTCAGTACATCTTTGTGTTAAGTATTAATGGAACTCAGTCAATTTCTGGGGCTAATTAATGTATTATTCAAACGTTTACAGTATTTTTCAGGAACGTGATTTTCTATCAGAGTTAAAATATTTTCTTTCAGTTATTTATGATGTTAACCGTTGGGACCCATGATAGATCATGAATTGCATGTATATTTTGCTTACGTTCATAAACTTTGATAAGTAATGCCAAAATAATACGCGGTCACGTAGAAGCGAGGCCGCGGCCACAGTCTATACAGATTGTATTTGTTCAGCTTAGAGACCACCCACCACCTCTTATTGCATTAATGATTTAAACTTACTTCAGTGTAGGAAAGAAATGAAAGAGGTAAACATTCACCGTTGAATGTTCTTCCAACGTCAGCTACAATGACGTTAATGTAGATATCTCTACAAAGAGCTGTGATCGCAGTATGTGGTCAGTAGCTGGCAGGAGGACGATGCTGCTCATACTGTAATCACATCTTACGATACCAACGGGTTTCCCGGGAGCGAGACAGTACATACCTTACGTTTTTAGCTAAGCCAAAGATGTAATTATTGTTGTCGTATTTTAACCATTATCTATAATAAATAATTTAATCAATTCTAATTCTAATTTAATATAATTTAGTCTAATTTAATAAATTCTATTTTAATTTATTCTAATTTAATTGAATCTATGTTATTAATTTTAATTTAAGTAATTAAGTGTAATCTGCATATTTTTCCAAGATATTCTTGTGTCAATAAAATTAATGATTTAATTAGATATTTTCTGCGCATAATGTAGTGCATGCTGTGCTTTTCTGTAAGTGATGAGGCGCTTAGACTTTAGTTTGAATTGTACAAATTATAATGTAACAGTGTACTCATTGTTGAGAAGCCTTATAATAAATAAACAAATAACAAAAACCTTTGTTTTTGACATAAATAGTAGTGGCGTTCAACCGCTGCTGTATTGCATCTTACAAACTTAATTTTCAAGACTTCCTCGAAAACTGGCTCTTAGCACACTACGATAAAGTTCAACATTCAATACACAGTCGTTAATTTTTTTAATTTATTTCAACTACAGTTTTCTTTCCACAGATAACAACAAACGTTTTTTTTTTTTTTTTAATCTCAGCAAAGAGGCGCATGTTTTTAAGATATTTCATGAAAATTTTAATTCATACCTTTGCTGTCCCTTCAACCTGGGAAGGCAAAGCGCGAGGAAAAAGGCAAATTAAGTCATAGTTGACCAAACTTCCTCATTTTTGTCAAAATTTACCTACTACTGCGGCTATCGGAAATCGGAAAACCGTCCATGTTAATACTTTATAACAATCATTTATTTCAAAATGTCCAAATTAGGTAATTCAAGCACGCAGGAAACTCATGAACATAATAAACTCAAACCTAATGTCATGATTATTTTAGGGTTTAATAAGTACTTGATTTCAATTTTGAACAAAAGAACAAGGGCAAAGGAACAACCGGCGAAGTGCGTGTCGGAACACGCACAGTGATAGGTTCCGTAGAAATAAAATAAATAATGAAATATTTGATCCCAAAAACAAACCTACATTTTGCATTTGCCGTTAAAAACATGTTGAGAAAACCCCCATTGGCCTCGTGGTCACTAGCGTGACTGCTGAGAGTGGGGTCCTGGGTTCGATTCCCGTGTCGGAAAAAAGTGCTATTTGCCTGTATTTTCATTGAATATTTCTCAATAGTAGCCCGGAGTTTGGTAGCTAGCTATATGATGCTCCCGTACCGTACCTCGGAAAGCTCGTTAAGCCGTTGGTCCTACACCTGATCTATCTCAGGTTGTGACCGATTGCCATCCTATCGGACTATGACAGTAAAGAAACAGAGAGTGCACCTGTGCCAGCGCAGTCACTGCAGCACTGCTCCGATGATTGCGACGAAACTAAGTAAATACATAGTTAGATGGCACTGCTCGCGTACTTCGTAATACCTTAACACCTCCTGCTCCGCCCAGAGCCGGAGGAGTCATAAGATGATTTCCCATCCGAAAAAAAAACAAAACATGCATGGTTTCATGAACTAATTTGAAGTACTTTTTGAATACCAGCGGTTTATTGTTTGATTTGGAGGTAACTTTGGATTGTTTTTCTATAGAGAAAAGTTTATGGAATCGTGTTTTCATCACACATAGTCATCATCATCATTATCAGCCTATTAATGTTCCCACTGCTGGGACACAGGCCTCCTCTCTATGAGAGGGAATCTACCACGCGAGCCCAGTGCGGATTGGTAGATGCCACATGTCTTCGAATTGTTTGGTTCTAGGACATGCCGGTTTCCTGACGATGTTTTCCTTCACCGTTTTGAGAGCAACGGTGATGAAATAAATTACACAAAGTAATGCGCCTGTCTGGGTTCGAACTTACGACTTACTGTTCGTAAGTCGGGGTTGCCACCACTGGGCCACCATTGCTCACATAGTACTTAGCATTCATCCTCAACTTTACCATATATTTATTTCAAAATTAATGCTGCAGTATTTTAGGCGTAACGGAAGATCATGCTAAGCCATTTGAGGGAAAGCCCTTAAATTTAGCATACCAAAATACTATTTTTATCGCATTTATGGGACAACAACAAATAATATTGGTCTTCCTGATTCGGTTTATGTATAAACAGAAAATGACTAATATAGTAACAGGATAAATATAACTGTCAGATGAGAACTCCAACAACTATCTGGGCCCAATTCTTTAAAATTACCAACTTGTCAATAGTGTGTCGGTAGTGTGTAAGTAGTGTCTCAATAGGCTAATCATTGACATTTGGTATTCTACAAATTATCTATGGTCATTGACTTACCACTGTGGTGCCATTGAAACGCCATAGAAGACTATTATAATAATTGGTATTCAGATCCACTAAATGTTTCAATGTCATCATGATGGCCAAACTTACGGTAGTCTGTAAATATTTTAAGTGTATTTGAAAGTTGTGTCTCTCGTGTTTGAAAAGTGTTTTGGCTGTCGAACCGCCATTGTGAAGCCATCGAACAACTAAAACACTGAAAAATATTGTACCGCTACACTATCGACACACTACTGAGACACCGCTGAAACGCCATTGAAGTTTTTGCAGAATACCAAATTTGCAACAGTGGCAAAGTGTGTCGTTAGAGTGTCAATGGCGTGTTGCTTAACATAAAGTTACAGAATTGGGCCCCTGTACATATTATGTCAACGTTCCATTTTCTTGCTCTCAAATATTCACTCCAGCTCAATTACACAACAACATGATCACATTATCCATACACACTATACTAGACACTACCTTCATAAACACAGTCAATGTGTCACGTCAATCGCAAGCTAAAATATTTAATCGCATTGGATCCTCATTGGGTTAAACCATGTGTTCTTCCCTAAGTAATGAGATAACATAAGTTCAACGATATAGAAAATAGTGGCAATATTGAGTGCACTAGAATCGAAGGCCCTTCAGCATATCTTCTTCTTCCATACATCTCTATTACTAGTCATCCCTGCAGTCACTTTCTATCTAGCCATATCATTAATATATCATATAATTATAGGTGGCTTACAATCTGGTAAAACCTTATACAAGCCTACACGAGTGGCGCCATTTATTGCAAGTCCAGCGTAACCTGGTCAATGGATAGTGCATACGGCAACCTAGTACACCAACTTCAAAAAGAGAAGGAAATTGCCAACAATGGAACTGAATACTTACGTAAGTCTTATGTTAAAGGATAACCTTTGTACACAAGACCCACCAGGAAACTTTAAAGGTATATTCGCTGCAGTCACGGTTTCAGGGTTCTGTCAGACTCTATTGTATTATGCTATACTTCATATTCACCATTCATAATACTATTTATCATCACCTCAAATCAGATTCAAAAAGATGACTTTTGAATCTGATTTGAGGAGCATCATATAACCGCTTGGTTTTCGCTGAGATACTTAAACCACCCAGGGGATCCAGCTAAAGATCCACCTGGGACTATTACTCCCGATCATCGGAAGCTAGCTACGTGCCTGACTTTCCACTTGTCTCGCAAAGATATCCTAACGCTGAGCTATTCTGGCCCTGAAATCTACGCTGCCCTACTACAGAGCTGACCTGTTGGACTCTAAGATCTGCACGACGCTCTTCCAGCTGAGGTTTCCTGAAGGTGATCCTCGACGTCTCTCTGGTATTGACCTGCTACCCTGACGCCTGTTCCCGTTCCTACAGTGGTGAACTCATTCTCATCCATCTAAGTGCGTGAACTATAAAACTATAGAGAGTGCGTTTTTATATAACTAGCTGTATTTTTTATCTTTTGCCTATAAAATTTTAAATTAAACAAGTCTGCTTATCTTTATATTTAATAGGAACAAGGAGATTTGTTACAACTCTTACCCACAAAAACAACACGATGTTTTCCAACTAGTAGCCTCTGCTACTAGTTGGAAAACATCGTGTTGTTTCACTGGAGTACTCGCACACTCGCACTTCACATCGCTCCCCTGGCCAGCTGTTCGAAAGAGATACCGCGGCCCTGGAAGACAAAGGGCTGAAAAGAAACATGGATGGGTTTTAGTCAGTAAATGTCTGACACTCGTTTTTGCTCCGACCAGAGCGGGGGGGTCATTTGATGATTTCCCATCCCTCCTATTCCCATGACTCCCTTTACTCTTTGTTCCTTAAACCTCTATATCAGCGCAGCCTTCATACAGCTACTTGTTGGCAGGAGATCGTTATTGTACTGGCTCCCAGCCCACTTGTAACGTGGACCATTAAAAAAATGTGCAGAAGGCATAACAGGAATACAAGATTTCTAAAGATAAATTGATAGTAACCGAATGTTTTCCAGGCTACTTCAAATGAAATTTTATATGCGGATCTCAGCTTGGTACACACTGCAAACTAGTTCGATTTGCAGGGCACACTAACAAAGTTATTGGTGTGCGTAAAGTCAACGGCTGTCTGGCTTCGCCTATTTATTAGTGTTTGCGCTTCACAATAACCCGTTCTCCACCCACACACGAATATGAAGCATAAATTTAGCCAACTTAACAACCTTCTCCGTGGCGCAATGGTCGAGCATGCGGTATCTACGCCGCCATCGCCAGTGCCTAGCGCCGTAAGTTCGAATCCAACTGCCAACACATCTGTAATTTTGTATGTTTTAATGAAACGTTTTACATTTGTTTGTTCAATTCATTGCTTAAATATTGGCAAGTCTTTTTTTATATTTGAGTTAGAATTTATTTGAGGTCTACCCCCTAAAAATGACAAATCATGTGTAAGTTAGTAGCTTAAGTTCATCGTCATAATATTATTGACTATCGGGCTTACGTTACGTTTTTAGACATTATATTATACCCTGCGTGTTTTGAGCAGTGCTTTTATTTGTTAATCATTATGAATCACTTAACTACACTTTTAAGAGCTGAGATTATTATTTTGCGTGAGCAAAACGTTTCAATTAGTGAAATTGCGAGGCGTTTAAAGATATCGGTAAGTAACAAAATGTTATTAATATGTTTAGAAGATTAATAATAATGTTTATATAATCCACATGTTATTGATTGTTGTTTTTTGTAACAATATTTTATTATTGTTCACAGAGAAGGACTGTGCAATTGTGGGTCCATCGATATGCAGATTCGGGAAACAGTGATCCTTGCCGACCGGGACCGAAGGCTAATCCATAGCAGACACAGATGGCAATGCGCGGCACCGTGATATAGTTGCAACGCATATCGCTGAGCCCTTCTTCACTACTCGTTTACGGCGACTAAACATGACGTGGCATTACAAACTGTACGGAACCACTTGCGTGCAGCTGGTGTGAAATGTCGTAGGCCAGCCAAGAAAATATTACTGTCAGATATTCACAGACAAAACCGGGTACGCTTCGCAAGAGAATATTTGGATTTCGATTGGTGCAATAATGTTGTTATATTTAGCGATGAAAAATGTTTTAAGTCGGACAGAGACGGTCGCAAAATATTGTAAACGACAAAGATGGTAAACGCTATAATTAAAAAAAAATAATTCTTCCATGCAGGTCTAGTGGCTGCTTTACTTTGGGATTTTGGGAATGAATGTCATAAATGGGTCCTGGTGAATTAGTGCAGGTAGGGGGTCGCAATACCAGTGAAGGTTACTTGAACGTTTTACATAACCTGATGCTACCAAGTGTGCGCGTTGCATACCGATAGTAAAGGCGCACCAATCGACTATTAATAAAAATATCAAGGAGTAATTTGTTTTATGTGAGTGATGTTATTGTTAGTGAGATAACAATTTAGGATACCTGTTGGCGACTGGCTGGTATGCCTTTTCTTTAAGAAATATATTTTTTATATATAATGACTTTTGGTCAGAAGAATGTTTAGTTGTCAAGTGTCAGTCCTTTGCCTTGTACATAATTTTGTCGCTTTTTGTTATTAAATATCAATTAATAATATTTTACAGTGTTTCCATCACCTACACACAAGCACAAATATTCAGTCCATTACAGTCCATTTGCTCACCAACATTTTGGTCCATTCTCGCCGTAAAAACAAACCATTTTCAAAATTTTCATTTTGACGTAAGTTTTTCATTTCGCTTAATAAACATTCATTTCGTCGTTTTTACTCATTAACCATGGTGGAAACACGTAGTCAAAGCAAGGCAAACACGGACACTACGGTCACGGAAGTCGATCGGACGCAGCCCGAACGTCGCGAACGTTCACGGGGCCGCGACCGGCTGGCTTTGGCCACAGCAACGGAGGGTGCTTTGGCATTGCCAATTAGCTCGACCACACAGCCCGCGGGCACTGAACTTTGCGACCAGGCACAACCTAGCCTCGCAAATTGCCCAAGCGTTCGATCTAATTCGGTTTTAGACGCAAATGCAAAAGCACCTTCACGTAGCGCACACAGTGTTCACAGTACACAATCGTGCAGTGAACGCACTCACTCATCGAGGTCTTCGGCGACCGTCCGCGCTCAGAAAATGGCCATCGAAGCTGACGCAATGTGGCGCCGAGTGGAGCGCGAACGACAACAAGTGGAGCGTGAGCGCGAGCTTGCGCGACAGCAGGCGGAACGTGACCGCGAGCTTGCGCGACAGCAGGTGGAACGTGACCGCGAGCTTGCCCGCCTTGAGGCTGAGGTGGAAGAGACGGAACTGCAAGCCAAACTAGCCGCTTTGGAAGCATCAGATAAGTCATCTAAATCCCATTGTTCACGTCTGTATAGTTGTCATTCCGCAAAACGCACCGCGACGTGGGTTCTTGAGCAGAACATGACCACGGTAACTAACGCGAACATGCCTGGTGAGGCACCGACTGTCACCTTGGGCAACCCCCAAGGACAACATTCACAGCCGGCCGCTCCTACCAACACGGTATCGTTCTACGTACCGAATGTCAAACATGCAGCTCCGTCGTCAGTTACACGTGCTGCCGACTACCACAACGATGCAACACAACAATTAAATACGTCTGAACGCCCTATCTCAGACCCCGTAACTCAGCTTACCCAAGCTATAAACGCCCTTTCCAACAGACCAAAGAGACCCGAACTTGTCACGTTCTCGGGCGAAGTTAGTCAGTGGATGGCATTCAAGAGTAGTTACGAACGAACTAAATCTAATTTTTCTCCGTCAGATAACTTAGATCGTTTAAACAACGCTGTGCGCGGTCCGGCGTACCAGTCCGTGGCGTCTCTCCTATGGACTTCCGGGGAACCGGACGACATCGTGGCCGCCCTTGAGCAGACGTACGCGCGCCCAGAACTTCTCGTCGCCCGCGAGGTCGCCGAGCTGCGCAACAGTCCTAAGCTAAGCTCTCCCGAAGATTTAAACCGTTTAGCAATTAAATTACGCAACTTCGTGACAACGCTTAAGCTACTTAATCAGAGCGAGTACTTATGGTCACCAGAGCTCTTTCGGTGCATATTGATGAAGTTGAGCGAGCACACGCGCGCTCGTTTCACGGACTTTGCTTCCGTTTATGCACCCGACCAACCAAACTTCATAAAATTGGATATTTTGTCCCGCTTTCTTTTAGTAGAGGCTGATAAACAGTTAAAATATAACTTTGTTGCCGACAGTACGGTTAAGGCACAGAACACAACGCATTCTACTAGATTCCAATTAAAGAAGGAAACAATTCATGCCACCGTACCTAACGACAAAGTGCCCGAGCGTTGTACCTATTGTAAACAAGGACCTCACAACATTAAAACATGTAAAGCCTTTTTAGCGCTCTCAATAGACGACAGATGGCATTGGGTCCGTGAGACAAAAATATGCTACCGGTGTTTGAAGTCCAGCCCACACACTTGGAATTTTTGTCGCGCCAAACGTTGCGGAGTAGACGGATGTCCGAGACGTCACAACGCGCTCCTTCATGGCACAATGACAGCGAACTCCAAACCTAGCGTAGCATCCAGCAGCCAATGCAACAATACTCAAACTTTGTTAGCTGAACCGCCCACTCTTGTCAACGTGGACAATTTAACCAACGAATCTGAACCATCTGTTAAAATTGGAAATACATCTGATACTTTAATTAATGTCACAGGGACTTCGCGGTCAACCGATCGCCCTCGCGGGCTGCTGAAGGTAGTCCCGATAGTACTCGAGGGTCCTGACGGCGAGTTCCACACGACGGCGTTACTCGATGAGGGCAGTACTGCGACGCTCATAGACGGCGAGGTTGCTGCGCGCATCGGCGCGAAACCCACCTGTCAGGAGCGGCTGCGCATCGAAGGCGTCAGTGGTATGACAAAAGAAGTTGACGTAAGTTACGTAAACTTTTACATCCGAGGTCGAAATTTGCCTGATCGTTATTTAGTAAAACACGCGCGGGCGATCAAACCTTTGGGTTTGCGCGCGCAACACCCAGGCAAAATTATCATCTCAGACTACGATCACTTTGTAGACTTATCCAACGAACTTTCATACACTGACGTCACCCCCACTGTCCTCATTGGTGCGCCTGATTGGCACCTGTCTTTAAGTCGTGAAGTGCGATGCGGCAAGAAGAGTGACCCTGTCGCCTCGAGAACTTTGTTAGGTTGGGTAATTCACGGCGCGCTTTCCGTTTCGTCTAAGCCACTCGAATTTGTGAACCACGTATCGGATCATTTAGACATACTCATCAAAAGTCAATATGACATCGATGCCTTAGGCATAACGAAAAGCGCCCCTCGCCCAAACGATGACGATAAGCGAGCCGTGGACATTATCGAATCATCGGCGCGCCAACTTGATGACGGACATTTTGAAGTTGGCCTACCCTGGAAGAAAGAACTGCTGAAGACTATACCTGATAGTTACCCGCAGGCATTATCGCGCTTCAAGGCCCTCGAACGCCAGATGGCAAAAGATGAATCGTTTGCCACAGCCTTTAACAAATTCATAGACGACGTCATCGCAAAAGGCTACGCTGAGGAGTGCGAACCGATCACCTATCACCAACGAAAACCACCAAATGGTTCCTGCGTTGTCGTAGAAGCTGGTATTCGCTGGTACCTGCCTATTTTCGGCGTTTTTCACCCCCAAAAGAAGAAGCTTAGAGCGGTCCACGACGCCGCCGCGGTGACGAAGGGTGTAAGTTTAAACAGTCTGCTCCTACAAGGTCCGGACTTGCTTTGTACTTTACTGGATATCTTGTTCCGCTTTAGAGAAGGCGCCGTGGCTCTAAACGGTGACATAAAAGAAATGTTTCCTCAAATAAAAATCGCTCCAAAAGACAGAGACGCCCAACGCTTCCTTTGGCGTAACAAGGAAGGCGAACTGAAAGAGTATCGTATGTCCTCTATGATTTTTGGCGCGGTTTCGAGTCCATTCATCGCACTCTACATTAAAAACAAAAATGCAAAAACACTCCAAGCCGATTACCCCGCCGCCTGTAAGGCAATAATTGACGACCACTATATGGATGACTATTTAGGTAGCCACTCCAGTGTCGCCGACGCGGCGCAGCTGGCCGCCGACATAGTCACAGTTCACAAAGCCTGTAGTTTCGAGATGCGCGCGTGGACGTCAAACGATCCGGAGGCACTTTCGCTTATCCCAAAAGAACTTCGAAGCGACGCAACCTCCGACGTCTATTTACCGCCTAGTAGCGAGGTTGGCGTATTGGGTGTTAAGTGGACCCCACGTCAAGATTCGCTGGGTTTCCGAACAGTTTCGCAGTTACCGGCCGACACCTTAACCAAACGTAGTCTCTTGTCAAACGTCATGAAGGTCTATGACCCCCTCGGCTTGTTAATGCCGGTCATCATCTGGGGCCGCATTCTGATACAGAAACTATGGAGGGCAGGGGTCGGCTGGGACTCACCGCTTCCCAACACGTACGTAAATGAATGTGAAGACTGGTTTTTACAATTGCAGGTCGCGTCCAACATAAAAATACCTCGTTGGTATATGACTAGGACAGAGGTAGTGGATACCCAACTGCATGTAGTAGCCGATGGTGGCGAACAAGCTTATGCATGTGCTGCCTATTGGCGTTTTAGTTACGATGACAACTCCGTGTCTACAACTCTAATCGGCAGTAAAGCACGCGTGTCGCCCTTAAGGCCGGTCTCAATTCCACGCATTGAACTACAAGCTGCGCTTATAGCCTCTCGTTTCGCGCAAACAATTTTGCAAGCTCATCGAATTAAGCCCTCCGAGATCATTTTTTGGACAGACTCAACCACCGTCCTTAAATGGATTCGGAGTGATGCTCGGGCGTTTAAACCATTCGTGGCGCACAGGTTGGGAGAGATATTAGAAACCACCAACCCGTCCAACTGGAGGTGGATCCCTACCGCTTTTAACGTCGCCGACGATGCCACAAAACCTAAAAAATTAAACCTCACACAGTCTCATCGATGGTTTACAGGTCCTCCGTTTCTGTTACAGCCGCCATACGCTTGGCCGACCGAGCGAGTTGCTGACATCGAGGAGACTCTACCAGACCTCGAGTTCAAATCGGACCTGGTGGGGTTGCTTCTCGACGTTCCGTTCTCGAGTCCAGTACCTGACGCGACGCGTTTTAGCTCTTGGCTGCGCCTTTTGCGCGCTACCGCCCGTGTTCTCCAGGGTGCGCGATTGTTCCGGCTTAAACTGTCTCGGCCAATAGATCAAAATTCTAATATATACATCGACAGTACCACATCTCCTTCACAACTTCATGCGGCGGACATCATAACAGCTGAGAAGATGATACTCCAACGAGCTCAGAGAGACAGCTTCCCCGATGAGCTGAAAGCAGTTGAATCATCACAGCCGGTGCCCAAAAACTGCCGAATAGCAAAACTCGCGCTAACTCTTGGCCAGGATGGCTTGCTGCGACTGGACTCACGGACAAAGTATGCGCCAGGAGTGAGTGAGAGAGCCATAGAGCCATATCGCCTGCAATTCTAGATGGTCGCCATCACGTCACACGACTTCTCATCCTTCACGAACATATTCACGCCGCACATTGTTATAACGAACTTGTCCTTAATGAGCTCAGGCAGAAGTTTTGGATACTCAAAGCAAGAGACAGCATCCGTAGCGTAGCCAAAGCCTGTCTTCAATGCAGAAGGTGGAAGGGCCAACCTGCTCGACCTCAAATCGGCAATCTACCGGAAGAGCGATTCGACCATCACAAGAGGCCGTTCACGCACGTAGGCCTAGATTATTTCGGTGCTATCACTGTCACAATATTCTGACGCCACGAAAAACGCTACGTTGCGCTGTACACATGCCTAGTAACGAGAGCCATTCACTTAGAACTTGTCACCTCACTTTCATCCGATGCTGCCATTATGAGCCTACGACGTTTTATTGCTCGCCGAGGATCGCCCTCAACAATATTTTCAGATAATGGCACCAACTTTGTCGGAGCCTCCCGAGAGCTACGCTCGTTACAAGACGACGCAGTGCAAGAATACGCCACAAACCACAAAATCGAATGGCGTTTCATCCCACCGGCATCACCGTTCATGGGCGGAGCATGGGAAAGATTGGTAAGAACCGTTAAGACAGCCCTGAGAGCCTGCCTCGCCGAAAAAGTATTAAAAGAAGACGTACTATCCACACTACTCCTTGAGGCAGAGGCCATAATAAATTCGAGACCTCTCACGTATGTGCCATCTTCAACCGACTCACCAGAAGCGATCACTCCTTTCCATTTCATCTTGGGATCCTCTTCAGTTGTACCTTGGACCAACACGCTTACAGACGCAGACTTGGACAGAAGGTGTGACTGGCGTCGAAGCTTACGTCTGGCGGATCAGTTTTGGGCAAGATGGCTGCGCGAATACCTGCCCACGCTCCGAGCAAGAGGAGCCTCCACCAACACATTCAGTTTCAGTGAGGGAGACGTGGTGCTGATCGCCGACCCTACCCTTCCTCGTGGCTTATGGCCGTTAGGAAGAATAGTGTCGATCTACCCAGGGCCAGACGGAGCGGTCCGCGTGGCAGACGTCCGCACTAGGGGCGGTATACTGCGCCGACCGGCCCGTAAGCTCGTTTTAATGGAAGCTGCTTCCCAGCCAGTATCCACCGGTTGTTAGTGTTCCACTGGGGGTCCGGTATGTTGGCGACTGGCTGGTATGCCTTTTCTTTAAGAAATATATTTTTTATATATAATGACTTTTGGTCAGAAGAATGTTTAGTTGTCAAGTGTCAGTCCTTTGCCTTGTACATAATTTTGTCGCTTTTTGTTATTAAATATCAATTAATAATATTTTACAGTGTTTCCATCACCTACACACAAGCACAAATATTCAGTCCATTACAGTCCATTTGCTCACCAACAATACCTGTATCTTAATATCTTTCTTACTAACATGTTTATTCATATCACTATAATTAAATTACTCTCTTGAATATGAAAAATAACGTTATTTCCTGTCCAACTTAGAATATTTGTCATGCACAAAACTTTATAATTTGTAATTATAATTATAATAAAAACCTAGGCAATAAATATCGTTGATTTCTTATTACAAATTGTTTAATTTTCGCTTCCATATTTTTTTCTTATCATCAGTTAAAATAGAAAAATAAAAATTCAACAAAATGACAACAAACTAAAAATTAAAAATTTTAAAAATGCAAAAAGTCAATGACAGTGGCGGGATTCGATCCTACGACATTTGTTTTACCAGGCCATTGCTTATACACCCATGCCACAAGACCAGTTAGCAACAACGAGAAATTTATGCTTAATATTCTTTGCCTACAAAATAGTCCTAACCGTTTTCATTCACGGCGGCCAATCTTAGCGAAGATTAGCCACACACACGCGTGTTTGCTGACTTATTGTGAGACGTGAGGCGAAATAATACACCAGTTGATTTTACGCACACCAGCATTATATTGGTGTGCTCTGCAAACTTAACTAATTTGCTGTGTGTACATGAACCCTGAAAACATAACACTCCTTTTTTGGGCAGTCGTGTTAAAAGATTAGGGTTCCGTGCAAAAACATGAAAACCCATGACATTGTTAACAAAATCCGATTAAAATAGGGAAATAATTTCCTTATAATAAAGCTAGTAATTAATAATTAGTTTTGTGCACAGGCTTTGTTTGTTTTAAGTTCAGTTTCTAATGTTATAAATAAATATCCCTGGACATTACACACAGCGCTATCTAGTGCCACACTAAGCAACGAGAGTTGATATACTACAAAGATACTTATTGTTTTTTTTTTGGGACAAGCCCGCCACACTATTCCCAAACCACTGCAACTCCTGAAAGCCAGAATCAACAGTGGCGACCACCAGAAAAGCGCCGAGACAATGAAGCTCGACGAAGTCCCAGAGAATGAATTTAACTGTCTTGGATCCCGCAACGAAATGAATCAGAAAAGTATAGCGGAGGAGTAGGAAAAAACCGTAATTTCCACTTCCCTCCATTTCAGCAGGAGACAGAATGAAACAAGGCCAATAGGCACGGAAATTTGTTCTACTTTCTACAAGGTCTGTGTAGTAAATAACTCCGGATGTAACCTGTACACTATCCAACATAATATTGCGTTCATTCTGTCAAAGACTGCACTCCCATAAAATGTGATGTGCTGATTGTTCATATTCGCAGTCAGATGTGGAACATTGACTAAAAGGCGAGTCAACAAGCTTGAAGGAAAATAATTTACTCTTAAAGTTACCATGACTACTTTTTGTTTGTAAATACTTATCACACAAACATTTGCTCCTACCGGGATTCGAACCCGGGACCCTAAGAACGTTAGGATTTAGACAGCCTCACTACCGCTGTGCCATTCGGGTCGTCGTCGTTTCAGTTAACCATAAATTACTATCGCTAGCGCTTAGCATTTACTGTGTTATTACTTGATAATAAGAGGAAATTCACTGAAACATTTGTTATAAAAGCTACAACGAACACGTTTTGGATATCATTGTATTGTTGGTGCATGTACCTGTAACTTATATAGGTACACAATACAGTGTTACTTTACATTACAATTTTATTTTCCTACAAGAAGATGTACACAATAATTTGCTCAGATATCACTACTCTTTCAATAAGTTTGGCTGCGGACGTAACTGTTCGTGACTGTAATGATTATTGTAAGTAAGCTTTTCTGATTTCTGCTGTACCTATGTCCATATAAATACATATTTGTCTATCAGAGATTTCGTAACAATTTATCAAGATTATTATAGTACCAATCACCCTGTATCCTGTTTATGATGTATCGACCCTTTGTACGTCGGACTATTTAGTACGCCAAACTCTCTTTAATTTAACTTTTTTACCAATAATATTACCGACTTCAAATATCCACTTCAAAGTAAAAATAACTTTTGGAACAATATAACTTATGTATTAATAATTTCCACTTGTAAAGCTAGAACCGAAATTTATGCAGCAATAACTTGACCGTGTCGCATTAGCAAGATTATTTTTTATTTCTAGATTACGGTGCACCGCTAGCTGGGACTGAACCAGAATCAATAACAGTATCGCAGCTGCCGTGGAAGTTTATTCGTTACTCGGATTATATATACATGGATGTTACGGTTCAAAACAAATCTCCGAGTGTGACCACGCTCAATGTCACATATAACACAGGTGAGCTTTAATGTTCTGTATTTCTTCCTGAGACTTGACAGAAGCATCTCCTAGAGCAGCGGTCGGCAAACTTTTGGCAGGCAAGGGCCACAAGGTGGCAAAATAAATTAAAGGCGGGCCATCACTCGGGATATCACTTGTGATATTAACCCTAGAAGCCTAATATACCTACGTACGGTCATTTCCATAGAAAAAATGAAAAGCGCGTTCTTAAGCTTGCACTAGTCGCGGGCTCGAACTCACTGATGGGCGTGACCAAAAAGAAAGTCTCACCTGGCATCGTGCCCGACAGAGTGAATTCAGTGAGATGCACGATAATTCATAGTTAAAGAAATGCGTAAAACATTACAAAAAGGCCTTTAGAAAATCGAGTTTTATGAAAAAATCACTGCATAAATCAATTACAAATAAAATGTATATTCTTTGATAATTGTGCTTTCTCGTACCGACTTTGTTTTGGAAATTTGACACTTCTTTTATTACTAACTAGCGGACGTCCCGCGGTTGCACCCGCGTAGTTCCCGTTCCCGTAGGAGTACGGGGATAAAATATAGCCTATGTTACTCGTGGATTATGTATCTTTTGAATGGTGAAATAATTTTTTAAATCGGTCCAGTAGTTTTTCAGCCTATTCATTACAAACAAACAAACAAACAAACAAACAAAGTTTTCCTCTTTATAATATTAGTATAGAAGTATAGATTTACACCCAAAGTTGCGTTAAAATTGGCAATAAAAACGAATCTTTGGTAGCTCGTAACTTATTGGGTTTTTATTTTACTATTCTGTTTCCGCACAGACAAAAGTAATTTTAATGAGACAAAACGATATTATGTTTAACTTTGAATGTACAGTGTCAAACAGTGGAGTAATTCGCTCCCAAAATTTCTATGAAAAAAAAAAGTCGACTGGTGTCACCTTAAGGGTGGATACACACTACACGGTCGATTACGGTTCGTTCATGCATTTATTTTGATAATTATAACTTATTTAAGTACAAACATTCACGGGCCGCAAGTAAGCCGCGTGTTGCCGACCGCTGCGCTGTCCTAGAGTAACAGGAACCAGTTTTATGCATTTTTAATTTCTAAATAGGTATCTGTGCGACCGAGCTCTGCTCGGGTGATTATTAACGATTTTTTCTAGATAGAGAACTAGCTAAATTGATTTTTCGCCTACTACACCTGTTGTAGAGAATTTGATTACAAATATACAAGCTGTGAACAGACCCTTCACGAAGGCGTCAACCAAGCATTATTGCTGGAATGGGGAAACGACTTTTTCTTTTGGGTGAAAAATCACGTTTTAGGTTAAAACTCAATGAAGTACACTCAAAACATTGTGCTAATGGATGCATTGAATATTAAATGGGTCATGGAGATTGAAGGTACTTAAAGTAAAGCCTAAGTATTAAAAAAAACAAACTTGTGAAAACGTAACTTTGATCTCCAATTGATATTGGAGGTCAAAGTTGACGACAATGCCGGGGAGAACAAGTGCCTTTCGTGAACAAGTGCTCGTGAACTTGTTCTTCCCGGCATTGCGTTTTTTTTATTATAGACCATACCTAGGAACCTTCTAGTTACGGAGATTTTGGGGGTCAAAGTTCCAACTTTTTCACTAGTTTTTTAATATAAAATTAACCTTGTAACATCAGCTATCTGCCAGAAAAAAATCCGTCAAAATGGGTCCAGCCGTATCGGAGATCAGCCGGTACAAACAGACAAAAACAGAAAAAAATGCGTTTTTGTTATATTTACATCTGCAATCAAACAATTTTACTTTATTATTAAATAATAAAGTAAAATTGTTTGAGTTAAATTTTAACAGACGTAGGACGCGGTACCAACATTAGTAGAATCGCAATAACCACAATATCTGTTCATAAACGCATGCCCTTTATCTTTGAGGGTAGGGTAGAAACTTCAGATCGCCACTGAAAATCTGGTGAACCCTCTCGAACCCTCATTGCCTGGCGGCTTCTTGCGCCAGTATTACTGCTCCCAGCGGAAAACGACGGTATTTGTCATCTATATTCTATTTAGTTATACCTTAAAAGATTATAAAATAAGTAAAATAATTAAAAGTAAATCTACACTAATATTATGAAGAGGAAAGATTTGTATTTTTGTGTGTATGTTTGTAATGAATAAACTCAAAAACTACTACGCCGATTTCATATATTCTTTCACCATTAGAAAGCCACGTCTTTACTGAGTAACATATATTTAATCCCCGTAATCCTACGGGAACGGGAACTACGCGGATGAAACCGCGTGACGCCCGCTAGTAAATTATAAAATAATACTTGGACAGCGCCCTATGGACCAACTATACGCAGCGAGTACAACAACGTCTTAGGATTCTGGTGAGGCTGCTTCTGTTTTGTAGTGCCTCGGGCATTTTTGCCGACGCGACGGTGGATGACTTTTGCGCTATAGGTAATGCGCAAAAAGTCAGCCTCACTAATTCGCCCAATTCGAGGAAGTGGCAACGGAATCCTAAGGATGATTGCAAAGAGACCTGAATCTGAAGTTGTAGGAAGGCTTATCAAGCTGCACGTTGTCTAAGCTATTCTGACTAACATACTTTTAAGATAATATTACTAACAAATTAGGGACATTTTATTAGTCTGAAAACTAATAATTTGATAAGGCCGACTAACATTAACATACGACTTGGTTTTTACAGAACAGTGATGAACCGTTCTACCTTAACATGCTCCTTCGAAGAGAGTGTATCAACGCGTCTATGAGGGTATTGATCCTTCTATTTATGAGAAGATCGATCCTTCAATTACTCAAGCTGGATGAAATTTGTACAGGTGAAGCAGTCATCATTGCCAATCCTGATTTCTCATACAATAATGATTTGTCCTAAAAGTAAACGTTGCCATCCAACATGGCAATGCAGCCAGTTTTGGCCACAATATAAGTATACAGCGATGCCGAAGTATATTCTGATGCCACTTCAATGCTCATCGACGGCCATTTTGTGTCTCATTCATAGATATAGTACCTATAATTTATTACACTTACACCAAAATGTTACACAGCTCAGCTCTAATATAATAATTTGTAAAATAATTCCTTCATAGTATATTAAGTAATATAAAAAAACAGTTGAATTAACTTTTAATTTATCAGATGTTTATTTTCTACTAAATACATACAATAAAATACTGCTTAAACTTTAATGTCTTTCATCAAATTGTATCTTTGTCTATTTTATAAGCCAAACCTGTGAAAAATATTACTGGAAAAAAATAATATAAGGATAAATAATAATGGTTACCTATTATTTGTTTCATTTGTTCCCCGTATTGCTATAATAACTAACCCATACTATAGTGCCAGTTAAGATGAGAATAGCGGTCATTGCCGTTTCCCTAATATCTCTTCGTACGAACCAAAACCAATAAACCATGTATCGTTTTTCATTAGAAAAAATGTTGAAGATCACGATAGTTGACGATTCAAAACTTGAACAGGCTTATTTTTGGTTATCAATGTTATGAAGTTTAATAAATGTAGGTGGGTCAATGACCGCTATTCTCATCTTACCTGGCACCGACTGATGGTACTGGATAGGTACATAACTCTGCTGCACAGTATCTTAGACCTTGTACGAGTATTCAATAACAATTTTTGAGTACAAAAATATCAATCTGCTTAGTCCTGTCTCATACCACTGGTCATGGCTGCTAACAGGACTGAATATAGTCTGCTGGCGGGTATTTCAAAAGCTGCATCCGGGTAGACTTGAAGCTGACCCAACAAATTGGGAATAGGCTAGGCAGATGATGAGTTTACAAATGGTGTCAGTATTTGTAAAAAATAATAAAAAAACAAATAGCATATTTTGTTTATATTTTAACATTTCCGTCAACGGGTTTTAGGTATCACCTCACTTATTTCAGCATATATAATGTCGAGTCTTCCCTAAATTACCTATGTTATTTTGTATCTGTATTATATCTTTCCTTTGTATTGTATTGCATAAATGATAATTTTACCAATGACACATATAATAATTTAATGATCAGTTGACTGATGACTTACACTCACTTGCAAGAAGCTTCACATTAAATCTTCTGGGTTATTCACCAACTGGACATGAGAGACTGAACACACGTGTGTCCAGTTGGTGAAACTCACAATTAGTATCACTTATTATTTCGTCATCTGGACACGCCAAAATTTTTACGCGTGTCCACATAGTGAAACTTAAAATAAATCACTTTTAGTTTTCGCCAACTGGACACACGTCCGCATTTTATCTGAATTCATGAGAAAGTACAGTCACGCAGATTGATTTCTGTATCACAATTGTGCCGAACGGGCGTGATCCGCTGAAGGCGTGGATGTATAACGTGTACCTAGCGGTCTGCCTATACCCTTTCTACACCGGGCGCACGCATACACTATACTTCGCTCTCAGACGGCGCTGACGTCCTACACCTATTTAACTGTAGCCAATCTACGCAATCTCAGGCGTAGAACCTAACGAGGGAAGGGGGGGTTTACTGGCAAATAATACACTGATAAACTTTCATAACTATTCAGGAAGCGATTCGGAGCTTCAGGACTTTTCGCGCACAACTTTTTCACTGTTTTTCTTCATTATATATTTGCCGTACTGATGACTACAATTCTTAGAAATGTTGTGTTTACTAAGGTACTCCGGAACTTTACTGTAACGAGAACCCTGATTCGTTTCCTGATTTTGGAAAAGTTTGATTATCGATACATGCATCTTTTCGGAAAATTACAATTTTGTGCTTATATCTAAGTACATTATATACATGATATGGCTTCTACATAAAGTTATTTATGTACAAACATTAAAATCACAATAATCTTTGTTGTAATTAGGAAATTATTTCCAAAAAACCAGACAACTTTTCCAACAGTGGCTGGTTGAAGGATCTTCCAGGCTGAATTACACGAAAACTGTTACAGCAACAGTTCGGACTGTACGTAAGTATATAATTGCCATATACTAGATGAGTACATGGCCTATCGAAAACTGTTACTTATTTTGTCGTGTCTGTATTTTTCAGCCTGTAACGATCCTTTAACTGTTATTCTGTTAGACCAAAAATTTTCCTATCACTGACGAATATAGCTGCGCTAGATTGTCATACTCTCATCAAAGTGGTTTTCCTGAAGGGCTAAGTTATTAAAAAAGACTATATCCAGGCCTAGGTCGCAACCTATATAGGCTACCTGGATCTTATTAGAATACTAAATTAAACTATAAACTCCACTTGCGAGTTTAGATGAGTCTAGCGCTTATGTAAATTACTGTTTTTTACTATCCTAATCACTGAAGGCACTTATTATTTGTCACTATATTGCCCATACACCGACTCTACACTGTTTTACAAAAACACTACCTATATGCTGATTAGGTGACGTTCGTCGCAAACAACAATCATGTTCGGCCAGATGTCACTGTTGGGAACAGGTGATTTTGTATGTCAATGTAAAATTGAATATTTTTTCCATTTCTGATATTATTATTTTTTTGTTCAGAAATTGGCAAAATCACCGGTTCCCAACAGTGGAACGTGGCCGAACATGATTGTGATACAGAATATCAATCTGCGTGACTGTACTTTCTCATGAATTCAGATAAAATGCGAACGTGTGGCCAGTTGGCGAAAATATAAAAGTGATTTAATTTATGTTTCACTATGTGGACACGCGTAAAAATTTTGGCGTGTCCAGATGACGAAATAATAAGTGATACTAATTGTGAGTTTCACCAACTGGACACACGCGTGTCCAGTGTTTCGTGTCCAGTTGGTGAATAACCCAATCTTCTTTAGTTAATGCCACTTTACCGCTAATGAAATCATTAAAATAATGATTTCATTAGTTTGTTGCATCAAACTACTTTAGGCTAAAAACTTGATCCTTTAACTAATGAGAGCATTAAACATTGTTGCCAACAATAAATGGAAAAAATTAATGGATTGAACGAGTGGTTGCGTTTTGTTTTGAAAATTATTCACAATTTGTGTACCTACTAATTGACCGATACAAACCGCGTTTGACACGTAATTTGACGACTAACATTTTTCTTTCAAATTCATTGGATGTGAAAGTCGCGTGATTTATGTTTTATTTTGTTTGTGAGTGAAAATGTCTGAAAACCAAAACAAAAAGCGTGTAGGAGGTGCAAACTTCACTCCAGAAGAAAAAGCACTATTGGCTGATCTCATAAAACATTAATGGAAAAATATCCTTTTCTGCAGCGGAACATTTCAGCTAATGCTCATGCAAAGCTCGTTCCGTTCAGGCATATTGATATAGGTGGAGCTTAAATGCAGCCAGGTTGTTAGATACCTTTTGTACGATTCGACGAACTGTAGAGCTGTTTATGTTCGTCAGATCAGCTAGTCCATCTGGAAGGACCCCGTCGCGAAGAACCGCAAACAGATTAGAAGCTGGGTAAGACCACAAAAATAGCCTTACTCCTCAGGGTCTCTGGCTCCAGATTGAGGCGGTCTCGAAGCTGCAGCGCTGCCTCCTTTGAAATTCAGTAGCACAACCAGAGCTCTTCTCCATCATGTTTTATGAATAAATTTATTCTGTCTTGGATCTGGCGGCGGCGAGGAACATCTTCTGGATCAGACAGCGACGATAGGCTGGTCAACAACATATTCAGCAGCGAAAATAAAAGTAATCACTACGTAAAATCAGTCTTGTGGTATTTCCCTCTATATTATCGGCTCTCAGACCCGCGCACGTCCGTTCACTTTCGAAGCACAAAACTAAGTGACCGTCTGTACGCGACGAGAGACGACACAATGCTTCCCTCTCTTTCACTCACAGACACTACATCCCTTCCTTATTTTAATATTTTTGTTTGATGAGATAATTTTCACTTCATCCATCTAATCCTCACCCAAAGCCGGAATCTCATTCGTGGCCTACGGCCAACATTTAGGCCATCCAATAAACCCCTGTTTGTTTTACTACGTTCCTTAAGAACGCAGAGTCCCATCTGACTCCGTAGTCTCTACCAGACCCGACCTCCACCAGAGCCACCCACGCACCGCGCTTCCTTAGACTGCTACAAGCAGACACCGACTTCTACCGGACTACGGCTATGAAATGGTTACTGGTACGGCCCTACCAACTAAACTAAGTTTCCCCACTATCTCCGACTCTAAATTTCTCTACTTCATACGGTATTTGGCCCTCGGGCATTCTCCTTTACCTATGATTCGCGTACTTGTAAATACGCTTAGAGGTTAATGCTCTCAATGTGTAGCGATCCCCTCTAACACTTTTACCACTGTGAAAGGTCCTTTATATTTGGGGTCCAATTTAGTATTTACAGTCGTGCCTTAGTGCTCTCCACCCCTTTTTTTTTAAATATATAGCGCCAACTTTCCGATTAACCGATCTGAGTTTTTCCTAACTTGTTCGCGGTCTGCGTCAGTATCATCGTCGTAAGCTATAAGACTAAGAAGGCGCGCGACTACCGACTAGTAATTTGAGCAGGCTTACTTTTGCCACCCTATTGACCGTACAGTTTAGTGCCCTCTGCACATCCCCTAACGCATCCTGACACGACCTATCTTCGTTTACTTCAACTGCGATAAGCAGAGATTTTAACGTATTCATTTTGCGCTCAACTTGACCGTTAACTCGCGATGATCCCGTGGCTATTAAATGAAGCCTAATGCTTTACTCACAAAATTCCCTAAACTCTTGACATGTGAAACAACGACCTTGACTGGCAATAATCCGTACCGGTGCTCCAAACAATAATACGCTCCTTGTCACAGCTTTTATTTTATTACTTTATTGTAATGGGTATTGTATTTTATTACGCATCGTATGATGTAAAAGGAAGAAAACAATAAAAAACGTATCAATGAGTACGAACACATACTCCCTGTTAGCTCGTTTTCCACTGAGCTCACTTGTCGCATCGATGTGTACCGTGTGCCAAGGTAACGCAACCTTTGTAATAGGGTGCAACTCTGCCTGTACCTTGCATGAATGACACTTTGCTTCTTTACATGTAACGCAATCTTGATACGAGAAGACTTAAAAGAGTTATAGTCGCTTACCACAACAAACTTCCTTCCATGTAAATATAAACGAAAACATGTAACGCGATCTTGTTACTAGAAGACTTTAAAGAGTTGCAGTTGCTTACCACAACAAACTTCCTTCCATGTAATTACAAACGAAATTTTATTGTTTTACACCATTTACTACGCCCAACATCTCCAGCTCATATGAGTGATGCCTCGATTCGACGGGAATTGAAGTAGGTATGGCGAACGGGTGCGCGCTAGCATGTTATTCTCCAACATAAACAAATCACTTTCCAAAATCACACCCGAACCTTTTCCCTGAAAACAATGTACACGATGTTCGCCTTCTCCAAAATTCGAAAGGCCTTGATCAGCATCTGGGACAAAACATGTCATCCGACTACTGTTGGTACAGCCAAAGCACATCGACACAAATCACAACTAAAACCAGCCTAACCTTTGCAACCTGTAACACCGTTAATGCATGGACACGTTGAAACTTTAAAATTCAAATGTTGTAAATTCCCGAAAGCTGGACGTCTCATTCCCTCTCTGACCTCAGAATCAAATCAAGTATCAAATCTTCTATACAAACACATGGCCTTCATCTCGAGAACAAAACGCTGTAACTAGTGTAATTAGCTCAATTAAGTCACGAAATCTGATCTGAAATCAACTGTAACGGATATCTATCCGGTTTTGTTTAACTCACGATAATTTATACACATACGTTTCCAACAGTCAGATTTTTCAACAAATATTTTGCATAATGTGAATTGCTATGTCTTGTTATTTTGGCATCTTATTATTCATTCACTCGTTCGCGCATTAATTTTCTTTCTACCGGCGGGCAAAGATAAGGCCGTCTTCGTACCGTTTCGTTTGGATCTATTAAACGAAATTCTAGTATATAAGTGATAACGCGGGTATTTGCAAAACCGAAGATAAAAATTAAATATTCTGTTTTTATTTTTTATAAACTGACAAGTCATTGTTTACGTTCTCATGAAATATCACTGTGTACAGTGTACATCATGCAAATTCTATATTGCTGAGAACTTATTGTGGCACAGGAAGAATAGCATTGCAGTTTGTTAGTGTAAACAATATCAATATCTTCTTTTCCAACGTTCCCATCTAGCTCCAATAGATCCTGCTTCACCATCGTACTCAATTTTTCTAAAGTAAAACTTGACATCATATTTTAATTTATGGACATTGAAACAAATAAAGAATGTCTAATTTTGGTCACCAAATGGGCATCATCCTTTTATCAACCTGACAAATTCATTATTTATTTCATACAGTATTTATTCATACCATTATTCAAATGAAACTAACAATCTTGTATGAATTGTCTTCATAATTCAATAAACGGGCGTTATCCGTACACAAAACTTCATATTACGGGCATCACCCGTTTGTATTTTGAATGTACTATGCAAACTATTGTCTGACTATGTTTTTAACTGTAAACCATAATTTAATTTTATTTTCAATATTCGTTACTCAACAATTCCATTAATGTTTGCATGTCTAACATAAGGTATATTGTACAAGACTCACCCATCTTATTCCAACATCTTATTTTATGTACCTGCAATCTATGCAAATAAATTTTACTTCACTTCACTTTACTTCGTTTTACTCACTTTACTTTATTTCATTTTACTTACTTTACTTCACTTTCCTTTACCTTACTTCACTTTATTTTCCTTTTCTTCACTTCATTTTACTTTACTTCACTTCCCTTGCTTCATTTTGCTTTACTTCACTTTACTTTATTTCACTTTACTTCACTTTCTTTTACTTCACTTCCCTTTACTTCGCTTTACTTCACTTTCCTTTACTTCGCTTTACTTCACTTCACTTCACTTTACTTCTCTTTACTTCAGTTTTCTTCCACTTACTCTCTTACATACCTACGTCAGTATGTATTTACAGGCATCACCTGTACTAAATTACATTAGTAAGTCCTTACAGGCGTCACCTGTTCCCGGACTACCAGGCATCATCTGGTAACATCATGTACTAACAGGTATCATCTGTTATCATCATGTGCATACAGGCATCACCTGTAGTAAATTAAATTACGAAGTCCTAACAGGCGTCACCTGTTTCCGGACTACCAGCATCATCTGGTAACATCATGTACTAACAGGTATCATCTGTTATCATCATGTGCATACAGGCATCACCTGTAGTAAATTAAATTACGAAGTCCTAACAGGCGTCACCTGTTTTCGGACTACCAGCATCATCTGGTAACATCATGTACTAACAGGTATTATCTGTTATCATCATGTGCATACAGGTATCACCTGTAGTAAATTAAATTACGAAGTCCTAACAGGCGTCATCTGTTTTCGGACTACCAGGCATCATCTGGTAACATCATGTACTAACAGGTATTATCTGTTATCTCATGTGCATACAGGCATCACCTGTTGTAAATTAAATTACGAAGTCCTAACAGGCGTCATCTGTTTTCGGACTACCAGGCATCATCTGGTAACATCATGTACTAACAGGTATTATCTGTTATCTCATGTGCATACAGGCATCACCTGTAGTAAATTAAATTACGAAGTCCTAACAGGCGTCACCTGTGATCGGACTACCAGCTTCATCTGGTAACATCATGTACTAACAGGTATTATCTGTTATCTCATGTGCATACAGGTATCACCTGTAGTAAATTAAATTACGAAGTCCTAACAGGCGTCATCTGTTTTCGGACTACCAGGCATCATCTGGTAACATCATGTACTAACAGGTATTATCTGTTATCTCATATGCATACAGGTATCACCTGTAGTAAATTAAATTACGAAGTCTTAACAGGCGTCATCTGTTTTCGGACTACCAGGCATCATCTGGTAACATCATGTACTAACAGGTATTATCTGTTATCTCATGTGCATACAGGCATCACCTGTTGTAAATTAAATTACGAAGTCCTAACAGGCGTCATCTGTTTTCGGACTACCAGGCATCATCTGGTAACATCATGTACTAACAGGTATTATCTGTTATCTCATGTGCATACAGGCATCACCTGTAGTAAATCAAATGACGAAGTCCTAACAGGCGTCACCTGTGATCGGACTACCAGCTTCATCTGGTAACATCATGTACTAACAGGTATTATCTGTTATCTCATGTGCATACAGGTATCACCTGTAGTAAATTAAATTACGAAGTCCTAACAGGCGTCATCTGTTTTCGGACTACCAGGCATCATCTGGTAACATCATGTACTAACAGGTATTATCTGTTATCTCATGTGCATACAGGCATCACCTGTTGTAAATTAAATTACGAAGTCCTAACAGGCGTCATCTGTTTTCGGACTACCAGGCATCATCTGGTAACATCATGTACTAACAGGTATTATCTGTTATCTCATGTGCATACAGGCATCACCTGTTGTAAATTAAATTACGAAGTCCTAACAGGCGTCACCTGTTTTCGGACTACCAGCATCATCTGGTAACATCATGTACTAACAGGTATTATCTGTTATCTCATGTGCATACAGGTATGACCTGTAGTAAATTAAATTGCAAAGTCCTTACAGGCGTTACCTGTTTCCGGACTACCAGGCAATATTTGGTAACACCATGTAGTAACAGGCATCATCTGTTATTTAATCCATACAGAAGGAGACTCATGTTCTCTTTTATACGAACATCATTACTTGATACAGTCCTAGTCTTTTCCCAAACTATGTTGGGTCGGCTTCCAGTCCAACCGGATGCAGCCGAGTACCAGCACTTCACATGAAGCGGCCGCCTATTTGTCTTCCACAACCCAGTACCTGGGCAATACTATACCCATTGGTAAGACTGGATGTCAAACCCCTTGGCTTCCGACTACATATAACGTCAAAGATCCACAAATGACAGCCGGGACCAACGGCTTAACGTGCTTTCCGAGGCACGGAGGAAACTCGGTATGTAATGATGGTCACCCATCCACGGACATACCTCGGCAAGCATAGCTTAACCTTGGTCGACTCGTGCGGCTGTTATTATTTAGCCACGAGCTCCTCTATCATTACTTGATACAATAATCTAATATTGATGGAAAGCGACGCAAACAAGCAGTTTGTCCTACTACTCATTTCCACACCGCTTTCTCCCGTCGGCATTTTGGTTTTCTTTGCCAACTATTTGTACAACTAAAATTAATAAAAGTTTGTCAATTTCTTCAATATCAAATAATCATTGCAAGATTAAAGTCTCATAGTTGCAAAAACAAGACTATAGAGCAGTTACTTCTCATACCCTTGATAATCATTTTGTACGGACTCATCACCGTTCATTATTTTGTTTACTCGGTAACCCTTTATAGGCCAACGATGCGCGTCATAATTTAGCATATTATAACAACATGCGTAACGAATTAAAATATGGTGAACTTACAAGTGGGTAGCCATCAACAACTGAGAGAAATAATCACTTTTACTCTAGTACTGTAACTTACTCATACTTTAAACAAACATAACTACTTAGTGCATCTTAGTGGAATGTATTTCTCGAAACTTATAAACCTTCACAACAAATCGGTATACGGAGTAAATTACTATAACGCGTACACATTTAATAGTTTGTGACTGTGTCACCCAACACATCCACGCCCACACCATCACTTTATTTATTATTTATTTTGGTCAGTGGGTAGTCTCATATTTATTAATTTAAAATAAGTGCACCAACAGTAGGTACAATACTATTACAATACTATTACATTTACCGATAAGAGTACACATGTTACAGTTCTAATGTATGTATCAATATGTGTACACAGCATTCTTAGTATATGAAAGAGATCAAATAAGTGACTTACAGTAATAAGGTGGTCATCATCCTACCTTTCCTCACACACTTCAGTTGCACACATTAACTATTCATCTCACTTGCACATTTCACTGGACAGTTTACTTCACATCCATTACACTACACTTCTTTTTTTTTTTTTGCAATAAATTATTTATCTAAGTTTTCGAATTAGCCATTGCATTGTATGTAAGCTACATTTCATTCGAGGTGAGAGTTATTCTAACGTTTTTAATTTTATTAATTATGTTTATTATAATGAAAATAAAGAAATTGTATTATTGTACTTCACGGGGCCTCACCGTAATTTTTACTGTGATTTTAATTATTTTGAGCAATCATAACTTTAATCTTAAAACACCGTACACCGTCTTTTTTTTTTTTTTTTTCATGTAATGTAATTTAATAATAATTGCACACAGTAGTCCTGTTAATCCTCGTCGCCAAAATGTGGTATTTCCCTCTATATTATCGGCTCTCAGACGCGCGCACGTCCGTTCACTTTCGAAGCTCAAACCTAAGTGACCGTCTGTACGCGACGAGAGACGACACAATGCTTCCCTCTCTTTCACTCACAGACACTACAATGCATGAAACTAACAAACCTCAGATTATTGTGAAACCAATGTTGAGGACCGTGACCGTGAGACCGGTTA